>CM028670.1:25510635-26110635 GCA_016760335.1 Gastrodia elata | reverse complement strand
GAGCGGCGGAGAGGTGACGCGTGGCTACACTCGACTGCATGTGTGTTACGTGGGGTGCATCGCGCGAGCGCAGGAAAGACGGGACTGTTATAGATTTTATTTAATATATTAATATATTATTTTAATTCATAATTTTTTAATTAAAATAGATCTATTGAATGACTCCATAAAAAATTCGAATAAATCCCCCCTAGTTAATTGAAGGGTGAGGAACGCAATGGAGAAGTCAGATTTCGACATCGATGAGTGTTTAATTTTCCTATTTTTTTAGGTATCTTAAATATATTATAATATTTGTCAAAAATCCAATGACTTCCAATTGCCACCAAAATATCGCCCATAGCTAATTTGGGGGTGATGAGAGCAATGGATAAGTTTGATTTTCAATTTGAGGTCTATTTAGATAGGTCAAATTCCAAAGTTCCTAAAATTTCTAGAATCAGGGTTTGATCCATTTCACCTGATTTAGATCTAAACTTTAGGGTGTGGTCTTAATGACTTTTTAAGAGTGATAAAATACAAATCAGAACTTGGTTTAGTCCTAATTGGTTAGAGTAATAATATTGGATTGTTACACTACACCCACATAAGATAAACCAATGGTTTAGAGCCAAAGAGTCTAAATGTCATATCCAAATTCAGTAAACTTGGCCCACAAAACTAAGATCAACAAAGCCCCAGAAAAACTAATAAAGGCAAAGAGTTCATGCCCACCAAAATCTGCCTCAACCAAGCCAACCAAGCCAACCAAAGAGAACCCAACAAAGTTTACAATGCTAGCCATACCGACAAAAAGGCTACATCACTTCACCTAGGTATAAACACAAAAATATCTGCTCCAACAAACCACAAAATAGTCATACCAATGCAAACAGGCATAGCCATAAAAGTACCAGCACTTCACAAAAATAGAGTTATAAGCATAATACTGATGCTCCAACCAACCATGAAACAAACCCTCTAGGTTAGAGGATTCCACCTCCACTAGCAAAAAGCCAGAATGTTAGAGGGAGCCATAACCACAAAGCAAAGAATCCAACCTCCCCAGTAAAAGCTGACAAACCTCAGAAATATACCACCAAACAGCTAGACCATATAGTAACCCTTAAATAAAAGAAAGAGAGAGCAGAAACCTTAAGTAAGATTGTTGAAAATAGAAGTAAAAGGACCTTTTTTTGATGTTTTTCCAATTAAAGGTTTTGTTGAGAAAAGTGTTGATTAAAGGGTCACATCTTTGATAGTATTGCTTTTTATCAGGAGCAGATTAAAATCACAATTTTGAAACTTTTTACTATAATGAGCATCCCAAATGTTCCAAACATTATAAGCATCATCCAAGTTACCAATGTGGATTTTATTTTATTCGAGAGTGTTAGTACTCCACAAATCGATGATATTATTTCTAACGATAGGTAATTGATTATTCACTTTAATCATGTTAAAGCAATTCCAGATGGAGTGAGACATAGCATTATTGAATAACAAGTGATTGATAGTTTCAATATCAACATTAGGTAAGTAACAACAATGATATTTATAAGGAAGCTAAAAACCCTTTATATTTAGTTTCTCGTCAACACTAATGTAATTGTGGAGAAATCTCCAAGGAAATAAATTGGGTATAGTAGGATATTTTGTGTCAAAACCAATGTTTGAAGTTAATAGGTTTATGATTCCTATAAAGATTCCAAGAAAAATGAAGTGAAAATTTATTATTCGAGATTAACTCAATGGTGGATTGCTTTTCAACACCAAGAGTAGGGATCAAGTTCAGGATTTTGTTCTGAATACTTGGAGAAATAATAGGCATAATCAAGTTATTATTCCAAGAGGATGAGATTAAATATTCAGCCATTCATTTCCTTACTGTTAATATATATAGATCTGTATTAATATAGACAAAATTAAGATTAAAATTATTATTGTAAACTAACTCAGCGGTAGCATATTTTTCAACACTAAGAATAGGGACTGAGTTCGAGATTTTTTTCTGGATACTAGGGAGAGAAATATAGAAGATTAAGTTGCAATTCTAGGAATTGTCTTTATAAATACACTCACCTAACATCAACATAGGGAGAATAGGGTTGCAATTAATATGGAGAGGACCCAAAGGACTTCATAAAACACACCATAAAGAAGAAAACATGTCAAAATTCTCCCATTCAATTATATTTTTCATTAGGTCTCTTTTATCAAGCATTTTTTTCCAAGTTTAGGAATTCATAATTTTATTGGTAACTACAACTATATGGGTGGAGGCACAATACTTAGCATTAGGGATGTCCACCCAAACAGTGTTCAAGGTTCTAAAATTTCACCAAAGTTTAAGAGAGAAGGCATTATGAAGAGCCTCGAGACTAAGAAGACCAAGCACACCTTCATTGATAGGGTAGGTGATATTATCCCATTTAGTCCAAATTAATTTATTACCTTTGTCATGAACCCAAAGGAATTTGTTGATATAGATTTTAATTTTATTTAAGGCGAACTTGGTGGGAGAAGAAACTTCAAACCAATAAAGAGAGATCATGCTAAGAATGTGATTAATCAAAGTGAGCCTACCTCCTTGAGAGAGGTACTTGTTTTCCCATCCTCTGATCTTATTTAAAATTTGATCAATAAGACCATGGTAGATCAGATTTTTATTAGGTGTGAAAAACCAGATTTCTTTTCAAATTAGTTTTCTAATTTTAAAATTAATAATAAATTGACAAAATAAAATTATACGATTACTAAGAATATTCTTAAAAAACTTTTGGTAATTTATTTGGAATTTTTTAATTTTTCATCATTTCCTAGTTATTTTATTATTTTAATTGATTAAGAAAAATATGCTAATTCTTTTATCATCAGATTGAAAATCTGACTTCTTCATTACGCTAATCACCCCTAAATTAGCTAGGAAAGATATTTTGGAAATTTTTGGAAGTCATCAAATTTTCTCAAATATTTTAATATATTTTAATACCCAAAAAATTAGGATAATTAAATTGATCTCGAAACCAAAATTCGACTTCATCGTTGTGTTCCTCACCCCCAAATTAGTTATGGGTGAAATTTTGGAATCTTTAGAAACTCATTCAATTTTGGTTAAAAAAAAATAGAGCGGAACGGCGTTAATGGCGTTAACGTGACGTTAATGGCGTGTCAACGTGCCGTCTATCTAAGCGGCAGATCCTACGGCTTCCGTCTTTGTCGCTCAAGCGGACGGCGCAGAGTGAATCTGCGCCTGACGCTGTTCACAGTGAAAGCAACCACTGTTAACGGCGTTAACGGCTCTGTTAATGGCGCCGTTAACAAATGGTCAGCTAAAAATAAGAAAAAATCTGAAATTTCAAATGCAAATTTTGGCTCAACCACTTATCCAAATTAGGCAATTTTAGTATCTATGGAATCCTCTGATCAAGACCTATCTAATGGACACCTTAATTTGAAATTTTAGTAATTTTTATGTAATTAATTTATGGATGCTTAAACTTTCATTTTTAGCACTTTTGGGCAAATTAAACAAAAAATTCATAAAAATTTCATCTTTATTTTATCCATAGGAATATGCTATTCATATAATAATATATATTTTCTTCATTAGATGACAAAATGAGTATCATCTAAATCTTAACCATTCAAGCTCTCCAAGATCAAATACCCTCTATTGGATCTATCCAAATGCCTTCATTTGAAATCCACTTAATCATAAAGAGGGCTGGACATTTTCTTATCCCCTTAAGGCTCAATTATTAACTTCAGCAAGCACTCAAAGCCCTCTCCATCTCTTTCTCTCATACTTCTTTCTCAAGCTAGAACACTTCACCCTACACCTTCTCAAAGATTAAAGGAACATCAAGGGAACTTCAAGTTCCCATCAAGGTGATAGAAACTCTAGCAAATCATTATCATTTTCCATTATCTCTTTAGTCCCAAAGTGAGCAAATAAATTGCAAGAATACCCCTCTCCTTATTTTGTATTAAGCTTAAATTAAACTTTAAAGTCATGAGTGATGACTTATATTTAACTTAAATCATCAATCTTATATCATAAGAAAGTTGCAATTATATTTAAACTTAAGAGAAATAAGGAGTTTTTCTTAAATATTTATGTTCATGCTAATAATTAGGATGTTGGTATATATGTAATATGTTCAAGTTAATATTTAAATTAATGTTTAGATTTAAATTCATTTGCAAAATCATATCTTACATAATTATCAGTTTCACATGCTCAAGTTCTTATATTAGAATGAAAATATATGTATTAGAAACTTTAGATTTAATTCCATAAGAACGAATATTATATGTTCAAATTTTATTAAATTAATTTTTAAATTTATCATCACATTTAAATAAAATTTGTAAAATAATATCTTATATTAGGATGAAAATATATGTATTTGGAAACTTTAGATTTGATTCCATAAGGATGAATGTTGTATGTTCAAATTTTATTTAAATTAATGTTTAAATTTGTTCACATCTTATGTTAGGATTAAAATTATCCTATTAGTTTTTCTATTTGGTGATTAGTTTCACTAAATCACCTTTTTGCCTAATTAACCACTTAACCTTAATATTTTGATAATATTATAAATTAGTTAAAATATAATGATACAATATACTATTTTGATCAGAAAAATACAGGGAATACTAATTTGCAAGAAAATTTTAATTTCTGTTATTATATTTTTTAATTTGGCCTAATTACTCTAAAAATAGATTAGTGAATATTAGACTCATTATATATCCAAAATTCAAATTTTAAGTTTTTGATCATTCATAAAATAGAGGAGAGCACATTAGCATAGTCAAAATATTTTTTTTATAATTAATTTCACTAATACTCACTAATTACTCGTTAATGAGCTTAAATCCTAATTTTATTGTGATTAGTGTGCTATAAAGAAACTATAACTGCTGACTTTGCTTAATTTGGACACAAAACAAAAAAATTAGCTTTATGGCCATATTCCTAAATCTCCTAAATTACACTTTTAACTCTAAACTTTATTTTGGTCATAGCTTAGTCAAAAGGCCTCATAATTTAGAAATTTTGGATTTTATGGAATCCTTAGGCAATAAGCAACATAAGTATAGCAAAAATTAAATTTCCCAATGTAAAATTGTTAATCAACTCTTAATGAGCTTAAATATTAATTTAAGCTCATTAGCCTTAATCCTTGGCCAAATTGGGTGTTCTTAGTGTCTACCTTCATATTAGACAGTAAGAAAACATTTGGCATTAATAAAAATTAATTTGGAAGCATAATTCTTAAAATCACTTTTTGGGCACCTTTAAGAAAGGCATTTTGGTTATTTTAGCCAAATATTAAATTAAATAAATATTAATAAATTAAAACTATTCTTTATATCTTAAATTAGTAACTTAATAATTAAAAATCAATTTAAAATATTTAGATCATTTTCTTATTTTAAAACCTAAATTATAAAATTTAGTACTTTAAACCTAATATTACATTAATAAATAACAAATCATATTAAATCATAAAATATTAAATTAATGAATTAAATCATTATTTGTCAGATCAAAGGAATTGATTTGGTTATATTTTTATCAAAACAGTCAGGTACGTAGATCTACTTATAAGTTTTGTTTCAGCTTATTTACTTTGAGCCATTTTTATTTGAATCTTGCTTATGCTTTCTAATATGCTTATCGCTTATTAATTTGTAAAAATTGTCATAAGGCATGTAACACAAAATAAAATGTATTATATTATTATGGTGTTTATCTTTGGAGGATGGAAAACAATACTAAGAATATGTACAGATTGGGCCTGCTGGCAGCTCCTGGGAGTCATATGGAGAGATTTAGCCCTTTTTAGAAATTTGCTGGGCAAATTTAGAAGAAATATACACCATCAGTTCCTATTTTTGAATAAGCTACCGATGAGTTGTGAGAAAGCTTCCTAAAGGTTATGTCTATGGATTTACCCATTTGGGCTTAGGAGTATACAGACTCAACTTTATGTTACAAATGCTTAAGATAAAATTTAATTCATACTTTTCCTATATATTGAACTTCAAGGCTAATATGCAGGGCAAAAGTTAATTTCATTTGGTAAATGCTTTACTTTCTTACTTGTGATGTAAAAATTTCTTTATCTCACTTCTACTTTGATTTAGGACTATTATAGGATGCTAGAATGTAATTCTTATAAGAATGGTCTATGTACTCCTACCTGACTGATAATTGTTAATAATATTTCAAGTTTTGATAATTAAGCTTTAAGGAGATCTTCATGCATTAAAGTTAAAGATAAAATTTTGAGAAATGAGCAGAGTGAAGAAATTTTAAAATTTCAAACTTCTTTTGTAATAATTATAAACTGTGTAATTCATATGAATGACTCTGAATGTAAATATGAACATTTATATATTTTATTTTCCTTACTTTCATGAATGTATATTTTCAAAGTATGAATTACTCCTTAGAAATTCTCAAACTCGATTCCTCGGTCATCACATTAGGGCCCTTAAAAATTGGAATGCCATGGTAATTGCAAGGCATTTTACCTTTTTTAAAACCCATTTTGGTAGTGATATACTCCTTTAAGTTGGCATTGGCTTTGTTGTTAATGAAGAAATTATATTTTTTACAATTAATAATAAGATTAGATTCATTCTCAAACAATAAATTAAGCTTGCTAATATTCCTTTTGCCTGCATTGGAAAAAATGATGTAGTCGTCAGCATATGCAAGGTGAGAAACTAAGATTTTACAACCAATGTTAAAATGGAAGCTAGTATCAATCAATAAAGTTTTATTGAGGTTTAGGGACCAATAGTTTATAGTATGATTGAACAAGATAGGAGATAGAGGATCTCATTGCCTTAGTCCTTTAGAAGAGCAAAAGAAGCCAATCGGGGCACCATTAATCATGATAGAATACCAAACATTGGTAATATGATTCTTAATCTCTGTGATAAATGAGTCATTAAAATCATAAATAAAAAACATTCGAAAGAGAAAGCCACAGTCAAGGTTATCAAAAGCTTTTTTCAAATCCAATTATATAATTAGGTTGTGACTCCTTTTTTTGTTGCTGTCATGAAATATTTCCTGAGCTACAAAGATATTATCTTGTATGTGCCTTTCAGGAATGAATCCAAATGGATTTGGTTCAATGATATTCAAGAGCATAACTTTTAGTCAATTCACAATAATTTTGGATATGATTTTATTAATGGAATAGCATAGACTAATTGGCATAAATTGATCCACAAATTGGGAGAATAAACTTTGGGGATATGATTTTAAGAGTAATTTTGGAGTAATCATGGAATGATTTTTTAAGTAATCATGGGATAAGAGAGCTATATATATATATATATATTGCAAAATGCCATCTCTACAAAAATTTTATTATTATCAAAAGGAAGATACATAATGGGGTTGGGAGGGTACAAAAGCCTAATACTAAAAATCTAAAGCCAATCACAAAAAATTAATCATAGGGTATAACCTAAAAGAACCTAGTAGAAAGAAAATAACAAAACACCCTGAGAGATCAATAATCTCCAATTGAAGAAACAAAATCAAGCCAACTTATGCAATCAAGCACAACAAAACTAAAAAGAACAAACAACAAACTTGTAGAAAAATATTAGACCAAGCAGAATCAAACTATTACATACAACCTCTACCTATAGCCTACAAGAGGAAGCAGTCGCACAGATGGAGAAAGTTGCACCAAGTAACTGGCCAACAACAGTTGAAGGAAATACAAGCTTAGAGCCCAAATAGGAAGTGCAAGCTGGGCCAAAAAATCCAAAAGGAAAAGCAACCAAACACAATACCAATAGAGGAACCTTCAGAGCAAAGCAAGAGACATCTTTAGTACAAATCACCCAAAAATCCCAACAAACCAATGAACCCACACAAAGAGAAATTAACAAACAAAATACCACAGCCATCGCAATGACAAAGGGAGGCCAATGGAAACCAACAACTAATCAGGGAAACCAAGAAAAAATGACCCAAACTAACAAAACTGTAGTGCCCCGCCCCGTCGTCGTGCGCAAAAGAATTAAAATCATAAATTCGGCGGCAAAGCGGTGCGCCACTCTAGGAGGAATAACCCGTCTCCCCGAATAGCTGAAAACTAAGCCCATCTGAAGGGCTGCTGACTCAACCATAAGGAGGGTTGAGAGATAATACTTAAGATAAGAGTAGTATCCTTATCCTAAGTATTAGATAAATACATACATTGGATTTAAAATATAATAAGAACCCAATATATGTATAAGATATCAGCATTTCCAGTATACTGATCACATCACAATACTAAGTATAGGTAGTATAAAAATAGAGTGCGAAAGCTTAAAGCATACATCCAGATACATTCATCACAGAAATAGTATGAAAATATTCATCTCAGGAAAGAAAGGAAAGTACATCCAGAATTATTACAAATATTTACTAAATAATAGACATAAAACTAAATACTGAACCAAAAGTAAACTAAGTAGCTGAAGAAGAGTCCACTAATGCTCCATGGGCTCCTCCTGGATCTCCTGGATGTCCTCTTGACCTAGCTCAGTATACTGCTCAGGAACTAGCAAATTGCCGGATCCCAAAAGTACCTCGTGTTAGACAATAAGTCTAACACATCGAAACTAATCTAATAGTTCTAATTATTTATTTAATATTTACATAATACAAGTAAATCTGTAGAAAAACTGTAAAGGTAACTGAAAGTATAAATCTGTCTAAAACTGTACAAAACTGAAGCAGTGTAAAGTAAAACTGAACTGTAACTCAATACTGAAAAATAAATCAAAACAGTGCTGAATCTGAAACTGAGTAATCATATGTACAACTATGCTGCATGTCACTAAAACTGTGCATCTGAATATGGCACAATACGGTATGCTACTGATATGCTACCAAAATATTACTGAACTGTTATGAGCTGTACGGTCCAATGTCTACATATACCCTATTGGAGATACTATTTATTGATGACACTGATGCATCCAGAAATTCCCCTATCAATGTATGCAACATTCCGTAACTCATAGATCATCACTGATACTTATACATCATTCTGATTCTTATACATCATTCTGATATTCACACGTCATGCTTATGCCCATGCTCATGCTTCTAAACTACATGAGATAAATCCATAAAATGCTTTAAAATTTGATAATGAATCCAAAGTCCTCATTGTGCAGAATCATGCTAAAAGGATTCTGACTCCTAAAATCGAATCTCGATAATTGGTTAAAGTTGAGAGTTTACTTGAAAATCATTAGCTGGGATGATTGTATACACATATTTAACTTGTTTGCAAGAAAGGTAGATTTAACCCTTAGCTTATTTAAACTGCACTTATCGAAGCGCACTACGATAGGAGGCAGAACCCGGTCACAATTTATATCTCAAGCTAAGCCGTTAAATGCCCTAATTACAAGCATACTTAGTGGTCTACACAAAGTGACTTCAGATACTTAGTTTGCTTAAACTGCACTTATTGAAATGCACTACGATAGGAGGCAGAACCCGATCACAGTTTATATCTCAAACTAAGGATCTTGTTCACTAATTGTAACACTCTTAGTCTTGGAAGATTTACTTTAATGGGACTGCATTCTGCTAATCCCGCAGGATAGCACCTGGTCATAAGTTCACATTGGAGTGAATCAACCAATCCTGAATATTACTAAATTAATCCAGTAATATGGGTATACTCTACTATACCCGACTAGTAATCTGGGTTCAGAAGATTCTATTTAACTAACAAGGATTTATCAAATCTATTAATCCTTACTTTAAGTAGGTGTATCCTACACAAGGCTCCAAGGATGTGATCAAAGGATCACTTAATATAGGTTGCTACCACAAGGAATGAGCCACAATCCAAGTACTTTAGGTGATTTCTACTTCAAGGTATCAAGTTTAACTTTTAAAGTTATGGAGGATCAACTAGGTTTCTACCTCAATAAGTTACAAAAGTCCTTCCTATCTCAATGTATTATTAATTAAGGTCTGTTAAATGTTTTAAGAATGATTCTAAGGTAAGACCCTTAAGATCTCACTTTCCTACTTCTTATGTTAACATTCAAGGGTTACTTGTTAGCTTTGGATTTAAACGATCAGGTTAGATGGATGAAACTCATCTAATCCTTTCCTACTCTATGATTATGGGATAAAATCAAAGATCTTACTGGAGTTAAGTCATTTCATCAATCATTACAATTTTATAATTCATCTTATGCTAATAGTCTTATATAAGAGAAAATCAAGGATCTAAAGTTTGGATTCATATGGTTCAATCACACATATTTAATGTTATCCTTAGCACTTATAATCTGATGATTTAAGATCAATACCAAATCATATGCATTATTGGAATAATGTCAATTGAATTATCTTATAATCAAGTTAATTAATTAAGTGATTAAGATTTAGATCTTAATTAAGATAAGTTAGGGTTTAACCCCTGACCCTTCTATGATTAAGATCAATATTACTTTAAAGGTCAATGACAAATCAATGTATTATTAGTGTATTATTGATATCACACTTTAGATTTGGATTAAGTATTATCTACTTAATCAACTTATCATGATTCTTTATTCAATTGTAATTTAATGTCGATCCAAATATATTAAGATGTCCAATTGAATGTTAAGGTTTTCTAACATACATCCTAAAAATCATAAAGGCATATAAATGGAAACATAACCTAAAATAAAAGGGTGATTAATGCTAATCAAATCCTAAAACAAATAAAGGGATTAGCACTTAATCACAATTCTAAAAGATCTAAGTTTCATGCCATTTAGGTTATTAAGGTTTACCTATTTGATACATACTTTTAAGGATTCTATTACTTAGCATTTGACATGACATACATTTAAAGATACATAGTAGATTTTGAGCATCTATGGAAAATGACAAGTTCAAGCTTAATTTCTACATAGAAATTAATGAAATGTTCAATTTTAGCCCCACTAAGGTCCTAGGGGTCTTAATATACCAAAACAGAATAGTTCTGGCCATTCCAGCCAAGACTGGGCACTTACTACAAATCTGAGCAGTTTTCTGAAGAATTCAGGGAATTTTGCAAGATTGGGCGCTGTAGCGTGCTGCAGCGCGCTGGAGCGCGCTGTAGCGCTTTCCGCACAGTAGCGCACTATTGTGCTTTCCGCGCGGTAGTGCCTTTGCGATGCGGCTTGCTGCGGTCCGCTGTGATCCGCTGCAATCTACTGCAATCCGCTGCAGCACGCTATGGCGCGCTGTAGCGGTCCAATTTGCAAAATTTACTGTTCAATTAACTTATTTTGTTATTTCCTATAGTTTCAAAAATTGTTTTTTGCTGTAGCGGTCTACCTTGCGATTTTACCGTTCAATTAGTTTTATTAATATTATATATTTCGCGAACTTATCGCTGCATACCGCTGTGGCGCGCTACCGCGCGCTGTAGCGGTCCATTTAATGAAATTTACTATTCAAATAATTAATGTGCATTTTTCCTAAGTTTTCATATCCGCTGGAGGCCACGGCAATCCGCTGCAGAGCGCGACCGCGCGCGGCAGCGGCAGACGGTGATTTCGCCAGGTGCGAAACCCGTGAGGGCCATTTTTCAAGCTTAATTACTCTCAATCCAGAAAGTTTCATGAGTCGTGTCATATATCTATGGAAAGGTATTTCCAATACAATACCTTTCCATCGATACTAAAATCAACACGAACAAAGCATCCTAGCTATACTAAAAATGATGATGAATGATAGGGTATACAAAATAGAAAAAAACAGAACATATTTTCATGGAGTTTTTAAGAGCCTTAATGGCTTTCATACATGCATATAGACATTCCAAGGCTGCATTCTAACATTATAACATCATAAGGAAGACAAGGAAAGGAGCAAGAGGGTACCTTTATTTTCTTGGAAGGAGGGGAAGAGGAAGGAACCTTTGTTGCCTTCTTCTTCTTTCTTCTTCTTCTTCTTCTTCTTCTTAGGGTGAAGCAATGGGGGGGATGAGTGGAGAAAAGTTTAGCAAGCATGAGAAGGGGGCTGAGCTCTCCATTTAAAGGAGGAGAGGGAGTGTAGGGAGCCATCATGGCTAGGGAGGCTATGGAGTAGAGCCATCATGCTTGAGCATTAATGGGGCATTGCTAGAGGAGGAAGGGAGAGATGGCCAGCCGAAATGTGCAAGGGGCTGTCAGCCAAAATACTAAAAATTAGGGGAAATTGCAAATAAAGGTCTCAATGATTGTCTAATTGCATATTTATTTTCCCGAATTATTTAAAAATTTTGATTTTTGAAACGCACTCCGAAAAATCTCAACAATTCACCCCAAGCTAATTTGGGGGTGAGGAATTCAACGGCGTAGTCGGATTTCAATTCTGACTATTATTTAATTATCTTATTTTTTGATGCATTTAATTATATTAAAATATTCGTGAAAATTCGATGACTTCCAAATGCGTCCAAAACATCACCCCTAGCTAATTTGGGGGTGACGATCGCAACGACAAAGTCGGATTTCAATTTCGAGGTCAATTTAAATACCTCAATTTTCTAATTAATTAAATATTAAAATAATCAAAAATATTAGATTTAGCTCCGAATTGCTCCAAACCTTCAGGTCTTGGTTCTAATGACTAGATGAACTTGATGGAATGGTGATTATGCAATGATTATGATAATATCAAGCTGGGTAACAACCTTAGATTGTTACAAAAACCGACCATGAGTCACGAGCCAATGAAACCCACCAACAACAGCTCAACCAGCATAGAAGAGAGGCTTGCCATCCAGCAACCCTTCAGCCAGCCAACAACCCGATGAACCAGCATAACAACTACTAGAGAAAAAGAATCAACAGAGTTAGTGAACCTAGCCACCAAAATATAGGAGCCCTAGCAACCAACCAGACTAAACAAGCAAACCAACTAAATAAACAAGCATAGAAGCTCTAGCAAACTAACAATGCTAAAAACCAATGGCCACCAACAAGATAGAACAACTAACAGGGACAAGATGAACAAAAAATCCACAAATAGAACCAGAAACCACCAAGACCAACTAACCACCCATCCAGCCAACAAATAAGAGCACAATACCACCCATCCAGCCAACAGCCTAGCCACAAAAACTGGCCAACAACAGTCCAGTTTGCTTCCCTTTGCAGGACTGTTGCTCTTGTCGGCGACAATGTTCTATTTTCTCTTATATTCCTTTTGTTTGTTATTTTTCTTTGTTCAGTGGTTAGTTTTAATTTTACAATGCTTGAACTTCTAGTATTCACACTAGGACCTAGTTTTTTGGCTTTGCTCAATTTGGACACCAAACAAAGAAAATTAGCTTTTTGGTTATATTCCTAAATCTCCTAAATACACTTTTAACTCTAAACTTTATTTTGGTCATAACTTAGTCAAAAGGCCTCAAAATTTAGAAATTTTGAATTCTATGGAATCCTTAGGCAATCAGCAACATAAGTATAGCAAAAATTCCAAATTTCCCTAAGTAAAATAGTTAATCAACTCTTAATGAGCTTAAATATTAATTTAAGCTCATTAGCCTTAATCCTTGGCCAAATTGGGTGTTCTTAGTGTCTACCTTCATATTATACAGTAAGAAAGCATTTGGTGTTAATAAAATTTGATTTGGAAGCATAATTCGTAAAATCACTTTTTAGGGCACTTTTAAGAGGGGTATTTTGGTTATTTTGGCCAAATATTAAATTAAATAAATTTTAATAAATTAAAACTATTCTTTATATTTTAAATTAGTAACTTAATAATTCAAAATCAATTTAAAAATATTTAGATCATTTTCTTATTGTAAAAGCATAAATTATAAATTTAGTACTTATAAACCTAATATTACATTAATAAATACAAATCATGTTAAATCATAAAATATTAAATTATAGAATTAAATCATTATTTGGTAGATCAAGGGAATTAATTTGGTTGTATTTTTATCAGAACAGTTAGGTATGTAGATCTACTTATAAGTTTTATTTCAGCATATTTACTTTGAGCCATTTTTATTTGAATCTTGCTTATGCTTTCTAATATGCATACCACTTATTAATTTTCAAAAATTATCATAAGGCATGTACAGAAAGATGAAATGTATTATATTATTATGGAGTTTATCTTTGGAGGATGGAAAGCAATACTAAGAATCTGTACAGATTGGGCTGTTGGAAACCTTTGGGAGTTATATGGAGGGATTTAGCCCTTTTTAGGAAGTGGGCAAATCCAGAGGAAAGACACATCATCAGTTCCTAATTTTGAATAAACTACCAACGGGTAGCGAGAAAGCTTCCTAAAGGTTATGTCTATGGGCTTACCAATTTGGGCTTAGGAGTCTATAGACTCGACTTTATGTTACAAATGCTTATGATAAAATTTAATTCATGCTTTTCTTATATATTGAACTTCAAGGCTAATATGTAGGGCAAAAGTTAATTTCATTTGGCAAATACTTTACTTTCTTACTTGTGAAGTAAAAAATTATTTATCTCACTTTTACATTGATTTATGTCTATTATAGGATGCTATAATATAATTCTTATAAGAATGGTCTACGTACTCCTACCTGACTGATAATTTTTGACAATATTTCAAATTTTGATAATTAAGCTTTAAGGAGATCTTCATGCATTAAAGTTAAAGATAAAGTTTTGAGAAGTGAGCAGAGTGAAGATATTTTAAAATTTCTAACTTCTTTTGTAATAATTATAAACTGTGTAATTCATATGAATGGCTCTGAATGTAAATATGGACATTTATATATTTTATTTTCCTTACTTTCATGGATGTATATTTTCAAAGTATGAATTATTCCTTGGAAATTCTCAAACTTGATTCCCCAGCCGTCACAGATTGGTATTAGAGCAAAGTTTGAGAAAATCTAAGGAAAATTCATTAGAGCCAATAATTTGAATAATTTTTTTGAAATTACTATAATATAATATGTTTAATTAGGGGTTGAATTTCAAGTTGGAGAGCATAATAGTTTAATAGTATTAATAATATAATTAAATTCCTCAGGTTATGGAAAGTCATAATCAGAACAACAACAATAACCAATCCCAAAATGATATTGTTCATCAGAACACTCCTAGCCACAATAAAACTGTTTCACCAAATGTAGAAGTGGTTTATCCTTTTGATAATAATAGGGCAAATCAGATGCTCCAATTCATGAATATGATGAGCCAATTCATAAGTAATCAACAATTCCAAAATCTTACCCCCATTTCAGCCCAAAGAAATATAGTAAACAAAGATATGCAAATATTTCTTAAGCTTCAATCTCTAATATTCAATTGTGGAAACTCCTTACCAAGCTAAGGAATGGATTCAAAGGATAGAAAAAGAATTCAATTGTGCTAAAAGCTCTGAAGATCAGAAAGTATCCTTAGCTACCTACTTACTCATAGAAGCTGCTGAGAAATGGTGGAAGATAGCCAAAATCACCACTTTCCAAGGAAAAATAGAAGGAATATATCATGGACCAATTTTGTCAAAGCTTTTCTTAATAAATATGTACCCTAGAATGCTAGGCAGACAACGAGGAAGGATCTTCTAAGCTTAAAGCAAGGTAGCCACACCGTGACTTAATATGAAGAAGAATTTACTCGACTGGCAAATTTTGCATCTGAAATGGTGACTACCGAAGACATCAGATGCCACCTATTTGTTAATGGACTAAGAAATAATTATCAACATATTTTGATACTTATGGAAGGCAAAATTTATGGAGAAGGAAAAACTTATGGAAGCCCAGGAAGTATAACATTTTTCAAAGTTTACAAAGAGGCCATCATTTCCTCCTCATTTTCCACCAAAGCGACAACAATTTTCAAAACTGCAAGTAAGACTTCACAATATTCAGAGCAACTATGGTGGAGTGATTGTTAGGGCAAATCCCACTAGCAAGTTCTATGGAAGATCACACAGTACAGATAAATGTTTTACCGGTGTAGGTTATTGCTATCGATGTGGGAGGACCAATAATCTAATAAAGTTCTGTCGTGCTACTTATATAATAAACATATATCATCTCCCAAACCTAGGCAAGGAAATGGTGGAAAATTAGGGAAGACCACCAATAAATTGAGGAAATAATGTAGCATATTCTAGTAATACAAGGAATAACCTAGCCCAGGCCAGAATATTCAGTCTATCTCAAGAAGAGGTAAGAGATGAGCCTGATGTGGTTACAGGTACTATTCTACTATTTTAGCACCCTTGTTCAGTTCTTTTTAATTTTGGAGCTACACACTCTTTTATTGCATCAAAGTTGGTACAAAAATCTTCATTGCCATTAGAACAACTTTCATTAATACTTAAAGTTAATCTACCATCAGGAGATTTCTTAGAGACAAGCGTCTTTTGTAAATGTAAGTTAGATATAAGTGGAATTTCTTGGAAGGCTAAACTCACTGTCATCCCTATAACTACTATTGATATTATTCTTGTAATGGACTGGATGAGTTAGAATGAAGCCTTAATTGATTGTGCAAAAAAGAAAGTATATGTATATAGTGGAAGTGAGAAAGTAACATTTATTGGTCAAAGAAGTGCAGTTATCAGCCTTATTCTAGCTAATAAAATTAAAAAGTTTATTATAAAGAAATACCTTATAATCTTAACCTTACTCTCAAATTTTGATGCCAAATCTACGCCTCTCGAAGAAACTCTTATAGTAAAAGAGTATGCGGATGTTTTCCCAGAAGAAATTTCAGGGTTACCACCTCAAAGAGAAGTAGAATTTACATTGATTTAATTCAAGTAATGAATTATTTATCCAAAGCACCAAATAGAATGGAGCCCAATGAATTAGAAGACCTTAAGAATCAACTCCAAGAGTTAACTAAAAAAGGTTTATTAGACCTAGTAATTCCCCATGAGGAGCTCCTATCTTATTTATTAAGAATAAAGATGGGAGTATGCACTTATGTATCGATTATTGAGAATTGAATAAGGTTACCATTAAAAACAAATAACTATTACCAATAATTTGACGCTTCAATATTTTGAAAAATTGATTTAAGGTCTGGTTATAACCAACTCCGTATTAAAGAAGAGCATATTTCTAAATCTGCCCTTAGAACGTGTTATGGGCATTATGAATTTTTAGTGATGCCTTTTGGGTTAACCAACGCCCCATCCTACTTTCTGAATTTGATGCATCAAATAATGAAACCTTACTTAGATTTATTTATCATCATCTTCATTGATGATATATTGATTTATTCCAAAAATACTAAGGAGCATGAAGTGCATCTTAGGATTACCTTGAGCTTATTAAGGCAACATCAATTGAATGCCAAATTCTCAAAATGTGAATTTTGGCTTCAATCAGTAGCCTTCTTAGGGCATATATTTAGCAAATATAGAATATCAGTTGATCCAAGCAAAGTTAGTGCAATTCAAGAAATTGCCCCAACCTACTTCAGTAACTGAATACACAGTTTCTTGGGATTAATTGGTTATTATCGTAAATTTGTTAAGAACTTTTCCCAAACTGCAATCCCTCTTACTCGTTTTATACAAAAAGTTGTACCTTACGTATGGGATCCATCTTACGATTCAGCATTTCAAAAGCTAAAGGAATGTTTAACATTGGCTCCTGTTCTAGTGCTGCCAATTGAAGGAAAATATTATCAAATTTATAATGATGCTTCTTGGATTGGTTTAGGTTGCATTCTTATGCAAGAAGGTAAGGTTATAGCCTTTGCTTCCAGACAATTGAAAACTCATGAGAAAAACTATCTTGTCCATGATTTGGAATTGGTTACGATAGTGTTTGCACTTAAGATCTGGAGACACTACTTATATAGAGTAAAATGTGAAGTCTTCACTAATCACCAAAGTTTGAAATACATCTTTACTCAGAAAGAAATAAATTTAAGGCAGCAAAGATGGTTAGAGTTAATCAAGGATTATGACTTATCAATTCAATATCATCTTGGAAAGGAAAATGTAGTAGCAGATGCACTAAGTCGAAAGGTAACTTCCCATTTTCATATGTTGACCTCTAACCTAACCTTACTCAAGGAAATAGAAGATCTCTAATTAGTAGTAGTGTTACCATTGAACACTAATGTATTTCAAATGACCATAGAATGCTCATTAATTGATGAAATTAAAGAAGCTCAATGGAAAGATGAAGAGTATAACTCTTTGGCTGCATCTATTCAATTAGGAAAGCATCTAGAATTAAATTGGGATTCAAACAAAAACATTTGGTGTGGATATTGAATTTGGATACCTAATGAAAATGAGTTAAGATCAAAATTATTGAAAAAAGTCCACCATTCCGGATACTCTATTCATCCAAAAAATAATAAGATGTATCAGTATTTGAAATCACACTTTTGGTGGCCAGGAATGAAGAAAAGTATCGCTGAATTTATATCCAAGTGTGAAGCATGTGTGGCGGCCGCCCCTAAATCATCTGAGATTAAGGAGTGGTCATCACTTAGCACATCCCTCGCTTAATATTAGGTTGGAAGATTAAGACTCCAATCCAATCTTAAGGGAAGGATGTGCCCTTTTTAATAGATCAAAGAAGAATAATCACTTAATGAGTATACTACATAATCAGAGTGCGGAAGAAAAGAAACAAGCTATAGTAACATCCATTCATTCATAAAGTTAAAAACTGAAACAAAATGTCTCTCATCATCACGATGCAAAAGTATAAGGAAACTAGAAAATACAATCTAAGGATCTTCAGCAATTTGGACCTCCTCCTAGATCTTCTCCTCTAAAGGTTCTACTTCCTCAAACAGCTCAGAATCTATCATTATCAGTTTCATAATGAAAGGGCCTCATCCAACAAAAGAAAAATCTAGTTAGACAAAATGTTTAAGTACAATTTAGGGTAATCATTTTTATGTGTTTAATGATATTACAAAACTAACTTAAGCATAAAAACAGTGGTAAAGCAACAAAAAAAGAAAGGCAAGTTATAATAATAAATTATAACTTAAACGAAGTGTGAGGTAAGCACATACCTCAACTCAACCTACATATAAAGGTAAGTAAAGTGCAAATGAACATCTACTAAATACAAAGAAATATCCTAAGTAATATGACCAAAATAAGCATGCCAATTTGCAATATAAAGTACAGGCACTGTACTGAAAAGGGAACATCTAGCATCCTAAGATGCTTTTAATAAAGTAGAGTGACTGGATAAAAGAAGATGACAAAAAATTCTATAATATAAATGAACTATAATAAATGAAAATATAAAAGAAAGTGTACTAAACTATAAGGTAAGAGTAAGTCAAAATTGTAAGTAATTGTAAAGTAACTTTAAAATAACTGTAAGGTAAAAATAATGTATGAGATGCCCCTACTTAGTCCTGCCAAAAAGTAAAGTCCATCTGATTATCTAGGAAAGTGTCCCGGATTAAAGTATGCCGCACTAGGAAACTGTCATAGGCTAAAGTAACATGCACTAGGAAAGTGTCCTAGGCAAAAGTAACATGCACTGGAAAGTGACCTAGGCAAAAGTAATATGCATTAGGAAAGTATCCTAGGCAAAAGTTGTCTCAAAAAGTAATGTTACACTAAATGGCAGACTAAATAAGACATAACTCACAAAGTGTAGTAAAGTTTGTTTCATAAAGTTTTCTCCTTAGGTTATGAAAATGCCTTATGAATGTATTCAAAGTTTAACATAGAATATTCATCAAATATTCCATGTTTAATATAATGTATCCAAATGTGTAATGAAGCTCAAAACAAGGAAAGTATAGCATTTCAAATTTAAGGTAATAAAAAGCACTACACAAACTTTAAGATATCACTTGTTTTCTAATTTAATCATTCTAACTACTCTAAGTTACTTAAGATTCAGATTTATCAATTCTTATACTGTCTGTAACTTAGAATCACGATCCTATGAGTTGAACATAATTAGGACTGGCCAAGTCCTAATTATAACTAAATCAATGTCATCTATATGATTAAATAAGTAAATCAACCATCTTAATTTGTTATTTTAAATAATCCCAAACCAAATCTTGATTAGCCAAATCAAGATTGAAAGGATTAAGAATTAAACTCCAAATAATGAAGTTCAATTACTTAACATAAGGTTATCCTAAGGATTAGAGTTTAATCCCATCTCACTGATTAAATGTTAAGGAAAATTCTATTAAATTAAATCAAACTCAATAGGATAAATCTCTAATCCTAATTCTAAAATTGAAAGATCAAATAATCATTTAATAAATTATAAAAATCTATAAACTAGTAAACTCAAGGCTTTACCTATTGAGTAACCCAATTTACTCAATAGATAAAATCTAACCTAAGATCTACTCCTAATCTTAGGAATTAAGACTCTTAAATACTAAGATTAGCACTCAGACACACATCCTAACTAATGTTATAGCACCTATGGGTGAGCTAAGAAGTTCAAAGGAAGGAAATAAACTGACATCTTTACTTATATTTTTACTTAAGACCAAATTTAGGATGTTCCTTAAATCATTAATTTAAGACTTAGAACTATCTAAATTAAAGTCTAAATTACTTTAATTATTGATTATAATGTTCAAATAATGATTCTAGGGCTGAAAAGTGTTTAACCCTAAATTTGGGCAAAATGACCATTTCGCCCCTACATTAAGGGTCTAAATTCAACTTTATGAATCAAAGCTCAATTCTAGAATTTATTGAAGTGGACTAATTACTTACTATCTACTATGAGTTTAGACAGTAAGTACACTTACTTTGATTAAGTATTAAGCCTTATAAGATCAAATTAAGGAATTTGACCTATAAGGGCAAATTGGTAATTTTAACCTAATGACACCTAAATTTTCTATCAATTTACTAAAGATTATGTCTTAAGGTTTTTATAGAACCTAAAATTACCAAATTCTGATATGTATTGGCTAAGTTATAGCCAATACAAATTCTAAGGTGAAATGGTAATTTAAGGGTTCTTAATTAAGGGTCAAAAATTCTTAAGTTTTCCAATTGGTGTTTAAATTGAGTAAAATTAGTGGCTATGATTCACAAATGACTCATTAATCACATTGACTAGTGGTAGGCACAATTTGGACTCTAATTGGTTAAGTTATAGCCTAATTAGGATTTAGGGTGATTGGTAAGTGATTAGTGAATTTAATCACCAAATCACTAAACTAACTACACTACTAGGTTCTAATCTACTTTAAGAGTTCTCTAAAGCTTGAGTTATTTAATCTGAATCATTAGATTTGCCAATCTTTACTAATCAAGATTCAGGGTAATTAGGGTTGATTAAGAAATATAACAATTGGATCCTAAATATTTTTATAGTTTACTGTTAATTAGGTTTTTCTGATTAAAATGGGTATATGGATCACCCAATTTAAAGTTAGATTGACTAACTTATAGTAATTAAAGTTCTAGGGTAAATTGACCTAATTAGGGTTAGGTCCTAAATGTGATTAGTCCAAATCTAACCCAACCAGCAAAATAAACACTACTAGATTAATTCTTAGGGTTTGCTGATTACTTTGAGGCCCATATTGGGTAAATTTGGATTAGTGTGTGCAAAATTACAGTGATTTGAATGAAATGACAATTTTGGTAATAAAATAAATACCTAAAATGTCACTAAGTGAAACATTGATCCTTCAGCAATATAAATGGTATCATTACATTTCTTATATTTTTATGATTAATTTGGTATATTTGATTATATGATTTGGACCTATAATTATTAAGATATTAGTGTTTAAAGTGTTAGTATTTAATTAATTAACTTAAATCTATTTATAGTAATTATTTAATTATTTGATTTTTCAGGAAATTTAAATAATATTAAAATATTCAACGGAAATTCAACGACTTCTAAATACATCCAAAACTTCACCCCTAGCTTATTTGGGGGTGGTGAACGCAATGGCGAAGCCAAATTTTTTATGTGAGGTCAAAATAAAAAGTCAATTTCTAGGGTTTTGGGATTTTTTAAAAATTAAGATTTAATATAGTTGATTCCTAATTTGACCTAGATTTTAGAGATGATTTCTAAAGGACTTAATTGAGACACTAGAATCATAATTAGGACTTGGATTAGTCCTAATCGATCTTAGAAACAACCTGAGTTATTACAACATATAACTTAGTTAAAGTTGAGCATTAAGAACTATAAAGATTACTCCAACCTCTAGCTATTCCTCAATGGAAATGGGAAGACATTTTTATGGATTTCATAACTGGTTTTCCTAGTCGAAATCTAATAATGATTCTATTTTTGGTAATTGTTGATAAGCTTACAAAATCAGCGCACTTCTTACCCATCAAGCAGACAGATACAGTGGACAAATTAGCAAGGATTTGCCTTAAAGAAATTGTAAGACTACATGGTATTCCAAAGACCATTATTTCTAATAGAGATAGTCGATTCACTTCAAGGTTCTAGAAAATAGTTCATCAAGATCTTGGTTCCCAGCTCTGTATGAGCATAACATTTCATCCGCAAACTGATGGACAAACTAAAAGGGTGAACCAAACTTTAGAAGATTTGCTTCGCTTGAGTATCAGATTTTGGAAGAAATTGGGATGATCATCTTCTGTTAATCGAATTTTCTTATAATAACAATTTTTAAGCAAGTATTGGAATGGCTCCTTGTGAAGCCTTTTATGGAAGAAGGTGTATCACTCCTTTATCTAGAAACAATGTTGGAGAAAATAGAATATTGAAATCGAATTTAATTCTTCAAGCAACAGAAAAGATTAAGTTAATTCAGCACCAAATATAAGCAACTCAAGATAGGCAGAAGTAGTATTTTGATGCTCATCATCATCATGTAGAATTTTCTATTGGAGACTTTGTATATCTGAAAGTAAATCCATTTAGAGGAGTTTCAAGATTCAGAGTTTCTGGGAAATTAAGTCCAAGGTTTATTGGACCTTTCAAAGTCTTGAAAAGAGTTATCCAAGTGGCATATCAAATCAATCTTCCATCACATTTAAGTCTGATGCACGACGTTCACATCTCCTCATTAAGGAAATACTTATTAGAACCTTCAATGAGAGTGGAAGTACCAAATATTAGTTATGTGATTGAACTAGAAGAAATTCTAGATCGAGACAAAAGGAGATTGAGAAATAAATCCATTCCCATGATAAAAGTTTGATGGAAGAATTGCCGTAAGGAAGAAGCTACATGGGAAGAGGAATCAAGTATGAAGAAAGTCTACCCTCATTTATTTTACTAGTAAGTGATTATAAATATAGTAGATTTCCTTAAAAATTTTAGATTGATGTCGAGACGACATCCTTTACAAGTTGGAGAGAATGTGAAATACTAGATTTCTTTTCAAATTAGCTTCCTAATTTTAAAATTCACAATAAATTGACAAAATAAAATTATAGGATTACTAGGAATATCCTTAGAAAATTTTGGTAATTCATTTGGAATTTTTCAATTTTCCATTGTTTTCTGGTTATTTTATTATTTTATTTGATTAAGAAAAATAAGCTAATTATTTTATCATCAGATTGAAAATCTAACATCACCATTATGCTCATCACCCCTGAATTAGCTAGGGATGATATTTTGGAAATTTTTAGAAGTTATCAAATTTTCTTGAATATTTTAATATCCAAAAAATTAGGATAATTAAATTGATCTTAAAACCAAAATCAGGCTTCGCCGTTGTGTTCCGCACTCCCAAATTAGCTAAAAGTAAAATTTTGGGATTTTTAGGAACTCATTCAAATTTGGTTAAAAAGAAAAAAAGAAAAAAGAGAACGCCCTTAACGGCGTTAACGGCGTGATCGTCACGTCACGTTAACGGCACGCATCAACGCCCCGTCTATTAAGCGGTGAATATTACGACTATCGTCTTTGCCGCTCAAGTGGATAGCGCAGAGTGAATCTGCGTCTGACGCCATACAAGGTGAAAGCGGCCGCTGTTAACGGCTCCGTTAACGGCGTCGTTAACAGACGGGCCAGCTAAAAATAAGAAAAAATTTGAAATTTTAAATGCAAATTTTGGCTTAATCACTTATCCAAAATGGGCAATTTTGGTGTCTATGAAATCCTCTCATCAAGACCTATCTAATTGACACCTCAATTTGAAATTTTAGTAATTTTTATGTGATTAATTTTAGTGATGATTAAACTTTTATTTTTAGCACTTTAGGGTAAATTAAATAAAAATTTCACAAAAATTTCATCTTGATTCTATCCATAGGAATATGCTATTCATATAATAATAGATTTTTTTTCATTAGATGACAATATGAGTATCATTCAAATCTTAAATATTCAAGCTCTCCAAGATCAAATACCCTCCATTGGATCTATCCTAGTGCCTTCATTTAAAATCCACTTAATCATAAAGAAAACTGGACACTTTCTTATCCCCTTAAGGCTCCATTATTAACTTCAGCAAGCACTCAAAGCCTCCTCCATCTCTTTCTCTCATACTTCTTCCTCAAGTTAGAACACTTCACCCTACACTTTCTCAAAGACTAAAGGAGCGTCAAGAGGACTTCAAGTTCCCATCAAGGTGATAAGAACTCTAGCAAATCATCATCATACTCCATTCTCTCTTTAGTCCTAAGGTGCGAAAATAAATTGTAAGAAATACCCCTCTCCCTATTTTATATTAAGCTTAAATTAAACTCTAAAGTCATGAGTGATGACTTAGATTTAACTTAAATTATCAATCTTATGTCATAAGAAAGTAGCAAAGTTTAAACTTAAGAGAAATAATGAGTTTTTCTTAAATATTTATGTTCGTGCTAATAATTAAGATGTTGGTATATATGTAATATGTTAAAGTTATTATTTAATTTAATGCTTAGATTTAAATTCATTTGCAAAATCATATCTTACATAATTATGAGTTTCACATGTTCAAGTTCTTATATTAGAATGAAAATATATGTATTGAAAACTATAAATTTACTTCCATAAAAATGAATATTGTATGCTCAAATTTTGATAAATTAATGTTTAAATTTATTATCATATTTAAATAAAATTTGTAAAATAATATCTTATATTATGATGAAAATATATATATTTGGAAACTTTAGATTTGATTCCATAAGAATAAATAAATGTTCAATTTTATTTAAATTAATGTTTAAATTTTTTCACATCTTATGTTAGGATTAAAATTATCCTATTAGTTTTTATATTTGATAATTAGTTTCACTAAATCTTCTTTTTGCCTAATTAACCACTTAACATTAATATTTTGATAATATCATAAATTATTTAAAATATAGTGATACAATATACCTTATTGATCAGAAAAATACAGGGAATACTATTCTGTAAGAAAATTTTAATTTTTGTAATTAAATTTTTTAATTTGGCCTAATTACTCTAAAAATAGATTAGTGAATATTAAACTCATTATATATCCAAAATTTATTTTAAGTTTTTGATTACTCACAAAATAGAGGAGAGCATATTGGCACAGTCAAAATATTTTTTTTATAATTAATTTCACAAAATTACTCACTAATCACTCATTAAGGAGCTTAAATCATAATTTTAAGCTTATTAGCCTCAAAACCTTAGTCATAAGAAGTCCAAATTGAGCAAACTCAATTTTATTGTGATTAGTGTGCTATAAGGAAACTATAGCTACTGACTTTGCTTAATTTAGACACCAAATAAAAAAATTAGCTTTTTGGCCATATTCCTAAATCTCCTAAATTACATTTTTAACTCTAAACTTTGTTTTGGTCATAACTTAGTCAAAAGGCCTCAAAATTTAGAAATTTTGGATTTTATGGAATCCTTAGGCAAGTTCTGTGGAAGATCACAATATACAGATAAATATTTTACCAGTGTAGGTCAATGCCATCGATGTGGAAGGACCAATCATCCAATAAAGTTTTGTCGTGCTACTTATATAATAAATGTATATCATCTCCCAAACCAAGGCAAGGCAATGGTGGAAAATCAGGGCAGACCAATAATAAATCAAGGAAAAAATATAACATCTTCTAGTAATACAAGGAATAACCCAGCCTAGGCCAGAATATTCAGTCTATCTTAAGAAGAGGTAAGAGATGAGCCTGATGTGGTTACAGGTACTATTCTACTATTTCAGCACCCTTGTTCAGTTCTTTTTGATTTTGGAGCTGCGCACTCTTTTATTGCATCAAAGTTGGTTCAAAAATATTCATTGCCATTAGAATAATTTTAATCAACACTTAAAGAAGTGCAGTTATCAGCCTTATTCCAGTAAATAAAATTCAGAAGTTTATTATAAATAAATACCTTATATTATTAACCTTACTCTCAAATTCTGATGCTAAATCTACGCCTCTCGAAGAAACTCTTATAGTAAAAGAGTATGCGGATGTTTTCCCAAAAGAACTTCCAGGGTTACCACCTCAAAGAGAAGTAGAATTCAATATTGATTTAATTTAAGGAATGAATTTTTTATCCAAAGCACCATATAGAATGGTGCCCAAAGAATTAGAAGACCTTAAGAATCAACTCCAAGAGTTGACTGAAAAAGGGTTTATTAGATCGAGTAGTTCCCCATGGGGAGCTCCGGTCTTATTTGTTAAGAAGAAAGAAGGGAGTATGCGCTTATGTATTGATTACCAAGAATTGAGTAAGGTTACCATTAAAAACAAATACCTGTTACTAATAATTGATGATTTATTTGATCAGTTAGTCAATGCTTCAATATTTTCAAAAGTTGATTTAAGGTCTGGTT
Organism: Gastrodia elata; assembly: GCA_016760335.1. Lineage (NCBI taxonomy): Eukaryota > Viridiplantae > Streptophyta > Magnoliopsida > Asparagales > Orchidaceae > Gastrodia > Gastrodia elata. The sequence continues at coordinate 26,083,929 of CM028670.1, read as the reverse complement.
ATCACCAACTCCGTATTAAAGAGGATATTTCTAAATCTGCCCTTAGAATGTGTTATGGGCATTATGAATTTTTAGTGATGCTTTTTGGGTTAACCAACGCCCCGTCCTACTTTATGGATTTGATGCATCAAATAATGAAACCTTACTTAGATTTATTTATCATCGTCTTCATTGATGATATATTGATTTATTCCAAAAATGCTAAGGAGCATGAAGAGCATCTTAGGATTACCTTGAGCTTATTAAGGCAACATCAATTGTATTCCAAATTCTCAAAATGTGAATTTTTGCTTCAATCAATAGCCTTCTTAGGGCATGTATTTTGCAAATATGAAATATCAGTTGATCCAAGTAAAGTTAGTACAATTCAAGAATGGCCCCAACCTAATTCAGTGATTGAAATATGCAGTTTCTTGGGATTAGCTGGTTATTATCATAAATTTGTTAAGAACTTTTCCCAAATTGCAGTCCCTCTTACTCATTTTACACAAAAATTTGTGCCTTATGAATGGGATCCATCTTGCGAATCAGCATTTCAGAAGCTAAAGGAATGTTTAACATTGGCTCTTGTTCTAGTGCTGCCAATTGAAGCAAAAGATTATCAAATTTATAGTGATGCTTCTTGGATTGGTTATGGTTGCGTTCTTATACAAGAAGGTAAAGTTATAGCCTTTGCTTCCAGATAATTGAAAACTCATGAGAAAAACTATCCTGTCCATGATTTGGAATTGACTGCTATCATGTTTGCACTTAAAATTTGAAGACACTACTTATATGGAGTAAGATGTGAAGTCTTCACTGATCACCAAAGTCTGAAATACATCTTTACATAGAAAAAAATAAATTTAAGGCAGCAAAGATGGTTAGAGTTAATCAAGGATTATGACTTATCGATTCAATATCATCTTGGAAAGGCAAATATAGTAGCAGATGCACAAAGTCAAAAGGTAACTTCCTATTTTCATATGTTGACCTCTTACCTTATCTTACTTAAGGAAATAGAAGATCTCCAATTAGAAGTAGTGTTACTATTGAATGCTAATCTATTTTAAATCATCATCATATTCCATTCTCTCTTTAGTCCCAAGGTGAGCAAATCAATTGCAAGAAATACCCCTCTCCCTATTTTATTTTAAACTTAAATTAAACTCTAAAGTCATGAGTAATGACTTAGATTTAATTTAAATCATCAATTTTATGTCATAAGAAAATAGCAAATTATGTGTAAACTTAAGAGAAATAAGGAGTTTTTCTTAAATATTTATGTTCATGCTAATAATTAAGATGTTGGTATATATGTAATATGTTCAAGTTATTATTTAAATTAATGTTTAGATTTAAATTCATTTGTAAAATCATATCTTACATAATTTTGAGTTTCACATGTTCAAGTTCTTATATTAGAATAAAAATATATGTATTAGAAACTTTGATTTACTTCCATAAGAATGAATATTGTATATTCAAATTTTGTTAAATTAATATTTAAATTTATCATCATATTTAAATAAAATTTGTAAAATAATATCTTATATTAGGATGAAAAAATATATATATTTGGAAACTTTAGTTTTGATTCCATAAGAATGAATATTATATCTTCAAATTTTATTTAAATTAATATTTAAATTTGTTCACATCTTATGTTAGGATTAAAATTATCCTATTAGTTTTTATATTTGATGATTAGTTTCACTAAATCTCCTTTTTGCCTAATTAACCACTTAACCTTAATATATTGATAATATCATAAATTATTTAAAATATAGTGATCCAATATACCTTTTTGATTAAAAAAATACAAAGAATACTAATTTGCAAAAAAATTTTAATTTCTATCTTTAAATTCTTAATTTGGCCTAATTACTCTAAAAATAGATTAGTGAATATTAGACTCATTATATATCAAAAATTCAAATTTTAAGTTTTTGATCACTCACAAAATAGAGGACAGCATATTGGCACATTTAAAATATTTTTTTATAATTAATTTCACAAAATTACTCACTAATCACTCATTGATGAGCTTAAATCCTAATTTTAAGCTCATTAGCCTCAAAAACATAGCCACATGAAGTCCAAATTGAGCAAACTCAGTTTCATTGTGATCAGTGTGCTATAAAGAAACTATAGCTACTGACTTTGCCCAATTTGAACACTAAATGAAAAAATTAGCTTTTTGGCCATATTCCTAAATCTTCGAAATTACACTTTTAACTCTAAACTTTGTTTTGGTCATAACTTAGTCAAAAGGCCTTAAAATTTAGAAATTTGGGTTCTATGGTATCCTTAGGCAATAAGCAACATAAGTATAACAAAAATTCCAAATTTTCCTATGTAAATTTGTTAATCAACTCTTAATGAGCTTAATATTAATTTAAGCTCATTAGCCTTAATCCTTGGCTAAATTGGGTGTTCTTAGTGTCTACCTTCATATTAGACAGTAAGAAAATATTTGGCATTAATAAAATTTAATTTGGAAGCGTAATTCTTAAAATCACTTTTTGGGCACCTTTAAGAGGGGCATTTTGGTCATTTTAGCCAAACATTAAATTATATAAATTTTATTAAATTAAAACTATTTCTTATATCTTAAATTAGTAACTTAATAATTCAAATTCAATTTAAAAATATTTAGATCATTTTCTTATTTTAAAAACCTAAATTTTAAAATTTAGTACTTAAAAACCTAATATTACATTAATAAATAACCAATCTTGTTAAATCATAAAATATTAAGTTAATGAATTAAATCATTATTTGGCAGATCAAAAGAATTGATTTGGTTATATTTTTATCAAAACAGGCAGGTACATAGATCTACTTATAAGTTTTATTTCAGCATATTTACTTTAAGCCGTTTTTATTTGAATATTGCTTATGCTTTCTAATATACTTACCACTTATTAATTTGCAAAAATTAACATAAGGCATGTAACAAAAAATGAAATTTATTATATTATTGTGGTGTTTATCTTTGAAGGATGGAAAGCAACACTAAGAATCTGTACATATTGGGCCTGCTGGCAGCCCCTGATGGAGGGATTTAGCCTTTTCTAGAAAGTGGCAAATCCAGAGGAAAGATACACCATCAGTTTCTATTTTTGAATAAGCTACCAAAGGTTAGCGAGAAAGCTTCCAAAAGGTTAAGCCTATGGATTTACCCATTTGGACTTAGGAGTATACAGACTCGACTTTGTGTTACAAATGCTTATGATAAAATTTAATTCATGCTTTTCTTATATATTGAACTTTAAGGCTAATATGCAGGGCAAAAGTTAATTTTATTTGGCAAATGCTTTACTTTCTTACTTGTGATGTAAAATTTCCTTATCTCATTTTTTCATTAATTTATGCTTATTATAAGATGCTAGAATATAATTCTTATAAGAATGGTCTACGTACTCCTACCTGACTAATAATTATTGATGATTTTTCAGGTTTTGATAATTAAGCTTTAAGGAGATTTTCATGCATTAAAGTTAAAGATAAAATTTTTAAAAGTGAGCAGAGTGAAGAAATTTTAAAATTTCAAACTTCTTTTATAATAATTATAAACTGTGTAGTTCATATGAATGGCTCTGAATGTAAATATGAACATTTATATATTTTATTTTCCTTACTTTCATGAATGTATATTTTCAAATTATGAGTTATTCCTTGGAAATTCTTAAACTCGATTCCCCGGTCGTCACATTAGGGCCCTTAAAATTAGAATGCCAAGGTTATTGCAAGGCATTTTACCTTTTTTGAAACCCATTTTGGTAGTGATATACTCCTTTAAGTTGGCATTGGCTTTGTTGTTAATGAAGAAATTATATTTATTGCAATTAATCATAAGATTATAGTCATTTTCAAACAATAAATTAAGCTTGTTAATATTCCTTTTATCAGCATTGGAAAAAATGATGTAGTCGTCAGCATATGCAAGGTGAGAAACTAAGATTTTACAACTAATGTTAAAATGGAAGCTAGTATCAATCAATAAAGTTTTATTGAGATTTAGGGACCAATAGTTTATAGTAAGGTTGAACGAGATAGGAGATAGAGGATCACATTGCCTTAGTCCTCTAGAAGAGCTAAAAAAGCCAATCGGGGCACCATTAATCATGGTAGAATACCAAACATTGGGAATATGATTCTTAATCTCTAGGATAAATGAGTTATTAAAATCATAAATAAAAAATAGTCTAAAGAGAAAACCACAATCAAGGTTATCAAAAGCTTTTTTCAAATCCAATTATATAATTTGGTTGTGACTCCTTTTTTGTTGCTGCTGTGAAATATTTCCTGAGCTACAAAGATATTATCTTGTATGTGCCTTTCAGGAATGAAGCCAAATGGATTTGGTTCAATGATATTCGAGAGAATAACTTTTAGTCGATTCACAATAATTTTGGATATGATTTAATTAATGGAAGAGCATAGACTAATTGGCATAAATTGATCCACAAATTGGGAGAATAAACTTTGGGGATATGATTTTAAGAGTGATTTTGGAGTAATCATGGAATGATTTTTTAATAGTGGGATAAGAGAGCTACACACACACACACACACACACACAGATATATATATATATATATTGCAAAATGCCATCTCTACAAAAATTTTATTAATATCAAAAGGAACATACATAATGGGGTTGGGAGGGTACAAAAGCTTAATACTAAAAATTGAAAGTCAACCCCAAAAAATTAGTCATAGGGTATAGCCTAAAAGAACTTAGTAAAGAGAAAAGAGCAAAACAACCATGATAGATCAACAATCTCCAATTGAAGAAACAAAATCAAGCCAACTTATGCAATCAAGCACAACAAAACTAGAAAGAACAAACAACAAACTTGTAGAAAAGTATTAGACCAAGCAGAATCAAAATATTACATACAACCCCTACCTGTAGCCTACATGTGGAAGCAGTCGCACAGATGGAGAAAGTTGCACCAAGTAACTGGCCAACAATAGCTGAAGGAAATACAAGCCTAGAGCCCAAACAGGAACTGCAAGCTGGGCCAAGACGTCCAAAAGGAAAAGCCACCAAACACAATACCAATAGAGAAACCTTCAGAGCAAAGCAAGAGACATCTTCAGTACAAATCACCCAAAAATCCCAACAAACCAATGAACCCACACTAAAAGTAATGAACAAACAAAACACCACAGCCATCGCAATGACAAAGGGAGGCCAACGGAAACCAACGACCTATCAGGGAAACCAAGAAAAAGGGACCCAATCCAACAAAACCAACCATAAGTCACGAGCCAACGAAACCCACCAACAACAGCTCAGTCAGCATAGAAGAGAGGCTTGCCATCCAACAAACCATCAGCCAGCCAACAACCCGATGAACCAGCATAACAACTACCAGAGAAAAAGAATCAACAGACTCAGCGAACCTAGCCACCAAAACAGAGGAGCCCTAGCAACCAACCAGAGTAAACAAGCAAACCAACTAAATAAACAAGCATAGAAGCTCTAGCAAATTAACAATGCAAAAAACCAATGGCCACCAACAAGATAGAACAACTAACAGGGACAAGACGAACAAAAAATCCACAAACGGAATCAGAAACCACCAAGACCAACTGACCATCCATCCAGCCAACAAATAAGAACACAATACCACCCATCCAGCCAACAGCCTAGCCATAAAAACTAGCCAACAACAACCCAATTTGCTTCTCTTTGCAGGATTGTTGCTCTCGTCGGTGACAGTGTTCTATTTTCTCTTATATTCCTTTTGTTTGTTATTTCTCTTTGTTCAGTGGTTAGTTTTAATTTTACAGTGCTTGACCTTCTAGGATTCACACTTGGACCTAGTTTTTGGGGCTATTCAGGTTTTTTAGTTTTTAGGTTTTTTTGTGACCTCACATCCCTATTTTGTATATTTTTGATTTTTAAATAAAATTTTGCCAAGATAACCTTTGCCAAAAAAAAAAAAAAAATTCAATGTTTGCATAATTATTCTATTGAGGATTGCTATTTAAACCCGCTGACATGACACCTAAAAAAGTCCATCTAATGAAATTTGGACATATTTCATTAGTGTATATTATTTATATTAAAATAATATAAATATTATTTTTAAAATTTATATTGAATGCAACTAAAAAATTTCATTGGATAAATTTTTTTGAGTGCCACATCAATAAATCTAAAAAGCATTTCTTTTCTTGTATCTTTTGGCCTAATTAATAAAATAAGCCATATGTCTTTGCCACCCCCCTACGCATACGCATAAATATCGTATTGGAAAGCAGGATTTAATAATCCCCGAGGAACAATTTAAACTTGTTCTAAACTACTTTCTTTTTGTCTACCAAATTATTTGTCGGCTTGCTGAAGGATAAGAAAATCACAACCTTTCGGCCATTAATCAAATATGTATTTAATTATTATTGTCCCTAACATACGCAACCGAGCCGCAGCCATGCATCGCTGCTGCTCAACACAAAGACGTAGATAGGTTCAGGAAGTTGAATTAGTTGAGCCATTCATAAAAAAGTTAGTTGCAACAATTAGCACAGATGCTTATCTACCCTTAAATCCAAGTTTGCAATTAAACTGACCGTAACAACCAAAACAATTAGCACTGTTAGTTCCTTGCATTTCCTTTTGAAATATGAAAAGAAAAATAAACCTAGGGTTGTTGTAGCATGATTGGATCAGATCGTCGATCCATTCCTCAATTTAATAGGAAGTGTTTTGGTCATTTGTAGCTGTTTCCCTGTGCTTTATACAACTCTGTTAAGCCTAGGGTTGTTGTAGTGTGAATATTTCAAAGGCCGTCATCTTCTTTAATGGGAAAGGAAGAAGAGAGTTCTGTAATTCAAAGTCTCTAGAATGTTTCACATATTTTTATTTTTATTTTTGATCTGATTCTTTTCTCTACGCACTGGACTAGCAAATTTTAGAGTTAGAGCAGAAAGATAATTTGATTATCTCGACCAAAAAGCCAAGCATCACTTAATAGTCAATCATACAGAATAAGATATACAAAATAGTGCCAAAAAACGAGAACCTAAGCTTTAACTAGAAGGGATTAAAATACTAGTTTGCACGTTGCCAAGAAAGTATCACGTACATGAAGAGTGAAATGATTCCATCTTTTTTTGCCACCAATTCTACTTGCAAAGACATTTTGTTTTCAGAGTGATAGAGCTAAGAAAACTGGTGTTGAGACCATTCAAATTATTATGGAGATGTTAATGGAGCTCCGGTGAGCTTCCGGAAAGTTCCGAGGTGATATAGAACAAGTTGGGAAAAGCTCAGCTACAACAGGCACCACTGCGCGCCGTTGCGCCAGGGAGCTCAGCACTCGAGAGGACGACGGGGTAGCGTGCCCTGGCGCCAGTCTACCCAAGACTGTGGCGCCATCGTGCGAAGAACCCGATACCGAGGTGCGGTAGCACGCCATGGCGCCAGTCTACCTGAGATTGAAGCGCTGTAGCTCGCCGTGGCGCATGGCGCGCTATGGCCAAGACCTGGAATGGCTAGTGCTGAATGAAGAGGTGTGAAAGAGATTCCATGGGGAAGCATCTACTTCAGCATTGATACTGAGATCAGAGGAAGAGGTGTAGACTAGAGACATAACAGAAACATGTTTATGTCGAGATGAGAAAAATCAAGGCTCGGAAAAGCAAAGCCGGGTTGATGGAACTGTGGGAAGGCATGTCACTTTAAGAAGAATTGCCCTACTCTAAAGAAGATAAGGGGTGGGAGAAAGGTTATGTGCCGCACTGTAAATGTGTCAGTTGTAGAAGATCAATATGCATTGATATTCTCAATTCTCAACATGAGGTCCTGGGTGGTGAACTCAAACACATTCTTTCATGCCACTTTTTTGATGAGTGCTTTCAAGAATTACACCAAGGGTGACTTGGGGGAGGTATATCTTGGAGATGATAAGGCATGCGTTATCATAGGGAAAGGTGATGTGGATGCCCCTCTATCAAGCGGTGTAGTTCGGAAGCTCAGAGAAGTTAGACATGTGCCATGTCTAAAGAGGAACCTTATTTCTATGAGCTAACTAGCCAGGGAGGGCTACAACACATGCTTTACAGGGGACTCGAGGAAGGTCGCCAAGGGTGCACTCATTGCACAGGACAATATAGAAGGTACACTTTTCATTATCAATAAAGTGTATGATTCCATTGCAGCTACATACCAGATAGATGCAGGTTTATGGCACTAGAGGCTTGGCTATATGAGCGAGAGGGGCTTAAAATCTCTCAGTCAAGGGGAAGGCTCCAAGGATTGAAGTCAGTAAACTTAGATTTTTGTTAAGACTGTGTGTTGGGCAAGCAGAAGAAGGTTACATTCTCCAAATTTGAAAGAGAGCTGAATGGTAGAAAACTCGAGTTGGTGCATACATATGTATGGGGGCTAGCTCTTACTTCTTCCATAGGTACAACCGCATATTTCATCACCTTTATTTTTGACCATATAAGAAAGGAATGGGCTTACTTTCTAAAGTATAAATTTGATGTGTTTGATGTATTTTGTAAGTGATTAGCTTTGATGGAGAATATGAGAGGATTAAAGCTTAAGTGCTTGAGATCTGATAACGGTGGTAAGTACTGCGACAAGGAGTTCAAGAAGTTTTGTACCTTGGGAGGGGTCAATAGGGAATCTACAGTTCCTGGAACACCACAATAAAATGGTATTGCAAAGTAGATGAACATAATGATCACAGAAAGAGCCAGGAGCATGAGATTGTATGCATATTTTCCTAAAGCAGTTCTGGGTTAAAGTCGTTAACACGATGATATATTTGATTAATATGAGACCATTCGTACCCCAAAACAAAGGTGTTTTTTAGGAGGCCTGGAGCAAAAAGTAGGTGAAATTGAACCACCTCAAGGTAGTTAGTTATTCATCCTATGTGTATATTGATGCAGGATCTAGGAGCAAGCTTGATGCAAAGGCGATCAAGTGCCCATTTATTGGATATGGCGCGGGCAAGTTCGGTTACAGATTTTGGGATAATTAGAACAAGAATGTTATCAAAAGTAGGGATGTCACTTTCAATGAAAAGTGAGATGTACAAGAATTATATTGGAGTCAAGATAGAAATTAAGGTTGCTTCAGATGGTGAATCCTGATGTACAGAAGTTGATGACAGCATTGAGCTAGATGAATGTATGCATGAGGATACTCAGAAGGATGCTAATGTTGAACTACATATACTCATATTGTTAAGATCCATAAGAGTTACGAGACCACCACAGAGGTACTCTCATTCCTTATTTTATCTATTGCTAACGTATGGTGGTGAACGAGAAAGCTTTGAAGAGGTGCTTCAAGTAGAAGATTCAATCAGGTGGGAGGCTTCCATGAATGATGAAATGGCATCACTCAAGTCAAATGGGACATGGGAGTTGGCTGCTCTTCAAGATGGAAAGAAAAATCTTCAGACAAGTTGATTTACCGGGTGAAGGAAGAATTGGATGGAAGAAAATGCTGCATGATGAGGCTTGTAGTAAGGGATTTCTAGCAATGACATGGTGTTCACTACAGTGAGATATTCACCCTAATTGTGAAGATGATAGCCATCAGGGTTGTTTTGAATATTGTTGTAGTTGAAGATTTGCATCTAGAGCAAATGGATGTCTAAACTGCATTTCTTCACGTATAGTTGGAGGAGGAGTTGTACATGTAACAACCAGATGAGTACAAGGCTCAAAAGAAAGAAAATTTTGAGCTAGTATACATACTCAAAAAAAGCTTCTATAGTTGGAAACAAACACCTAGGTAATGGTATAAAAGATTTGATAAGTTCATGTCAAAAATTGGGTACAAGAGATGCCAGGTAGATCACTTTTATTACCTAAAATAATGTAAGTCCTCCTATAACAGTCTGTTACTATATGTTATTGTGTGTGAATGATATGTTGATTGCAGGATCAAACATATAAGAGAAAATGATTCTAAAAGAAAAGATGTCAAGGGAGTTAAACATGAAAGACTTGGGGCTCGCCAAGCAGATTATTCGGATAAGAATCAAAAGGGAGTGAAGTGTGAGAATTCTGAAGCGGTCTTAGAAAGACTATTGAAAAAGTGCTAAGAAGATTCAACATGAATGAGGCAAAACTAGTGGGCACTCCCTTCCTTAGCAAGTGACTTCAACTTATCTAAAGATCAAATGCCAAAGTTTGAAGAGGAGAAGGAACACATGCTGAAAGTTTCTTATGCTTTAACAAATAGGAGCATGATGTATGAAATGATCTACATGAGATTGGATATTGCACATGGAGTGGGAGTCATTAGCAAATTCATGAGAAACATAGGAAAGCACCATTGGGATGCAGTCAAGTGGATATTAAGGTATCTGAAATGTAAAGTGGGCAAATCACTTTGCTTTGGTAGATTTGACATTTCTCTACATGGCTTTGTAGATTTAGATCTTGCAATTGATGTTGATAGTCAGAGGAGCACTACTATATATGTATTAACATTGGGAAGTGCAGTCGTAAGCTGGATCTTCAGGCTACAAAATATTGTTGCTCTATCTACCACTGAGGCAGAGTACATTGCCATAACTGAGGCAAGTAAGGAGATGATTTGGCTAAATATTTATGGTAGAATTGGGTAAGGAGCAGAAGAATTTGAAGCTCTAAAGTGATAGTATGAGTACTATTCACCATGAAAAGAATGCAGTATTTAATGCCATGAAAAAGCACATACAGCTTCTGCATCTTTTCATCCGAACAATGTCGGAAGAAGGATAGCTTGGATCGGAGAAAATTCATACTTCAAAGAATTCTACGACATGCTTACGAAAGTAGTAATAGTCAAAAATCTAAAGCTATGTGCTACTTCAGCTGGCCTCGGCACGTGATAAGAGAGTGGGGGTGAGCCACACAATGTTCTTTATAGAGATAGAAGAATACAATGAAGGATTAATGCTAGAAGAGGGATTATTCCAAAAGGTCTCAAAGTGGGGGATTGCTATATTGTAGAGACCATTCAATTCATCATGGAGATGATAATGGAGATTTGGCGAGATTTCGAGAGGTTCCGAGAAAATACAAAAAAAGTTAGGAAAAGCTCAGCTACAATAGGAGCCACAGCACATTGTAGCGTGCTAAGTGGCCCAGCACCCTGGCGCCAGTCTACCAGAGATTGGGGTGTCGTAGAGCGTCGTAGTGCGCCTAGCGTGAAGAATTTGATACCGAGGCATTGTAGAGTACCCTGGCGCCAGTCTGCCGATGACATTGCAAGTGATTGCAAGTGTGTTGGCTACTGTTGGAGAGAACCTTGAGGGCGGTGGTGGCTGCTCTCCTTCTGTTTCTTAAAGTAAGAACTGGTGCTCTCTATTAGAGAAGAAATCGATCAAGAAGCTTCATAAATGGTAGATTTTTATTTCTCTTGTGAAGGTGAAGCTCTTTGTAACTCTGTAATCATTTTTCATGCATAGTATAATTTTTTGTGTGGTGTAGCTTTGTGGTTTTTCCCGTCCTTAAATTTTCCACAAAAAAATTTTGTTGTTTGGATGCTTGTGTGTGGATGTGTGTGTATGTGCTGTGATTTACGTTTCATTGTGATTGTGATTTTGTTGTCTGCCTGGTAATTGAAAGCGAAGCAAGATTTTTTTTTTAAAAGTATTTTAGCATCATAATTGGTTAATTGCAAGCAAGAAATAAACCAGCTTGTGTCTCTTTATTTTGCCCTAACACAATTTTCTACACATGAGGCATCAATTAATAAGATGATTTGATACTAGGCTATTTTGCAATTATTATAAAAGAATACTTACAAATTTTAATTCATAAACTTTGAACCCCAACACATTTGGTCCAAAATTATGTAGGAATATAGCCTAAGAGAAATTTTCTTGTGACATTAGAAGAGGAGATGCTATTAAAGTTAAATTGAGTTATGGAAACACTAAAAAAAGAATATGATAACAAAAGAAGATAAATAGTTCTTAATTGAAGACCAATACTTGAATACACTCAGACTACCAAAGTGGGGTATTCAAGGTCGAGGATAAATGAGCATCAACATATAATTTTCTCATTCATATTGTTCATTCATTACAATTCCCAAAGATAAAAGAGCCAGCTTAAAATCAATGGTCTTACATTTATAATAATAAACATAAATAAAATAAAAATAATCTTCTCATCATCCATGATGGTACCTCTTAAAAAATCAATCTAAAAGTTTCTTCCCATAGTGATTTAGTTAATAAACTTCTATAACTAAAGCATAATATATATTAGGTGAAAACACCTATCAATAAAGTGTACATAAAAATCTTGTGTTATGTTTCCTTATTCACTTTCCAATCAGATTTTGTAGGTATGAAGGTGTTAGTAGAGTCTTAAGCATATGCAAACTAGTAAGCAATATGTTGCAACCAATAGGTAAATATGTGCTTGTATATAAAAGGATAGTCTATAAATAACATATTTTAATTAAAATCATGTTATTAGCTCTTAATTCAATAACTAATATTTATCAATTCACATTTATGATCTCACAAATGTAGATTTCAGTTGTTAACTCACCTCACTAGGTCTTTCAGCTAGATCATTAATTACCAACTCCTAAGAATACTCACAACATGCACAAATTTTACTAGAATAAGGAATTCTTTAAATTACAAATTCTTTTGATTAATTCATTCCCCAATTAGAAATTATATGCCATATAGAAGGCTAATATAATGCCATAAAGACATGGAAATGGCTGTTGGGATTATAAAAATCTTAATATAGACAAGACTAAAGAATTAGTTATACTTATATAACAATCCTAGTGTTGTTACCAATTATTGAGTAGTCTAATTAGCTTAATATCATTGCCAGTGCACTTATAATAATATTAGGAGCCAACAACTAAATTTTGGTGCTACTTGAAGATCATTCATTTTCGATGAAAATTTTGAAAATTTTGAAAATTTTATATAACCCAAAAATTTCATATATTTATCTGACCTCCAAATAAAAATTGGAGTTCACCATTGAACTCTTCACCCCAAATTAGCTTGGGGTAAATTTATAGGACTTGTTGGAAGTCGTTAAATTTTCCCGATATTCTTAATATATTGAAATGTTTAAAAAATTAATATAATTAAGTTGATGTCTAATTAAAAATACAACATTAGTTTTGAGTTCATCACCTTCAATTTAGCTCAGGGTGAATTTTTTAAGTTTTTTCAGAGCTCGTTTAATAGCTTAATTTTAATTATTAAAATTAATATAATTTGTATTAATTAATTGTATTATTAATTATCCCTAAAGACATCGGCCAACCATTTCATCAAATAGCGGGATCGATCCGTCGGTTCGATCGTATTGCAAATCAATTGTCGCTCCTGGGAGAACTGTAAGTCTCTTAGAGCCGTGATCGTGTGCTTGCGGATCGCAGACAGGCTGTGCTACGACCGCGCCAGCTGGCACCATGAGTTCAAATTTAGATCTTTGAGCCATCCTTTTTCTACCACATTTTAATTGTGTAGCGCCCCGCCCCGTCGCCGCGCGTAAGGAGGTAAAATCATAATTTGGTGGCGGAGCGGCACACCACTCAGGGAGGAATATCTCATCTTCCTGAATAACTAAAAACTAAGCCTGTCTGAAGGATTGCTGACTCAACCTCAAGGAGGGTTGAGAGCTAATACTTAAGATAAGAGTAGTATAATTATCCTAAGTAATAGACCAATACATACATTGGATATAAAATTTATGAGGAATCCAATATATGTTTAAGATATCAGCATTTCTAGTATACTGATCATATCACAATACTAAGTATAAGTAGTGTTTAAATAGTGTGCGGAAGCTAAAGTAAATATCCAGAAATATTCATCATAGAAGCTGAATAAAACATTCGTCTCAAAAAAGAAAAGAAAACACATCCAGAATTATTACAAATGATTTACTAAAATACAGAATAAAGGCTAAGTACTGAACTGAAATAAAATTAAGCAAAAAAGTAAGATTAAAGAAGAGTCCACTAGTGCTCCACTAGCTCCTTCTGAATCTCCTAGGTGTCCTCCTAACGTGACTCAATATACTGCTCAAGATCTAGCAAATTACTAGATCCCAAAAGTACCCCGTGTTAGACAATAAGTCTAACACATCAAAACTAATCTAAATAGTTCTAGTTATTCATTTAACAATTACATAATATAAGTAAATCTACAGAAAAATTATAAAAGTAACTGAAAGTATAAAATTGAATAAAATGGTACAAAATTGAAGTAAAGTAATGTAAAACTGAACTATAAACTGAATACTGAAAGTAAATCAAAAATAGTAATATATATGATATTGAGTAATAGCATGTAAGACTATGATGTATGCCACTGAAACTGTGCATCTTAATATGCCACAATACTGTATGCTACTGATATGCAACCAAAATATCACTGAACTGCTATGAGTTGTACGGTCCAATGTCTATATACATCTAGTTGGTAACTACGATGCCGATGCATCTTAAATTTCCTCAATCAATTTATGCAATATTTTGTAACTCATAAATCATCACTGATACTCATACATCATTACTGATGCTCAACATCATGCTTATGCTCATGATCATGCTTCTAAGCTACATGAGATAAATCTCGAAATCCAAAAAATGCTTTGAAATCCGATAATGAATTCAAGGTCTCCATTGTACAGAATCCTACTAAAAGGATTCTGACTCCTAAATTATAGTTTGATACTTGGTTAAAGTTGAGAGTTTACTTAAAAATCTATATATGGGATGATTGTATACACATATTTAGCTCATTTGCTAAGAAAGGTGATTCTTAACATTTAGTTTGATTAAGCCACCCTAACAAAGTGATCTTTGATAAGAGGTATCACCCGATGGAGATTTGTATCTCAAGCTAAGTCATTAAGATGCCCAACTCACAATTAAACCTTGTGTGCTAAAAAAGGTAACTCAAATTACTTAGTTTGCTTAAGCCACATCTATTGAAGCGATCTTCGCTAGGAGGCATCACCCGATGGAAATTTGTATTTTAATCAAACTAAGGAATGAGTCCCTATTTATAACACTCTTAGTCTTTGAAAATTTACTCTAATGGGATTGTATTCGTCTAATCTCTCAGGATAGCACATGGTCATAAGTCCACATTAGAGTGAATCAACCAATCCTGAATACTACTAAAGTAATCCAGTACTATGGGTATACCCTACTATACCCAACCAATAATCTGGGTTCAGAAGATTCTATTTAATCAATAAGAATTTATCAAAGCTATTAATTCTTACTCTAAATGGGTGAGTCCTACACAAAGATCCAAGGATGTGATCAAAAGATCACTCAATATTAATTTCTACTACAAAGGAGAAGTTCCATTCAAACTGCTTTAGGTGATTCCTACCACAAGGTATCATGTTCAACTTCTAAGGTTATGAAGGATCATCTAAGTTCCTACCTCAATAAGTTATAAAAGTTCTTTTTACCTCAATGTATCAATAAATGAAGTCTTTAAATATCTCAAAAATGATCCTATAGCAAGATCCTTGAGATCTCACTCTTCTACTTCTTAAGTTAACATTCAAGATTTACTTATTAGACTTGGATAAAAGTGATCAGATCAGATGATTAAAATTCATCTAATCCTTTCCTATTCTATAATTATGGGTTGAAATCAAAGATCTTATTAGAGTTAGGTCATTTCATAAATCATTACAATTTTATTATCCATCTTATGTTAATAGTGTTATATAAGAGAAAATCAAAGATCTAAAGTTTAGATTCAGAAGATTCAATCATAAAAATTTAATATTAACCCTAGCACTTCTAATTCAATGATTTAAGATCAGTGTTAAATCATATGTATTGTTGCAATTATGTTAATTGAATCATCTTTTAATCAAGGTTACTTGATTAAGGTGATTAAGGTTTAGATCTTAATCAAGACAAGTTAAGGTTTCACCCCTATCCTTACCAAAATTAAGACCAATGGTTGATTGAAAGATCAATGACAAATCTATACATTATTGGTATATTATTGATGTCAAAACTTTAATTTAGATTAAGTATCATTTACTTAATCAAATTCTCAAGATTCATATGTTCACTTATAGTTTAATGTCAATTTAAGCACAATTAGGTATCCAAATAAATATTAAAGTTCTCTAGCATACATCTTAATATCAAGAAAACATTTAATTTAAGATGACAAAGTAGAGGGTAATTAAGGCTAACCAAATCCTAAATCAACCCAAAGGGATTAGCACTTGATTATAATTCAAAAAGACTTAAGTTTCATGCCATTTAGTTATTAAGATATACCTAATCAATATAAGCATTCAAGGATTCTATTCTTTAATAGGAGATTTTAAGCACATATTTTAAGGGCAAAATTTCAAATTTAATTTTCACATAAAAATTTATGTCATGCTCAATTTGATATAATTCAGTTCCACTAGGGTCCTAGGGATCTTAAAATGCAAAAATAATGAAGTTTTAGCCATTTTAGCCTCAAGAATAAGGAGGAGAGAGTTATACCTGCTCAAGGAAGGAGAAGGTTGCACCTGGGAGAAAAGAACAAGCACAGAAGGAAGAGAAGAAGAGGAGATCCAAGATAAAGAAAGAGACAGAGGAAAGCGACATCAGTTCTCTAGTATCTTACCCTATCCTATTTCCTTTGATTTTTTCTGTAAAAGCCATGCAAAGACTTCCAACTTCCTGTGATTTTTTTTTATTTATGTTTCAATGGCAGCCTATAGTTTCCTTGGGGAGGGTTGGGCATATGCATGTAATAACTTAAGGATGAAGGTGTTGTACTCTTCAAATATTAATGAATGTATTTTTGATTAAATGATGTGAACAATAGATTGGATAAGTTATTTTGTCATGAATATATTTAAGAAAATGATGTTTTAAAACTATAAAAAATATTGAGCTCTTAAATCAATTAGAACTAAGGTTGTGCACGCTAAGCATCCTTGCCGTGAATGTCTGTGACGACATTCTCTTTGCGAAAATGACCAAAGGAAACCCTTAAATCTAAGCTGATCAACCTGGGATAATTAAAAACTCTATAAGCTCCACTGTTCACCATTAGCGTATGCGAGAAATTTGTGCATGACAGCCTAAAGAGAAGAGACATGCCCTATGAGCGTCGTAGCATAATTCCTTTGCTAAGCTGAGAAGTTGATGCATGTGAGCTAAGAGCCATTGGTTGAGATCCATAGCTCATCTTAGGTTTATACAAGGAATAAGATGTATTGTGTGCTATGGGTGATGTGACATAGCCCATCTAGATCAAAGGCTCATCTTCTTAGCTGAACCTAGAGTTGGTGCATATGTAGCTATTAGTGGAATCAAGTTCATGTGGCTGCATAATTAAAAGTATAAATTTAATAACTTAAACATAAGCATTGAACTCAATCAATATTGATCACATGAGGGTCTACATGTCAAGATTAAACCTTCTTGTGTTCATCTCTGAGCACTAGGAGAGACTTAGTATATTTGAGGGACACCCTAGAGTAGGCTTCATTTCTTGATTATAATTAAATCATTCAATTCATTTAACACTAAATTAATAAAGAAGATCACTTATATGACCATTAATGAATTGCATGCTAAAACCCAACTCTCCTTATTTTATCTAAAAGTAGTTTCTCATCCAAGAAACTCTGACTTATTAAATTTGGACCAAAACCATCAACCAACTTAATCATCAGTTAAACATTAATAAAATCAAGTAAACTATAGTAATGGAACAAATACTATTCCCAAAGGATGAAAAATCTTGGGATCTCAACATCCCAATATTACTTCAGACCATGTGCACTTGCGTGTAAGTGCAGACGGTTTAACTATTTTGTATTAGAGACAATTTGATAGTAATTTGTAATTTGAAATTTCTACTGAATATATTTTCTTATTTTTGTAATTTTATTTTGATTAGTTTTTGTGTATTTATAGTTTTATTTCTTTTCATTAAATTTTGCTATTGTTTAAATCATTTGCTGCAACTGTCATTAGCTAATTAAGTTTTACATATGGAGATGAGATTATTCTAACTATCTCTTCAACCCTGAAATTGAGAGGACCTGCTTAAGAGCTCAGAGAGAACAATAATATATAACAACTTAGGATCTAATGGGAAACCTAGAAGAAATTTTGAGAGAAGTGTTAGGAGGACAAAGGGATAGGGCCTTGAGAGATTACTTGCTACCCACTTGTAATTACCCTAGGTTGTTTCCATACTATATGTATAGCTTAATCAATCTTTAATTTCAATACCATTGCTTATATAACATCAAATTGAGCCTATCTAAGAAATTTGAAGTCCATTGGACTTCTCTAAGTTCAAAATGACATTTTGATCAGTTTAGATGTCCTAGATTAGACCTAAAATATTTTGATCTTAGAATTAAAATCTGATTATATTTCTGAGTTCCTCACCCCCAAATTAGCTAGGGGTGAAAGTTTGGTACAATTTGGAACTCATTTAGGCCATAATTCACATTTAACTAAAATGGATTAATTGCATAAAAGGGTTCCTAATTTTCTAATTTGTAAATATACCTTTTAAACTAAATTAACAGCCAGGATCCGCTGTAAGGACCGTGGGTGATCCGTTGCGGTGCCTGGGTCGCGTGACAGCAAAGTCCCGCAAATCTAACTATTGCGCTTATCTAATGGAAGGCTAGGATTAGATCCAGTGGAACCGTGGATCTACCGTTGGATGCGTCCAGTGAATTATACGACGTGGATTCAATCTGATCCGGCCATTAGGATTCAAAGGATCAGGACCATCGCATCTTTCTGATTGATCAATCAGACGGCTCCGGACCCTCCCGCGACTGTGGAGCTTCGTTTCCACTCACTCGCGCGCCTGATCAAGATCCTCCCCATACTGCCAACTGCCCTCCTTGTCTCCCACTCGCGCCTCGAGCTCGGCAAGTCATTGGGGATCCTCCTGTTATGGCGAGGTGCTCCAATCGGGCCTCGTGGCCAGGCCGAGGTTGAATTGGAAATTCAAGAGCTCGGCCATGGCCCGACCTCTCGGGTCTTTCCCAGTCCGAACCAACCCTCCAGAAGCTTCCCAATCCTCTGTCGAGGCTATAAATAGCCCTAGCATTGCTCCATTTGATCCTTGCAAATCAATTAAGCTCTCTGCAACTTTTTCCATTACCGATCACTTGAGCCTGTGTAGGCGATCCCAGGAGCTCTCAAACCGCTGATAGTAGGCTCTCCTGAAGTTTAGGATCCTTTATAGTGCTTAGAAGCCTAGCTAAGGTCAGTCGAACCCTCTGCCAAACGTGCCATGCTCAACCGAGAAACCAGGTACCCCCGTTTGCCGGTTTTGAGCCAATGAGGCTCGGACCTTCCATCTTTTGATGCGTATAGCTCTGTATTGTCGAATCAAACCTAATGTTATCGTAATTGAGCCGTGAGCTAGTCCCGATCGATCGAATCGATCGATCAGGCTAAGTCCTTAAGGAACGCCTCGGGTGAGTAAGGTCCCGGTGTTCCGGGCCACCTCATGCTCTTAGACCAGGGGGCTTCAATCCGTCTCACCTCCCTGAAGGTGTAGAGATCGAGATCTGGGTCTGGCGTGGCCTCTGTGGGGAGAATACAGTTGCTCCATTGAAGGAGCCCTCGGGTGAGTAGGGTTCAGCCAATTTGGATCGCCTCGCAGAGGGCTTCGGGTCCCGTTCAGTGCGCCTGACCATGGTGATCATGTAGCGATCGTTGGTTGGTCGTGCCTGTGGTTGGGATGTGCTAGAATTCATCCTAACGGAAGGACTCGAGGACTCGGTTGGTCTTTATGGCATCCAATGTTCCATATTCACCGATCATCAGAGCTTAAAGTACATCTTCACCCAGCGTGAGCTAAACTGCCAACAACGAAGATGGCTTGAGTTAATAAATGATTATAATTTAAACTTCCAGTATCATCCAAGAAAAGAGAACATCGTAGCAGATGCACTCAGTTGTCATGCTACTGTATCTTCTATGACATTATCAAGTTCACTAGAAGAAGAATTCTGAAAGCTTGAAATCAGGCCAGTGCGTGGTGCCATACTAAGCACATTAATATCCATGAGTTCATCTGAACCCAGATTTCATTATGATGTCTGCATCTCCCAAACTAAGGATGAAGACTATTTGAAGCTTAAAGTAGACATCAAAAGTGGCCATCGCTTGATCTTCAGCTTTGAGGTAATGTAATCTATCAAGGAGATCGCCTATGGATTCCCAAATCCATGCATCAAGAGATTTTAGTAGAAGGTCACAATTCTGGTTATCAAGTACATCCTAGTTGTACCACGATGTATCAAGACCTAAAGAACTCATTCTGGTGGCCTAGAATGAAGAAGAGTGTGGCCGAGTTTGTAGAAAAGTGTCACGTATGCAACTTAGTTAAAGGTAAACACCAAAAGCCTGGAGGACTTCTTCATCCTCTAACAATTCTTGAATGGAAGTGGTTCGATATTTCTATTGATTTTGTTATGGGTTTACCTAAATCCATATTCAGGTGCCGATTTAATTTGGGTCATTGTTGATCGACTGATAAAATCAGCACATTTCATTCCTATGCATCAAACTGATTCTATGGAGAAATTAGCAAAGTTGTATATTAAGGAAATTATCAGGCTCCATGGAATTCCCAGATCTATCATATCTGATCGAGATAATCGTTTCACTTCCAAATTCTAGCAAGCAGTGCATCAAGACTTGGGAACTACTCTAGCCATGAGCACCGTTTTTCATCCTCAAACAGATGGTCAAACGGAAAGAGTAAATCAAGTCTTGGAATATCTTCTTTATCTTTGTATTATGGATTTTGGAGGCTTCTGGGTATTCCTGTCGTAGAGTTCGCATACAATAATAATTTTCAAGCAAGTACCAGCATATCTCCATATGAAGCTCTGTATGGCAGGAAATACAGTACTTCTTTGGCATGGTCTGAAACAATTAGTGTTCAGCTCTATGGTTTAGAATTAGTTGAAGAGACTAATCATAAGATTCAACTGATCCAGCAAAGAATCAAAGCAACTCATGATCGCCAGAGTAAGTATTATGATGCCCATCATCATACTCTAGAATTCGATGTTGGAATTTTGCGTATCTTAAAGTCAGTCCAATAAAAGGCGTGTATCATTTTGGTGTAATTGGGAAACTATGTCCCTGCTATGTCAGACCATTTGAAATCCTAGAGAAGATTGGTTCGACAGCTTATCGATTGCAGCTTCTAGAAGATTTCTCTGCAGTCCATTATGTATTCCACATCACCTCTTTGCAAAGGTGTCTTCACAACCCATCTCACCTAATTCAACTTCTCGCGATTTCTCTCCAGCTGGAACTTTCTTATGCAGAGGAGCCAATTAAGATCTTAGCTCATGATCAAAAGCAGCTGAAAAATCGCTCAATCCCAATGGTAAAGGTTCAGTGGAGATATCGCTCATTAGAAGAATCTATTTGGGAGAAAGACGCAGATATGTAAAGAAAGTATCCCAGTCTCTTTGAAATTTTAGGTACCCATTTGTGGGGCCCCCGTACTGACAACAAGGAAGTACGGTGCTCCAACTGTGGCAAATCCCCAACTTAAGTAAAGTTAGATAAACCTAACCTGCCTTAAGCTAAGGACTTGTCACCAAGTGCTATAACATTCATCAATATATATATATATATATATATATATATATATATATGAGTATCAAAGTGGCGGAAGCAACAATAGTAAGGTAACATCCATAAGCATACATAGTAGAAAGAGAGAGAAAGCAATATAATAACTCATCAAAATGCAGAAATGAAACACATCCAGAATTAATTATTACAAACTGAATTTTAAAGAGAAAGAAAATGTCTCTCAATCTCACAGAAATAAAATGCGATATCTAACTAAACAGCAGCAACACGATCCTCCTCCTGAACCTACTCCTCTTCTGCGACACTGCCCACGAACACTTCTGAATCTGACATTTGTTGGTATCACAAATGCCATGGCCCCAGCCAACAAAACAAAAAGGTTACAGTTAAACAATTGTCTAAGTATATTTTAGGATATTTTAATGAACTGAATATTTTAATGATATCACATTTAAATTAACTAAACATGCAAGCAGTAATGGGTGCAACAAGCTACGAAAGAAATGGGTAACTATAAACTATCCATTTATAGCCAGCAACTAGTATGAAGAACATACAATGTAAAATAAACAAGGTGAGGCTAAAGGCTAAAAAGAACAGCAACTATAATACAATTCTGAACCTAACATGCTTATGATCATATCAATATATGCTAGGTATATAAAGAACACAATACTAAATTAAACATAAAATTCTAGCATCCTAAACATGCCAATATATATAAGTAAACCATACGAGTATACATACAACATGCTAGTTAAGAAAAGGAAAAAGAAAAGGCCACTGAGACATGTGGCAAAAGCAAAGTAATCTATGTAAAACCACTGAGACATGTGGCAAAATGAGCAAGTCTTGAAAATAAGGCCACTGAAGCATGTAGCAAAGCAAAACAGAAAACAATACTGA
The DNA here is from genome assembly GCA_016760335.1 of Gastrodia elata. Taxonomy (NCBI): domain Eukaryota; kingdom Viridiplantae; phylum Streptophyta; class Magnoliopsida; order Asparagales; family Orchidaceae; genus Gastrodia; species Gastrodia elata. The sequence goes on along the minus strand of CM028670.1, from coordinate 26,061,431 downwards.
ACAATCCAGCTAAAGTAGCAATAAGCCTAAGATATAGTACTGCCATACCAGCCAATTGGCTATACAGGGTCTCCAATATCAATCAATCAATCCCCAGCCTAGCCATCCAAATATGCTAGGTCTGAGTCTAGTCTATATAATACTACTACTGAAGAGGCAGACTAAGCTAGGACATATTCTACCAACTGCAAACAAGGCAAAACTGAATGATATACAATTCAAATACTAACTTAGGATGTATCCTCCATATCCTAAGTTCTCCTATTATGCTCAAGGAATAAGGCTCAATATCCAAGTTATGCAAAGCAACCTAGTCAAAGTAAGCAAGAGACTCAATCTAGACTTATGTGATATTTGGTGTTATCTAATTTCCAAATCTGACTACTCTGAGAAGGTACAAGTTTAGGATCTCCAATATCCATCTATCGAGTAGAATCTCAGATTTACATCCCTAAAGTCAATATTAGAACTTAACAAGTTCTAATCCAAAATTAGGTGATGACTATATGGTTTAAGTAAGTAAATCAATGACCTAATTTATTAAAATTTTACTCTCTTACCCAAATCTTGATTAAGTAAATCAAGATTTAAGGATCTAGAACTTAAATCCCAATTTTTTGAGTTCAAATCCTAAATCCAAGGTAGTATCCTAACTGGGATCTAGAGTTCACATTTATTACCCAAACTAAAGGTAAAGGACCCTATAAGCTGAAAGATCCAAGAACTAAGAACTTATTGAAGGGTTATACTACTGATTATAAGATAAAATAATCAATTAAGAACTTGACAATCTAAGATCTATATTGAATCTTTAAGATAATTTCATTATCTTATAGATTGAATCATCGTATACCCACATGGAAGGTTTCAAATGATTAAACAATCAATCATTTAAACAATTTCAATTGGAGATGATTCAATTCAAATTGAAGATCTAAGTCTAAGATCTAAGATCGAAGGATCTGAGGTTTGATCACTTCAGACTTTAAGCTAGATTTTAACTTAAAATTTTTTATTATTATTTCCTTTAAAATTTTAGGCTCATAATTTAACTAAATTGAAATGATTAAATTTAAGTATTAAGCTTAAGTGACTTCTTTAAGGTCACTTAAGATCGAAGTGTCTTAATTAGGACTTTAATGAAGATTTCTTAAATTAATAATCACATTATCAGTATTATTAGTCTAAGAGTTCAGAGAAACATTAATAATCTAATTTTGAGTTAATTTACTGAATTTCCCAAGCTTTTAGGGCACTTAAGCACATTTTGGTCAAAATGACAAAAATACCCCTCTTAAGGTTAAAATTGGGATTTTAGGGTTTAATTATCCAATTCACTTAAAATCTATTTTAGTGTGTTTCATCTTGATTACTAAAGTAGGAAATACACTTATCTTAAGTTTTGTCCCTTTAATTAAGCCCAGTAGGGTGATTACTGAATTTAAGGCGTTCAAGGATAATCCACCCCTATTCATAAGTTCTACTATACTTAAGATAACACTAGAAATTGGGTTGTCTAAAATCAGAGATTTGATTAGGGTTAAATTCACTCATCCTTAATTTGGGTGATTAAGGAATGATTAAGAATATTTAACATCCAAAATTGGTTTTAAGAGTTTGATATTGTTCACTAGGGTCTAAGGAGCAATGAGAGCCCTTAATCTCCATATTTGGATATTTATTAAATTTAATATGATTTAATTAAGGATAGCAAAGAATTGGGCAAATATTTTTAAATCTAACCATTGGATCTGTGATTTTATTTTATATTTAGATTCATTGTATTTTTTTAATTCAAATGGTATATTGGATCATACCATTTGGATCAGTATAGCCAAAGTTATTTACATAATTTATTATGTATTTTTATTTAAATTAAAACTATAGGGTTTGATTAACTTGATTCACAACTATTAAAAATGTCTTCCGATAATTATTAAATAGACGCGGCCCAAAATCAGAACCGTGCGGGTCACGGGTTGGCCAGGCCCAGGACCCACGACTTCGTCTTCCTCCACTCGATGGGTCCCGAGTCAGCAGAACTTCCGCGCTGAAATTCTTGGCGCTTCGGCGACGACAGTGGCTCAACTCGATCCCTAAACATTCCTAGAGCCGAGACACATCAATTGGACCAAGAACCCCCATATGGATCCCTCTGGATCAATGGGGTGCTACTCAATCGAGACGCTTTCAATAATGCATCTCAGGCCAACTGTAAGGGGACAATTCTCCTCACAGAGGCCTCGATTCGACCAGGGTTCGATCCCTATACGTTCAGGGAAGTGAGGCGAGGCAAACCCCCACACCTTCTTAACCTGGGGCGTAGCCAATCGCTGGGTCCTTACTCGGACTCAGCCATGGCTCGGCCGCTAGCTCAATCGATTGATACGATCGATTCGAGCTAGCTTAGCCCCAGGCAACAATTACCACAGGTTCCTTAGGTGGCTACATTCACTAGGCGACATCCAGGGCTCATCCTAGAGGACAGAATGGAAATGGAGCTAAATGAATTTCAATGGGGGAAAGGTTGTACATCAAGTCTGGCTACAGGCTTAGCCGAGGGGAATTGAGGTGTACTGAAGCTTCCTGGACAGTAGATGAAGCTTCACAGGGGGTTTGAACACCAGACAGGCCCTCTATTAGCGGTTTAAATCTTCGGGAACGCCGAAAATCACCGAGGAAGGTGAGAGCTCCAGAGGCTTCAGCTGGGGAAATTGAGGGTTCACAGTGAGCAAAGGGACTCACTGTGAATCACTGGGGGTATTTATAGGCCTGAGGGAGCTCTAGGGGTGGATTACAGAGCTTGGCAGTGGGAAGGAGGCTCATCCCAAAGGAAATGGCTCGGGCCAACGGTTATGGGCAATTTGGGAAGAAGACAGCCAGCCAGACGAACGCACCGAGGGCAGGAGAAGAAATTTGGTCTTTTTCTCATACTGCCACGGGGGCTGGAGGGGTTATGGCTATCGAGGGGGACCAGACGCAGACAGGAGAGGCGAAGGAGATGATCCACAGTGCTCGGGGTGTGCGGGACCATCTGATTGATCGACCATCGAGGCAGAACGGTCATGATCTCCCGATACTTAATGAAGAATCGCGAAGGTGAGATCGGCCGTTGGATTAGATCAAGTGATCTAATGGCTGATTGAGGATACTTACGGCGGATGGATTGGATACCGTCATATTAGAATCTTGAAACAGCGGAACGGTCGAGATTAAACAGGTCCGATCAAAGGTGCGAGCAGTTAGATCAAATCCCGTGGAACGGACGGCTTGGATGGCGCCCGCGGTTTGGAAACCCACCGACCATTGGAAGATATATTTGTAATTAGGAACAGTTTAAAACCCTAATTTGCAATTAAACCTATTTAAATTAAATCCAAAAAGTGCTTAAATGACCTCCAAAAATTCCCAAAATTTCACCCTTAGCTAATTTGGGGTGGGAAATCCAAAAATGAAATCAGATTTTGATTTAGAGATGAAATTATTTTTGGTATTTTCTAGGGTTCAAAAATAGCCAAAATACCAAAATTTCCATTTAAGCTCCAAATGATCCCAAACTTCTAGGTTTAGGTTTAGACGACCCAATGAGTCCATTGGAATCAAATTCAAAGGTTGGTTTAGCTTATTTAATCCAGATTAAGCTTGGGTAATAAGAAGGGGTGTTACACCATTAACTTTCAGAATTTTATTCTTCAAAATTCTGCATATTGTGTCTTCTCTCTTGAGATGATATCGAGGACGACATCATTCTTAAGTGGGGGAGTCTGTAACAATCCTAGGTTGTTACCCTACTATATGTATAGCTTAATCAATCCTTTATTTTAATACCATTACTTATATAACATCAAATTGAGCCTATTCTAAGTCCAAAATAGCATTTTGATCAGTCTAGATACCCTAGATTAGATCTAAAATATTTGATCTTAGAATTAAAATCTGATTGTATTTTTGAATTCCCCTCCTCCAAATTAGCTAGGGGTGAAAGTTTGGTGCAATTTGGAAATCATTTAGGCCATAATTCACATTTAACTAAAATAGATTAATTGCATAAAAGGGTTCCAAATTTTTCTAAATTGCAAATATACCTTTTCAACTAAATTAACAGCCGGGATTTGCTGTGCGGACCGCAGGCGATCCGCTGCAGGGCCCGGGTCGCGCGATAGCGGAGTCCCGCAAATCTAATCATCGCACTTATCTAATGGACGGCTAAGATTAGATCTAGTGGAACCGTGGATCTGCCGTTGGACGCGTCCCGTGAATTCTACGACACGGATTCAATCAGATTCTGCCATTAGGATCCGGAGGATCAGGACCATCGCGTCTTTTTGATTGATCAATAAGACGGCTCCGGACCGTCCCGCAACTGTGAAGCTTCATCTCCACTCGCTCGCTCGCCTGACCGAGATCCTCACCATATAGCTAGCTTCCCTCCTTGTCTCCCTCTCGTGCCTCCAGCTCAGCAAGCCATTGGGGATCCTCCTGTTATGGTGAGGTGCCCCAATCAGGCCTCGTGGCCCAGCCGAGCTCGAATTGGAAATTCGGGAGCTCGACCATGCACCGACCATTGCCAACCCTCCAAAAGCTTCCCAATCCTCTCTGGTCTTTCCTAGCCTTAGCATTGCTCCATTTGATCCTTGCTGATCAATTGAGCTCTCTGCAACTTCCACCATTGCCGATCACTCGAGCTTGCGTAGGCAATCCTAGGAGCTCTCTAACCGCTGATAGTAGGCTCTCTTGAAGTTCAGGATCCTTTGAAGTGCCTAGAAGCCCAGCTAAGTCAGCCGAACCATCCACCAACTGTGCCGAGCTCAACCGAGAAACCAGGTACCCCCATTTGTTGGTTTTGAGCCAATGAGGCTCGGACCTTCCTTCTTTTGATGCATGTAGATTTGTATTGTCGAACCCAACCTAATGCTATTGTAATTGAGATGTGAGCTAGTCCCAATGGATCTAATCGATCGATCGGGCTAAGTCCTTAAGGAATGCCTTGGGTGAGTAAGGTCTCGGTGTTCTAGACCACCTCAGGCCTTCAGACCATGGGGCTTTGATCCGTCTCACCTCCCTAAAGGTCTAGGGATTGAGCCCTGGGTCTGGCGTGGCCTATATTGGGAGAATTGTCTCCCCACAATTGCTCCATTAAAGGAGCCCTCGGGTGAGTAGGGTCTGGCTGATCTGGATTGCCTCATAGAGGGCTTCGGGTCCTGTTCAATGTGCCTGACCACGGTGAACGTGTAACGATCGTCGGTTGGTCATGCCGTAGTCGGGATGTGCCAGAATTGGCTGATTAGGGTTCCTCTAATCGGGTCCTTCCATCGGGACGAAGGCTGAGGGACGAAGCACTCTGCGGGTTGGACCGACCCGTGACTCGCGCAGTGCGATAATTGGTAATTGTTATATTTCTATTTTAATTATTACAAATTATGAAAAAATTAAAAAAAATAAATAACTTGCATATAAAAGTTAGTAAGCTATATTTCTATTTTAATATTAGCAGAAGCAATTTAAGCTATGCACTTAGTCCAGCTCCACAAGCCTCCAAATGCACCTGATCTATCACATTTTAGTATTTAAATGTGATAGGACAAAGCCAAGAAAAAGAAAATCTGATTAGACTAAATAGTCTAAGCACATTTTAAGAGTAGGTTAAGCAATATATTAATTCAATTAGATATCACTACTAGTTACAAAATTTGCATAAGTAAGGTGCAAGAAAGTAAGCATTTAAGTGCGGAAAAAGTAAGTAAGAAAATGCAAAGTGAGTTAGAATACTCACTTAAATATACATCCTAGCCTGCAATGGAAACAATGGTAAAATCATCCTAAATAGGCTAGAAAGAAACTAAAGTACATATGAAAGTAAATGAAAGTGAAATAAAGCATGTATATGTTCAATGAACTTATGCTGAGTAAGGAAAAGAAATGGTGAAGCATTTAAATGTAATTTTACAGCATTCACTATAAGCTAAGTAAATTGTAAACATGTAAAGTACAGTTCTAATTCATAGAAAATACATAGTAAGGAAATAGAAAGATGATCTTAGACTATTAGTCTAAGGTTCACATAGTTTAGAACTATGGAAAGTAACACAACTAAAAGCTATGGTGAGTCTTAACAATCTATAAGATTGAAGATCTCACATGTTTATTAATTGAAGTTATTTTAATATGTGCCCATTCTGTGGGCATATTCAGAATTAAATGAGGAGTTAAACACGTCTGTTTAACAACTAAAGAAAAGCGGGGTCAAGTCCTAAAATACGATGTCTCCATATTACTCCATTTTCAGTCCTCCCTAGACTGATCCACCATATAGACTCCTAGTAATTTTAATGTGAAAGTTTTATTCATGTACAATGTATTATATGAATGATTCAAGTGAATAAGGCTCAAAGCTAAGCAAGCATTCAAGGAAATTCAATAATTACAACTAAGTGATATCCAAAGTTATCTAATTTTAATGATATACTTAATAATTAGAGCTAATTAAGCTCCCAATTAACTTTGAGATATTGATCTCAAGTTAGTTGTAATTAATAGTAATAATCGAAGTTTTAAAATAATGATTTCATTTCATTTAATATGATGTGAGAAAATAATTTATAGTTATAGTCAATGCAATTAGAAGCTAGTTTTAATCTAGTCATAAGCCATAAGATTCAAATAATTTAACTAAATATGGCTTAAGTGACTAGTAGGAAAGGATTAAGGTTATGAAATTAATAATATGAGAATTTAAAAGTTAAGATTTAATTTAATAAAACTCCCTAGTTAGACTGTAACTTGAAAGTTCTACCTAAATCAAATACTAATCTAGCTAAGTTATAAATTGAAGTATCAAATCGATCAAGTACTAATATAGTTAAGCTAAAATAAAATGAAATGCTTAAAGTAAAAAAAAAAGATGAAATTTAAGAATTATAAGTTCTAAGTATCCAAATAGTTAAAATTTAAGGAATCCGATAGGATTCCTAAACTATACTAAGTAAATTAGGAATTTTATTACTAGTCCTTAAAAAAATCAAACGAAGACCTTAGGGATTAGGGTGAATAAACTAGGTTTTAATCTAGCCACTAAAGGATAGTCCTAGTTGATTCATTAGTCTACAATTACTAAGGCATTAAGGCTAACTACTCTTAATGGATGTAATAGATAGGTCTATGGATCAACTATAATTGTCAATCAATTGGAAATGAGCAATCCTATATAATGGATTGAACTTTATACTAGAATTGGAGCTAAAATGGATTGATTAAATGATAGTTTAGGTTGTTTTTCCTTTCAAATTAAAACTTTCATTGGAATGGAAGTCTTGCATGTCTACTTTGCAGGTGTTTCCTTAGCCATTTATAAAGGAGACTCTGCCGAAATTTTTAAGAAATTTAGGACTTAGAAATTTTATTGAAAATTGTAGACTCATATTCTCTATGTTAAATATTTAGAAATTTCATACTTAGAAATGCAAGTACTTATAATCATGTGTCAATTGTTCTTAAATTGCACTCACATGTATCATTATATGTTTTACATGTTAAATAATTACAATTTCATGTTTTCTTACATATATCATATGCTAAATTCTACTTTACTCTCATTTGTAAAAATCATGTATAGCATCCTCACTTATAAACTACTAAATACCATTCATAATTTCCCTTCCATCTTAACTTAAGACCCTCTTCTAAATCCTTGGCCAAACACAATATCTAATGATTTAGATTAGTTTTCTTCTAATCTAGTATTAGGTATTGTGGTGACGTATCAATATTGAGTTAAGTAATTCTCAATATTGGGGTCATCACAAATACACATTCTCATTGATCCATCTTTCTTCTTGACAAATAGAATTGGCACTCCCCATGGGGACAAACTAGGTCTGATAAGTCCTTTCTCCAATAGTTCCTGCAATTGCTTGTTCAATTCTTGTAATTCCTTAGGCACCATTAAATAAGGAGCTTTAGAGATGGGTTGCGTTCCTGGAACAATGTCAATTGCAAATTCTACTTCCCGTGTAGGAGGAAGATCGGGTAGATCTTCTGGAAAGACATCGGCGAACTCATAAATGATGAGATTCTCAGATAAGGAAATTCCTTATTTCTTTTCTCCTAGTATTGTTACTAGGAAGGCATCACAACCTTTCTGAACTGACCTTTTTGCTTATATAGCATTGATTAGCGAGGCTCGAGTACTAAGATTACCAATGAAAGATCTGGCCTTACTACTACTACCCAAGGTGATCTTCTTTTTGTACAGTTGATAGTGGCATTATATTGGCTTAGCCAATTCATGCCTAATATTACATCGAAATTGGTTATTGGGAGAACTACTAACTTGGCTTCATACTTCTCATTTTCAATGAAGATTGGTACTTTGCAAAACTGGTGAGCTAGCATTTGGGCTCCAGAAGGTAACCCAACATTAAGAGGATTTGCTAGGTGATACAAGGGTAGGTTAAGTGACTTTGCCCAACCTTCAGACACAAAGGAATGGCTAGCCCTAGTGTCGAATAGGATGTTATAAGGTTTGTCATTTATGCATATTAAACCTAATTATAGATGTAGTAATTACTAACTATGTTAAGCAAATATTAGCTGTGGAAATAATAGGGGTTCGAGAGCCTATACCTGATACCACATGATTATCTTCAGCGGCCTCAACTGGTGTGAGGGTGTACACACGTGTAGGCCGACAGGCCTATTGTTATAGGTCTATCATGGTGGTGGCCAAGGTGCATTTGGGCGGGGGAGATTAGCTGTCGTACACCTCACAGCTGAAGTAGAAGGTGGTGCTGGATGAGCTATCGCAGGCTTTTGAAACAAGTTAAGGACTTGGCGGTGCTTGGAGTGGTCAATTTGATCACCACAAATAATTTCCGTAGCTGTACAGTGATAGAATCCCTGGCCTGGCCATCCGCAAGTGAAACAAACATGATTCCCATGGTAATACCGACCATACGGGTGTGGTTTCATGCAACCATTAAGCGAATCGGCGGGGGGAGCTTTGGCCTCAAGTTGACATACCCTGGCTCAATTGGGTGGATTCGGCTAGAATGAAGTGAGCCCGATATTCCTCTTGGGTCCTTCCTTAGTCTGGTCTTGCTCTACTGGCTTGGCAATTTCAAGTAGCTCTGCAAAGTCTGTTATGCGTAGAGGGATCACTTGGCTCCTGATGGAGGGTCGCAAACCACTCTGAAATCGGTGGCAGCGGTCTGCCTTAGTAGGGATTAAGCTGGTAGAGAATCTTGCAAGGCGACATAATTCTACTTCGTATGCAGATACAGATCGGTCACCCTATTGTAATTTCAGGAACATGTCTCCCAAGCGGTGTTTTGCGGATAGAGGGATGAATCGAGCCTGGAAGGCCTCAATGAATCCATCCCATGAAATGTCCTCTAGTGGAACCTCCACAAACTGTGTGCTACGGGTGGTGTCTCACCAGTATTCGGCCTCATCTTGTAGGAGGTGGGTAGTATGACGGACCACCTTTGAGTCAGGGCACTTGATGCTTGTTAGGTTTTTTTCCACTATTTTTATTCAGGTGGCAGTGTCAACTACAGAGAGACTCCCGTTGAAGGTAGGGGGTCTTAAGGGGTGAAAGCTGTGCAACAGTCCTTCTGCGGAGTGCATGTGATGCTGGTGAGAGTATTGTAATGTTGGGGCAACTTCTACCATGGTGCGGTTCTAGCTTATTTGAGCTACCAGCAGCTATTCCATTCCTGCGGCCTACTTGGCCTGAGCATCTACGACCTTCTTAGCCTGTCTCTGGCTAGATTTCGCTTGTCTTTGGTGGTATTCCACCATTATTTTGACTGCTTCTAGCAAGGCTCTTACCTCGCTGGATGAAGTGCTGGAGGGAGCAGGAGAGGGGCTCTGTCTGGGATTCATGACTTTGATTTGCTAGAATTTGAATTAAAGATAATACATCTTCAGAAATCTAGAAAGTAGAGGATTATAACATGCTATCTCTTTTATTTTAGATCACTATCTACTAAGGCTCTTAGCAGCTTTACCCAGAGTTTTAATATCTCCAGAGAAACTATGGAAAGCAATAGAAGTGGAAGATGAACGTCCAGGATGCACTCTCACTTACCTTGGGGACAATGTATATTTTAGACTCCTAAGGGAAATATCATTAGCTTTAGTGACTGTTAAAGGTAGTTGTGCTATTATTATCCTTAGGGAGACAACATTTAGAAAGTGGAAGGTAGTTACTTAAGAGTGTTTTAAGACCTAATTGTTGGTTCGTAATCCTATAAGGATTTATACATCTTAATATGGAAGTTAAGTCCTAAGATCTCAAGTTCTTAATCCTATAAATCTCATGAAGGTTTAATTTGAATTAGTTAGCTACATATTATACTTAAGTTTGTTCCTACTTAAGTTCTATTACTTATGAATGCATTTTCTATTCTATACTCTCATTATTCTAAGCTCATGATTATGGTGCTTTAGATGTAACTATGGTATTTAGTTAATGATTGATTGGTAGAAGAATCATCCATTAGGTAGAGTGGAATATAATTTCCAATCTGACACCTTATGTAATTCTCTGATACCAACTATGGCACCCCACTCCCTAGGTCCGCAATCATTAGGCTAAGCAGTGGAGTGTCACTCTACAAATCTCTCACTTATCATTAGATTAGGTAAGGTTCATAATTCAATAATAGGGGAAGAATGTGCACAGAATATTTATGAAAAGCAGTCACTAAATCTATATATTGATACAGAGTGCGAAAGCAATAAGAAGCAAGGATTACATCCATTCACCACACATCAATCATGAAATAAAATGAAATAGCTCAAAAAATAATACTGTGCAAAAGGTAAACACAGTCACGAGTACCTGTATTATTACATCATTTAATTAAAGTTTAAAAGATTAAAAATGATAATATCACTTGTCCTTACAATGAAGAGAAAGGAAGCTAGAGGTCTTCACACCAGGCTTGTGACAACCCAGGTTGTTACTTAGGTCAATTAAGACTAATTTAAGTCTTAATTATGGTTCTAGTTCATTAACAAAGTCATTTAGAATACATCTCTAAGATCTAGGTCAAATGAGGAATCAATTTGATCAAATCTGGATTTCTGGATAATCCCAAAACTCTAGAAATTGACTTTTTATTTAGACCTTAGATCAAAAATCTGACTTCGTCATTGCGTTCACTACCTCCAAATTAGCTAGGGGTAAGTTTTGGATGCATTTGGAAGTCGTTGGATTTTCATCGAATATTTTAATATTATTTAAATATCCCAAAAAATCAAATAATTAAATACTCATCGAATCAAAAATCTGATCATGCCGTTGTGTTCCTCACCTCTCAATTAGCTAGGGGAGATTTATTGGGAATTTTTGGAACGCATTTAATTGATTAATTTTAATTAATGAAATAGGTTAAGAATATTTAAATAATAATATTTAATATATTAATTAAACGGCGCCATCACATTATGTTCACGCCGTCTCCTCCTTCTAAATAGCGCAGGTTAATCAAACGGCTCATCCAAGCCATTGTATTATTAGATCGAACGGCGGAAGTGCTTCTTCTCCGCTCAACCCTCCGCGTGGAGCGAGCGCCTGCACGCGGTCGTCACCTGGACGCGTGGCCAAAGTCGCGTACAATTGAGACTTATCCACCGCTCCTATGCTCCTTAATTCCTTGCTCGACCTCCCTTAAATCAAAGCTTTGGACGCAATCAGGCAAGGAGATTAGATCGAACCATCGGCGGAACCCTAGAACTCAAACCGTTCAATTAAGATACGAATCTATCCTAAAATTATTCTCCATTTGGTTTCAATCATAATCACATACCTTAGTTTTGTTTATCAAAATGCAAAATTTTGAAATTGCTTCTAGGACTTGAATCTAACGAATTCTAATTAACATTTGAATATCGTCCAATTATATGGTATTGCATCTTATTTAGCTATGATTGTTAAATCTCAAAATATTTAATTAAGTTCAAATTACTCTCAATTTATTTGCTTCCTGTCGGGTATACCCTATTTTGTAGGCGTCCATTTGGGATTTAGGGCATCGTCTAAATGCCCGAAAAGTAATGAATTAAGATGGATTTTCAAGCTTGCGAGGGTGGCCTAGTTGCAAGCATACTGATAGAATGTGACTTGAGCTCATGGGTGTCCAGTCCATCGTTCGATTTTGGTGCCCTATTTCCTGCGATGATGCCATTGAGCAATGGAAGAAGACTGCCTTTCGGGTTGAGTGGGTCGAGGAGAGCCCGACCCGTTACCTTGATTTGTGGTGGGCCCCATCGGTGCCACTGTGTTTGCGGGACCCGTGGCCTGCCTTTGAGCAAATCCCGCACGGACGCGTGTCCTGCGAGTCAGCATCCTATCGGCGTCGTTTAAATAGGTGGGACCTGCTGCATAATTCAAGTGAGATGGATAAATTATTTTAGGAGTAAAATGAAGTAATATAATTCAAATTAATTAGGTTAAATCAAATTAATTACTAAAGTTTTGACATAAATATCTAATAAACCACAACTCCAGACATAGTGATATTATATATCATTGTGATCAGTAGAATTAGAAGAATATTATGAAACTATTAAATCTCAGTTTGGATAAGTATTTAATGTAGTGTCATTTAGGATCCCTAAATTAAGCCCTAAATGCCATAAAACTTCTTTTAACCACAACTTTGTGTGCGATTACCCAAATCTATTGAATATGGGTCTCAAAGTGATCAGTAAACCCTAAGGATTTACCTAGTAGTGTTTATTTTGCTGTTTGGATTTGTTTAAGCATAACCACTTTTAGGACCTAATCCTAATTAGGTCAATTAACCCTAAGACTTCAATTGACCATAACTTGGTCAATTGAACTCCAAATTAGGTGATCCTTATATTTATTTTGATCAAGAGAACTTAATTAATAATAATCTATAAAAATATTTAAGACCCAATGGTTAGATTTCTTAATCAACCATAATTACTCTAAATCATGATTAGTGAATATTAGCAAATCTAATGATCCAAATTGAACAATTCAAGTTTCAAGAGAACTCTTAGAGTAGATTAGGACCTAGTGGTGTGGTTGGTTTAGTGATTTGGTGATTAATTTCACTAATCACTCACTAATCACCCTAAACCTTAATTAGGCAGTAACTTAGCCATTTAGAGTCCAAATTGAGTCTACTACTAGTCAATGTATTTAGTGGATTATTTGTGAACCATAGCCAATAATTTTACTTAATTTGAACACCAATTGGATAAGTTGGGATTTTTGACCCTTAATTAAGAAACCATAAATTACCATTTTACCCTTAAGCTTTTATTGGCCATAACTTCGCCAATACTTTTCAGAATTTCATAATTTTAGGTTCTATGAAAACCTTAGATAGTAAACAATAATAAACTGAAAGAAAATTTAAATTTCATTAGGCCAAATTATCAAAATGCCCTGTGAGTCAAATTCATTAATTTGATCTCACAAAGCTTAATAATTACCCAAAGTTAGTGTAATTACTGTCTAATATTATATTAGACAGTAAGAAACACTTTGCCACTGAAAAATTTAGAATTAGAATCCTAGATCAAAATTTAATCTTTTGAACCCTTAAGTAGGGGCAAAATGGTCATTTTACCCAAATTTAGGGTTTAGCTTTTTAAGGCCTTAAATCATATTATAAACATTTTAATCAATAAATAAAATGATTTAGAGCAAAAATTATGTGAGTTTAAGTCTTAATTTGATTTGAATCAAAACTTCAATCTTAAGTCCTTATGAAATCTTTAGTAAAACCCTGAGCGTTCATTCCTTAATCCTTCTTAGATCTTTTTATAGATCTTATAACACTAGTTAGGATGTGTGTCTGAGAGATACTCTTAGTACTTAAGATCCTTAATTCCTAGGATTAGAAATAGATCTTAGGTTAGAGTTCATCTATTTAGTAAATTGGGTTACTCAATAGGTGAAGCCTTAAGTTTACAAGTTTATAGATTTTATTAGTTTATTAAGTGATTATTTGATCTTTAAATCTTAGAACTATGGATAGAGATCTAACCTAATGAGTTGATTACTCATTAGGATTTGCCTTAACCTAATCTATGAGATTTGGGTTCTAAACCTTAGACCTTAAGTTGTACCTTTGGATTGAGTGATTAAGCCCCATCACTTGGAGTTTAATCCTTAATCCTTTCATCTGGATTTGGTTACTCAAGATGGGTTGGGATTATTTAAAATATTAAACTAGGATGATGATTTGCTTATTTAAATCAAGTAGTCATCACTTGATTTAGATATAGTTAGGACTTAGCTAGTCCTAATTATGCTCAACCTATAAGGCCGCAAGTCTAAGTTACATTTAGACTAAGAATTGATGATTCTGAATCGTATGTAACTTAGAAAAGATAGAACGAATAAATTAGATAACAATGGATATCACCTGTGTCCTAGTGGAGTCTCTTGCTCACTTTCACTTTGATGCTTTGCTTACCTTGTAATTGAGCTATATACCTTGAACATATATTTTGTATATAGGATATTTGATAGGTATCCCATGTCAACTTTGAGAATTCATAAGTAGCATTTATTCTCTTTCTCATATTTTAGTAGAGTGTAGCTTAACTAGTATACCTCTTCATTTCACCCGGTGGGGGTCGGCTTCAGAATAGGGTCAGACCGATACTCTATGTCATGCCCAGTCCGTGGGATAGGATGGGTTAGACTCTTGCCCCAATTGACTAATTAGTCAGGATTTGATATGGTTATACTAATTTAAGTACACTTATACTTAGTTTTCTGTTATAGCCTATCAGGCTAAGTACATTGATACTATCCATTCAGAGCTTCAGTCTTAGCCCATCAGGCTAAGAGAGATTGTGTTTTCTTACAGTTCAAATGGCTCGAGTAGCCAAGACAACTTTCAGTGTTGGATTTACTATTTTACTATACTCTTTTTCTCCATTTCAGCATTACTTCTACTTACAATTTTTCTAGCTTTGCTTACTTGCAGGATGTTAGTCCAACTTGTTATTTTCACTTGCATATGATGCTAGTTTTGTTTCTAATATTTTATATATTTATTTACTTTTATGCCAATTAGCATAATTCTGGATTGATCATAAGCATGTTAGGATGTATTTTCTTTATAGTCATTTGCTTTATTCTTTCCTTACTTATCTGACCTTGTTGCAGTTGCCATGGAGGAGGTAGGTTCTTACTTCCTAATTGTTAAGTTATAAACTAGTTGTTTATAGCTTTACCTTGTTCTTTCTTACGCATTCTTGCTCCTATTATGCTTTTGTACTTATGGTTTATGGTGATATCTAATGAACTTAATAAATTGGTTACCCTAAAATGTACTTAGACATTTTGTCTAACTAGATTTTTCTTTTGTTGGCTGGGGCCCTATCATTGTGAAACCGACAATGGTAGATTTCGACCTTTTCGAGGTGGTAGGGCCTTCTAAAGATCAGGTTCAGGAGGAGGTTCAGGCTATTGAAGATCATTAGTTTTTTTTCTGTAGTGTGAGGATGAGCGGTTTATTTCAGTTCTTTTAAAAATATTTAAATATTATAATAATACAGGGTTAAACTTTACTTTCAGCACTTTACTTATTCTGAACTATTGTATTTATATGATGATGGATGTTTGTACATATGCTGCCGCACTCTGCTATTACTTGTATTTGCATTTGGTGATGATTCCTTTGAGAAAATGGCAAAGCCTTTAATTATAATGGGTTAGTTTTAGTCATTAACCTATTCATAAGCAAGGGCCTTGTCATTTGGTGACCGCCACACCATAATTTTGTTAACTTAAGAGTTAACAGGACCACGGTCGGGAGCGGGCCGCCACAAGGCTGCTGCACCTCCTCTAAATAAGGCGTCTCCTCAGGCACTGGCTCCTCAAACTGAACAAGATTTGACATTGTCAGTTTCGCAATGCCAGTGCCCCAGCCAATAAAAGAAAATTCTTATTAGACAAATTGTTTAAGTACATTTTAGGCAAGTAATTTATTAGGCATTCGTTAATATCACCATTTTACTTTAAATCAAATGAAACATCTATCTAGCATGGGAGCAAGTAAGCATATAATGGGAAGTGGATAAGTTATAAATGTAATATTTATAACTAAGAAAGAATTAAAGCAAAAGCACACCTCAAGCAAACTGAACAAGGTAGGGCATACATATGTAATACATTAAGTAAAATTACTAAAAAGAAAAGTCTAACCTAAACATGTTGATGATCATATGACATATGCTAATTTAAAACATAAATCTGAAAATAGTACATATAATAAGCAGTAAAGTCTAGCATCCTATATATGCATCTACTCAAGTAAGCGGGTAACATAGGAAAAATACAGCTAACCGAAATAAAATGCATCAACAATATAATAAACAGTAAGCTGAAAACTGTAAAGAATGTACAAACTGCTATATCAGAAAGAATTAGCCAATCTGGCCCAATATATTCCCATAGCATTTATGGGCTAGGGTGGACATAATATCACAATATAGTACAATATGACAGAAGAGGCAGATAATAATATGCAAATATCTCTTAGTTATTTAACATTTGTTTTGTGGACAATTTCAGAAACAGCTGAAGAGTCAAGCACATCTGCAAGACTGAATGGGTCCCAAGCTTAACACATTCTTCTCAATGAGTGATGTTAAGCATCCTGATCTCTCCTTACTCCTATCCATTGGAGTAATGTGCACTATAATCCACCATGTACTGAACCCAAATACAAATGCTTTCCTAATATTTTAAGTTTTCATTTTTTATGCAACAATGTTTTTCTTATATGACATGTTCAAAGAAAAATAAGCACAAAGTTCAAAGAATGCGTAGCACAAAATCAAGTAGTAAGCAAGGGACTCTACTAAACATGGTGATATCATTTATTATCTAATTTAAATGTTCTAACTATTCCAAGTTACACAAGTTCAAAATCTCTAATTCCTACTATCGAGTGTAACTTAGAAATACATCCTTATAGGTTACAAAATATTATAACTAGCTAGGTCCTAATATGATTAAATCAATGTCGACTATAAGAAATCATCATGACCTAGTTTATGAGCGACGTTCTAAACTAAGAGCTTGTCCAAAATCTATTAAGCTAGAGATTATGGATTAAACACCACGAGATTGGGCTTAATCAGATAATCCCAATGGTAAGACTTAAGATCTAGGATAAATCTAAATGTGAACTGATGATTGAGGTAAATCCTATCAAGCAAATCAGACTTAATAAGATGAATTTCATATCCTAAATCTAATGTTGAAAGACAAAATAATCCAAATAAATTGTAAAATCTTGAAACTAATAAAACTAAGGATTCATTCATTGAATAACCCCATTATTTAATGAATGAAATCTAACCTAATATTTAATCCTATTCTTAAGGAACATATCCTAAGGTGAAGTGAGAATTCCTAATGATAAGACTTAAAAAATTTCTAAGAATTGATTAAATTTCTTCACAGTTACTTATTTTATTTTATTAGGGAGGTTAGAGATGGATTTTAGCTAAGTATGGCATATTAACCTTAGTTAGGGATTTTCAAACATAAAATTGAGATGCTTCACAAATTAATCCAATTGAGGGATTTATGACTTAAATTGATCATAAATCAATTTTATTACTAATTTTAATGACTTCAAAGGGTATTTTAAGGGTTATGGATATTTAACCTAAATTTTGGGCAAAATGACCATTTTGCCCCTACTTAAGGGTCCAAAAAGCTACTTTTTGATTAAGGGCTCCAAATTGAGATTTCTTACTATCAAATGATTCCTTAATGTCTAACATAAAGATAGATAGTAAGTGCACCAAATTTGGATAAGAAATGAGTCCTATAGGTCCAAACAAAGGTTTTTGATCTAAGGGACATTTTAGTAAATTACACCTAATGAAATCTAAATTTTTATGTAGTTTACTATTGGTTGCTGTTCAAGGATTATATAGAGCTCAAGAACACTAAATTCTATGGTCTAATGAATTAGTAATAGTCATTTCAATTTCCAAAGGCAATTTGGTAATTTTCTAAGCCAAGGGGGGGTCAAAAGCTAACTTTTCATTTGATGCTTAAAGATGAGAATAAGCATAATAGATGAATAAAATGACAAAGGAAGAAGAACAAATGGGTACCTTAGCCTTTAGAAGAGGAAGAAGGAACCTTGTAATGCTTGGACGAGGAGCTTTTTTTTCTTCTTCTTCTTTTTTAGCACAAAGCTCAACAATAGGGGAAATGGTGGACGCTTGAGAGCTTTATTTTGATAGCCAAAAATGGAGAGGAAGAGCTGAGATTCCATTTATAGGAGGAGAATGAAGGGGGAAAGCCATCATGAGCTAGGAGGGAGGGAAGGAACAGGGATGCCCATAGCCATCAAACCTTACCATTAATGAGTGAGGAAGGAAGAGGGATGGTCATAACCATCAAAGCTTTCAATTAATGAGGGTGAAGGAGATGGGTCAGGCGAAAGTGGAGGTAAGGGCCAGCCGAATGGAATAGCCAACTAGGAGAGAGAAAGAAGGAAAAGAAAAAAATGCAATTAGTAATAAATAACTATTTATTCCTTTAATTAATTAAAAATTCTGATTTTAGAAATGCGCTCCGAAAATTCCTAAAAATTCACCCCAAGCTAATTTTGGGGTGACGATCGCAACGGTGAAGTCGGATTTCGATTTTGATGATTATTTAATTATTCTATTTTTCTGGGTATTTAATTGTATTAAAATATTTGTGAAAATTCAACGACTTCCAAATGCATCCAAAACATCACCTCTAACTAATTTGGGGGTGATGATCACAACGGCAAAATCAGATTTCAATTTTAAAGTCAAAATAAATACCTCAATTTTCTAATTAATTTAAATATATTAAAATATTCAAGAAAATTCAACGACTTCTAAAAAATCTCCAAATTCACCCTTGGCTAATCTGAGGGTGATGATCACAACGGCGAAGTCATATTTTAATTCCGACGAGTATTTAATTTTTCCAATTTTTGGGTATTAAATATTATTAAAATATTCGTCAAAATTTTGACAACTTCTGATTGACTTGAAAACATCACCCCTAGCTAATTTGGGGGCAATGAGCGTAATGGAAAAGTCTGATTTTTGATCTGAGGTCAATTTATATAGGTTATTTTCCAGAGTTCCTGGATTTCCCAAAAATCAGGACTTGATCTATTTGACTCTTGATTTGGATTAAGTCTTAGTGGATGACTCCTAATAACTTGATTAACACTTTAGGATCAAGATTAGGATGGAGATTAGTCTTAATTGACAAGGGTAACAACTTGGGTTGTTACAGTAAAGCTCTTGCATTATTGAATTAGGAACCACCAAACTAAAAAAATATTTTCTAAGCAGTATTAAAAGTAGATATAACTTAGTATCAAAACCATCCGTTCCCTGAGGATGATAAAATTTAGAACTTACCTTCCAAAAAAAGAAAAATGTGGTTAGACTAAAAGTCTAAGTACATTTTAAGATTAACTAAATTTTATTAAAGTTTATTTGGATATAACATATGCAATTTATAATTAAAAAATCTACAGCGGAGCATAAAAGCATGAAAATAAAGAGGAAAAGTAACTGTAAAGAAGAATAGTAAATAGGAAATGAGTAAGAACCGTCTTCTTTAGCCTGCAACAACAAGTAAGGGAAAAAGAATTCTAATAATGCTAGAAACTACTAATGTGCATATAAAAACAAGAAATGAAAACATGTATATGTTAATATGCTAAGTAAAGAAAAGAAAAGCAGTGAAGTATAAAATATAATTAAACAATATACACTGCATCAAAAGTAAAACTGTAAGTAAGTAAGGCACAATATAGAAAATAAAAGTATAAAGTAAGGAAAGTAAGAGAAAACCTTAGCCTCTTGGTCAAAGAATATGTAGCCTAGGACTATGACATGTAAGAAAAGCTCAAAAGGTATGACAAGTACACAATCAATAAGATTCTGATAACTCAAATATGTAAATTATTGAAGTTATTTTAATTTTTTGTTTTGCGGGAAAAATTATATAACAAGTGATGAGTTAAGCACGTCTGCCTAACTAGTAAATTAATGGGGTCTCAAATAGAAAAACAAACACTAACATTCATCCTCTGATAATATGAGGTCTTTCTATATCCCCCCTATGTCTGCCTTTGGCCATCACCAATAAGAACCCTTATGCCTTATTAGGAATGTTTTATTTAAGCACAATGCCTTGTATGCATGTTCAAGGATATAATCTCAATGCAAAGATTTGCATGCAAGAAAAAACAAATAATTGTAAACTATGTGATATCCATTGTTATCTAATTTTAATGATCTAACTTAATGATTAAGACTAATTAAAATCTCTATTGACTTAGAGATTTTGATCTCAAGTCAATTGTAAGTAATAATATAAGTGATTAATGTTTTGGAAAGTAATAGTTTGATTTAGCTTATGGATTGACAAAATAGTTTATAAATATAATAATAAAAAATAAAACTAATCCAATAATTATCTTAAACTGCAAAATTATTATAGCTTACAAGATTCAAGGCTTAGGGAATTGGTAGGGAAAAGTAAGACTACTGGATTACTATACTTAAGGAAATAGGAGTTAAGGATTTAATTACTAAGCTCATCTAACTAGGTTGCAATTGAAAGGTTCTATCCAAATCAAACATTAATCTAGCTAAGATCAAGTAATAGAAGGAATCTAAGTTTATGGAAGATAAAGGATTATAAGCTACAGGCTTTACAATCACAATAAGTTGTAGGTTATTGAAGTCTATGAGACATCTAAAATATATTAGGAGAGCTAAGGAACTTCTATTCCAATCCTTTGAGAGCTTAAATGAGGATTAAAAACTAAAGGAAAAGTGAGCTAGGATCAAATCTAATTGCTAAGAACTAGTCCAAATATATTCATGCTTACAATCTCACAAACATTAAGGTTAATTACACTAATTGGTGCATTAGCAAACTCTAAGGATGATAAGCAAATCAAGATACGAAATCAATCTTATAGCATCCCTCCTAAGGTTGAAAATCAAATTAAGGATTTTTCTAAGTACACAAGCATCTAAATTATGAAAAGTCAAGTCTCAAATATACAATTGAAATTATATGGGAAGTAAATATAATGAGACATGTTTGCTATCATAAGGTTTAAAAACCTAAAACAAGCATATTTTAGAAATTATGAAATTACAAAATTTCTCAATTTGAGGAGCCAAATACCTAAAATCTCTAATTATTGTCCATATGAAATAGTGTAAGAATATATGGTATCCTTATAGCATAAGGAGAAGAATAACTCTAAGTAAGTTAAAATTGTAAAATGCTGTATTTAAATGGTTTGGAGGACTCCTAATTAGGGTTTAAAAGTCATTAAGAAAATTAGGGTTTAAAACATAAATTAAATTATATCATTATGTTCGTCTCATTTTTCTGATCGAAATGATATATGTAAATTTGTATTATTAAAGTTATGCAATAAATAAAATTTGTATTAAAAATACTTAATTTAAATTAATCATTAGCAATTAACCATTTGGCACAAATTACCACTGGCACAGAAACGTAGGACGACGACTATCACTTGATAACGCGCAAAAAAGCTCAGCGCTGTCTTGACACATGTCGGCCTGAACGAGAGATGCGTGTCAACACTAGACCTGCAGTGCTGATGATGAGGACTGCGGTCGAACTGGGTCTACTAAAAAAAGATAGCCCGGACCAGCGGCTCACACGATCTAGATCGCTTCGTCCCGAGATAGGACTGTAGCCGCGCGCTTGGGGTTCGGTCCTCCGGACAAACCCGGAGGTCATCGGGCACAGGCCACACATCGACACAAAGTCTTTATCAAGGCCAACTCAACATGCCATGAATCGGGCCCCAGTAATGACTGAGTGGCCCATAAGGTTAAGCCATATGCCCCATGGATCAGACCCCGAGCGGCTCCTATAGCCTACTGTGGACGGTTGATCAATTGAGCTCGATCAAGATTGATCGAGCCCAATCAGAACTTACCAAACGATTCATTGCCGATTGAAATAGGTATGGGAACTCATAAGGAAGCAATTGTACGCATGGATAAGAGTAATTTAGTACGTACCTTTTCGTATTCTTCGACTGAATATTAGGGTTTAGAGCTTGCAGTGATGGAGGACTTCTACGGTACTTCACCTCACGAGCTCGCAGCAAATGGATGGAGGAAAATGATTGAGGAAGAAAATGGGTAAATCCTAAACTTTTGGCAGTAATAGAGGCACGGAAGAACCCCCTCGCACGCTCCTCTAGCAGAGGTAGGCGCACGATCAAGAGTGAAGACAAAGGCATACTGGGAAATATTCTGCACCGCCTGATCAATGTTGATCCAACGGCCATATCTAATCAGTCATTTACACGACGTTAGTTAAAAAAATCAAAAAGGGCATAACGGCCGGATCCGTATGGAATGTGTCTCGTATTTGGCCAGCCTTACGGGTTTTCTGCGGTTCCAAATGGCCGTTGGATTAAATTAAGAAAAGATAATTTAAATAATTTAAATTAAATACTTATTTAATTAATTAATTATACTCATTTAATTTGTCAAACTTAAATAATCAAACGGACTCCAAAAAATCCCAAAAAAATTCACCCTTATCTAATTGAGGGGTGAGGAACTCAAAAAAGCAATCGGATTTTTGATCGGAGGTCAATTTAGTTAACCTAATTTTTTAAGTATTTAACTATTATTAAAATATTTATGAAAATTTTGATGACTTCCAAAAACTCTCAAAATACCTCCCATAGCTAATTTGGGAGTGATGAGACCAATGGAAAACTCTGATTTTTATTCTGAGGTCTAAATAAAATAGATATTCTTAGAATTATAGAGAAAATTAGGAATGTTGGAAAATCTCAAATGATCTCCAAATTGCATGAAACTTAATGTGTAGGCTCTTAGGAATTGAGTTGATTAGGCATCTAATTATAGGGTAATAATACTGTGATTGTTAACAAATAGTGAGCAAAAATTTGTATTGAACATGTGACTAGGAGGAGACTCATAAGATCTTAGGAAGCAACCACCTTAGGAGGATTAGTAAATAACTAGTATTTAGATTTCTCTATAATTTAGTTAATGATCTAAATGACCTAGGATGATCCACCTAATATAGAGAAGACCATCATATCATGCAAAGTGTAAGGCTTAAGATTATTTAGGATGTTTAGAAATTGATTTAAGGTTAGATGTAGTCTTAAATGATACTGAGGCTTAGAACCTTTAAGTTCTAATTAATAAAGTGAAAGCGGTGTAGTAATACTAAGACTTAGAACCTTAGAATAAAGAAAAGAGACATAATGCTTAGATTGATAGATTAATGTGAGATAGATCTAGATAATTTTAACTTAAGTAATGCCATTCCTTATGCCTCATCACATTGGACTAATAACGATGTAAAGCCATTAAGTTTAAGAGTATATTAGTATTGATCGAAGAACAACATATCTAGGAGTAAGTTAACCTAAGTTATTAGATAGAAGTTAAGTATAGTGAGACATTAAGTTTGGAAGTTAAAGAATCATTTAGCTAGAACCTTAAGTAACCTAAATCATAGGAATCATATAACCTAGGAAGTGCAGTATTGAAACCTATAATTGTAAGTTGGAATGTTTCATTGGAGTAGTAGTATTATTAGATAGTTAATTAACTGTAGTACATAGTATTAGGATAGGATCTTTTTATTTGTAATATTGAAATTATATATATAAATTATTTTGTCGCATAAACAAGACCTTAATCAAATCATTATTCTCAAATCTCATTAATATATATTTATTATATATCAATTGATTATAATATTTGATGAATATCTAAATCAATTGGGGGGCATGATTAGCTCTAATCATACGATATATTACTAAAGTAGATAACAATAAATATCACATGATTTATAAGTAGCTTTATAATCTTTGAATGCTACGGTGCATTGAAAGTAAATCCATAAAAATATTCATTAAAGACATTTTGTATAAATTAAATATATAAATTTTACATAGGGGTTTTATGTTGTGAACCATTAAGCTAAGGAGAGCTATGGAGTGATCTGGAG
Source organism: Gastrodia elata (assembly GCA_016760335.1). Classification (NCBI taxonomy): domain Eukaryota; kingdom Viridiplantae; phylum Streptophyta; class Magnoliopsida; order Asparagales; family Orchidaceae; genus Gastrodia; species Gastrodia elata. The sequence goes on along the minus strand of CM028670.1, from coordinate 26,037,346 downwards.
ACCACAACTATCATAGAGGGGGAGTGCGTGTAATGACTCAAGGTTATTAGTCTGATTAATTGGGACTAAACCAAGTTTTAATCTTTGATCCAATAATTTTAATGAGTCATTAGGAGTAAACCCTGAAATTTTGGTCCAAATAAGGAGTCAATTAAGACCAAACCCTAATTCAAAAAAATCAGTATAATAAAAATAATGAGATAATTAAATTGACGTCAAATAAAAAATCTAACTTTTCCATTGCCCTCATCACCTCCAAATTAGTTAGGGGTGATGTTTTGCAAGTGTTTGGAAGTCATCAAATTTTCTCTGAATATTTTAATATATTTAAAATACCATGAAAAATACAATAATTAAATTGACCTCAAAACCAAAATCCGACTTTGTCGTTGCGTTCATCACCCTCAAATTAGTTAGGGGTGAAATTTTGTGATTTTTCAAAACCCATTTAATAGCCTAATTTTAAATATGAAATTTAAATTAAATTGAATTAAATAATAATTAGTTATTCTATTAGTGAGGCCCGCTGTTCCAATTGGGCCAGGCCTATCTCGCATAATCGAGTCGGATCCATCGATCTGATCAGCCTGATCCGAGTCGATCGACCATGCCATCTCGATTGGATGGCTCGGATCAGGATGGCCCGGGGCCTTCGTCCTTGCGCAAGCGCATGCTGCACAGCGCATGGTGCTACCGCGGCATAGACCAGCTGCGCGTGGCCTTTCTCCACTGCCTCGAAGCACCACTTTACTCCTTAGCTTCACCTTCATCGACTAGAACTCGAAGTGAAATGAGCCCCATCAACTGTAACCCAAAGTCCCGAACCTTTCGAACCCTCGATCCTCGGTCGTCGATCAGGTACCGCCGATACCCCCATTTCCTTAATGCTATCATCGTTGTTTCTTTTCGCAAGGCTATTTCATATCACATATGAATTTTAGATCGATCCCGATCAAGCTTGATCGGATTAATTTGTCGGTGAATTCACTGTAATCCATAATATATTAACTTGCAGTCTAACCTCCATCTCCGTCCCTATCCACATAGGGTTAGCTTCTGCCAACGATCCCAACCACCTTCAGCTTCAATTTAGCCATCAATTGAAAGGTCTCTCCAATTTAGCAACCCTAAGTGGCGGGCCTCGGTTACGAGCCTCAACCACCGCTTCTTGAGTTGGGTCGGCTCGGACTTGACCTGGGTCTTTTCTATCGGACCGTCACATCGCTTCTACAGAGCCGATGGGTCTCAGCCATTGCTACGTAGCGGATGGAGTGGGTACCGCCCATGCATTGCTGTCATTCTAATAGGTCCTGCTGCAATTATCTGTCATTGATTAGAGTTTAAATCAAGGATTAATTAATTAGAAGTCTTTATACCCTCATAACTTTAAATCTAGAAATTCGATCATAGCAAAATTATATGTCATTTTGCTCATAAAAATATGAGAATTATTTTGGTAGTGTTAATTTTTATTTTTGCTAATGACATTTTTAGGTTAATTAAACTCTCATTAAGCCTTAGAAATTTATTAGCTCATAACTTAACCAATTTAGCTCTAAATCAAATGATCTAATATACAATTTTGATCAGAAAAATATATAAATTAGTAAACTGCAAGAAAAATTCATAGTTGATAAATTTCTTAATTAGTTCTAATTACTCTAAAAATATATTAGTTAAAATTAAGCTCATTAATTATCTCAATTTCAAAATTTGAATTTATAATTGCTCAAAATATAGTAGAATACATATGCAAAGTCAAAATAAATTTTATGTAATTAATTATACTAATTAACTCAATAATCTTCCTAAACCCTAATTAAGGCCTAGATTATTCATTTGAGATCCAAATTGAGTAAACTCACTATCATTGTGCTTAGTGTGCTATAGGAAACCCATTGTCACTAACTTTGCTGAATTTGTATAACAATTAGTGAAGTTGAGTTCCTAGACACCACACTTAATCTTTCTTAATTATTCTGTTAGGCTAAAACTTATTTTGCTCATAACTTGGTCAATTGACCTCAGAATATACCAAACTCAATATCTATTGAATCCTTAGACATATTAAAACCTAAGTATAATAGATACTTTAAATTTCTCAAAGTAATTTGCTAATCAACCCATAATGAGCAAAAACTCTAATGTGAGCTTATTAGCCTTAATCTTTGGCCAAATTGGGTATTCTTTGCGATGTGTTGTGGAAGCCATTTAGCACATCATGGAGATGATAATAGTGCTTCGGTGATCTTTTGGGAGGTTACAAAAAAATTCAAAACTATATGTGAAGTCTAGGAATAACACAAACACTGCAGTGCACTGTGGCACGCCTTAGCGGACAGCATACAGAGACGCGGGCTCTTCAGCGCTTTGCAATGATAATTAGCGCTGCAGCGCACTACAGAGGAAAATGGCATTGCCACGCATCATAGAAGATCCATCCTAAGACCCCTATTTGAAAGGCGGATGCTACCTTGCACCGCAGCGGGTTCCATCCTGAGACGTGGGCGCTGGCGTGCACTACAGCGATAGACCATTCAAAATACGGGAGCTATGGTGTATTGTAGCGCCTATCGGAGTTCTGCTCTAGTTCAGGTTATGCCCTAAGTAAATTGGAGGGCAATTTAGTCTTTTAGGGTCCATAATTGATGTGGGTACTTAAGCAAACAATTTGGAAGGAGCTTACAATGTTGGAATTTCAGATTGGAGGCTGATTGCTGATGTGAGGAGGAGATTCCATGGTGAAACCCTAAGGAAGCTGCAATGCTAGAAACCTCTTGCATGTTGGAGAAGAGACACTTGGTGACAGCTGCTTCCTCTCCTCTTGATCTTAAAGTAAGAGTTTGTGTATTTCCTATGGAAGGTTAAGCTCTTTGTAACTCTGTACTTTTCAAGTCTTATAGTGAAATTTTTGTGGTGCGGCTCCATGGTTTTTTCCATTCTTGGGTTTTCCATATAATTTTTCTGTGTTTGGATATTTGCATGTTTCTATTTTTCTTACAAGCATGTGCTGTGTGATTTTCTACTTGCAATTATGTGATATCGGATTTGCTTGGTAACTATCAACACAACTCCGATCCTCGATCAAGTGCTCCTGTGGAAATTGTTTCGCTGCGTAGAGTGTGCTCGGTGGTGCTGAATTTATATACCAACACTTAGTGTCTATCTTTATATTAGACAGTAAGAAATCATTTGGCTTCAATATTATTCAATTTGGAGCCTTAATTCTAAGAATCCCAATTTTGACCCTTAAGGTGGGGTATTTTGGTTATTTTTCCCAAAATTAGGTTTAAGTGTTCTTAAGACTTAGAATTCTATATCTTTCCATAAATTTAGTAAAGTAAATATTTAAGAATCAATTTTAGATCATTTAGACATGTTAATTTGATCTTAAAGAAAAGCCCTAATTTTCTTTTAAAACTTCTTAAGTTAAATAAAGAAGCTTCTTAACATGGATTTGAACCCATATTATCTCTTCTCTACTCCCAAATCATATAATTGAATTTAATATTAACCTTAATGTTCAATTATTAGGCTTTCCTTAAGTCATTTCATTAGGAAATCCCTTAGGTATCCTTTCCTTTTTTAAGCTCTTTGAACTCTCTTTCTTAGTGCTTAGTAGTAAACTTAGGCTAGATTTCATTCCTTGGGTAAATGGATTATCAAATAGAATGAATCCTTGATTTTAGATTTCTAGATTTATCTTTTAAATTTGGATTATTCTGTCTCTTAATATTAGCTTAAGATTAAAGATCCATCTGATTAAGTTTGATTTCACTTACCAAGATTTTCCTTAGACTTTAGTTCATGAGAGTTGTGAAAACCTTAGACCTTTGATGTTAGAACCATGGACTTTAGAGTTTGAATCTCATGATTGGAGTTTGACTCTAGAATCTTTAATCTTGATTATTTAAATCAATATTGGCTTGGGATTGATAAATATATCAAACTAGGATGATTGTTTATTTATTGAACTTGTGTAGGCGACATTTCTAATTTTGAATTAGAACTTATTAAGTTATAATATTCAACTTGATAAGACCTTAAATTAGAGATTATACTAGATGGTAGGATATTTGAGATTTTGATCTTATATTCTCTCAAAATAGATAGAATGATTAAATTAGATAATAACAGATATCACATGTATTTTAGTAGAATTTTGCTTACTTTGAACTTTGATACTTTGCACAAATTGTATTTTAGCCTTATACCTTGGACATATATACAGTTGAACATAAGTTACTCAATGAAATATCTATGTCAATTTTGAAATGCATATACATTTTTAATCTAAACAGTACATTTAGTACTTCTAATTATCAGTTCTGTAGAATGTGTCCAAGTTAGTCTTTCTCAGTAGTTCAGTTCTTTAGATTTAGACTAGAGTGGATTTAGCTCTATGGTTGGCTAGAGGATACATGTCTGATTCTATAATTTGGCTGAATCTAACTCTGTGATTGGCTAGATGATAAATGTCGGACTTTTTGTTCAATGGCTACTTTTAGCTAGTTTCTGTTATGACAGTACTAACTTAGGCACATTTCTATTTTTTAGTGATTTTTCTATTTTAGTACAGTTTATGTTGAGGCATGTTTACTTGTTATTTTCTATTATACGCACTTTTACTATTGTTTTAGTATCTTTTTTCTTTACTACTACTTATAGGATGCTAGATTTGGCTTTATATTATTTTTATCTTCTATTTTATATCATATCAGATTTTCTTCTATTAAATTAGTATATTCCAGATGATTGTATACATGTTTAGGACTTTCTTTCAATCATTTTTACTTTTATATACATATATTGCATGACCTTTAGTGCAACTTCTGGTTAGGGTATGTTTTCTTACATACTTTATCTTGTTATGTTATAAATGCCTTATTTATAGCTATCATGTGTTTCTTTGTTGCTTGTTGCACCTCATAGTTGTGTACATGTTCATTTAATGTGATATCTTAAAATAAAATACATATAATCATCCTAAAATATACTTAGATAATTATCTAATTAAATTTTCACTTTTTTGGCTTGGACCATGACATTGTGAAATGGACAATGTCAGATTCTGAGCTATTTAAGGTTGTAGCAGCAGGAGAGGAGCTGGATCAATTGGAGCTTCTTCCTGTTATTGTGAATTCTTAGATAGTATCTGCTTTTATTTATGTGAGGTTGAGTGTTTACTATTCAATTAAAATTTATTTCAAAAATACTGATAATATAGGATTATAATGTATTTTCTTTACTACATATTTTTTTCTAATTTAGGCAGTGTTTTTCTTACATTTTGGTTAATGGATGTTAAGAATTTATTTGCTTCTGCACTCTGTATTTCTTGTATGCACATTAAGTCAAGTCTCAGTTAAGCTATGTGGCAAATCCATTAGTTATCAATAGATTAGGGTGAAAATCTAATCTAACAATAAATGGGGGATCTGTCTTGATGACCACTCTACCGTAATCATTTCAACATACGTGTTAAAAAGACTAAGGTGGGGGAGGGGTGCTACAGTGCATGTTATTGAGAAACCCTGCTTTATTTGGTTAAGTAGACATGCTTAACTTCTCATTTGTTCTATAATTTTATCCACAAAACAAAACACATATCTAAATCAAGATAAATAAATAAAAATTATATTTTTCAAACTATATGCAGTATTTATAGTTTATTCAGTCCTTGAGATTAAGATCTCATTACCTTCATATATTATAGCTTATATGTATTTATAGTTCTCTTACTTATATTTATGCAGTGTATTTCAGTTATATTTCCATTTCTTTACATGGTTCTACTTATTTTGCATATATCATGTTGCATATATTTCAATTATTTTGATGCACACTTGTATGTATAGCTGTAGCTGCCTTTTTTATGTGCATTATTAATGCAAGTTATGATCAGTTGTTTCTCATTTACTACTTTTACCCTTTTTACTTTAAATTTTATAGTCAATTCTTTACTTTCTGTAGCGCCCCGCCCCGTCGCCGTGCACAAAAGGTATAACAGATCGGCGGTGGAGCGGTGCGCTACTTAGGATAGACAAACAACAATATCTTCCCGAATAGGCTTACTAAAACTAGCCACACAGAAGGGCTGCTGACTCAAACCCAAGAGTAGGATCGAGGGTCAATACTTAAGATAAGAGTAGAATTCTTTTCTTAAGTATTAGTCTAATACGTACATTGGATTTAAGGGGTGAAATAGAAATCCAATATACGCTATCACTATATTAGCATTTCCAGTATGTTCATTGCATCATAATACTAAGTATAGTAGTATAATAGAGTGCGGAAGCTAAAGCAAAACATCCAGAATACATTCATCATAGAGCAGTAGTAAACATTCGTCTCTGAAAAAAAAAGTAGAATATATCCAGAATTATTACAAACTGATTTTTAAATGATACAAAAGTAAAGTCTATCTAAAGTAATAAAGCATAAATAATAAAGTAAAAAGGTGGAAGACGGATCCACTAAGGCTCTACGTACTCCTCCTGGATCTCCTGCAAGTCCTCTTACCCTATCTCAACAAGCTGCTCGGGACCTAGCAAATTGCCGGATACCAAAAGTACCCCGTATTAGACAAGAAGTCTAACACATCGCAACTAAACTAAGTGGTACTAAAGTAAATATAAGTAGACAGTAAAGTAAACAAAATTGTAGGAAATAATAGTAAAAGCACTATGCAACTGAAATTGTAAGAACTAAACAAAATAAAAGTGAACTGAAAGCTGAAAGTAAGTGAAAGGTAAATGAAAATATCAAATACTTAGGAAGCAATGTAAAATGTCTAATGATGTACTATATGTCACAGGAATAATGCACCCAAATATGCCACAAGACGGTATGCCACAGAAATGTAGTAGAACTATCACTGAGAAGCTATGAGTCGTACGGTCCAATGTATACATACACCCAGTTGGGAATACAGTTTACTATGATGCTGATGCATCTTAAAATTCCCCAGTCAAGGTATGTAACATTCCGTAACCCATAATTCATCACCAATACTCATACGTCACCACTGAATCATTCATCATGCTCATGCTCATGTTTATTCCCATGCTTCTATTCTATAAAAGGAAAATCCAGAAATCCATAAAACTTTGAATATTGATGATGATTCAAGGTCCCCACTATGCAAAATCTTACTAAAAGGATTCTGACTCCTAGCTTCTTGAATGATAATTGGTTATAGTTGAAGATTTACTTAAAAATCATTAGATTGTATACACATATTTAGCACATTTCCAAAAAAGGTGGTTCTTAACCCTTAATTTGGTTAAGCCACCCTAACAAAGTGGTCATCAATAGGAGGCATCGCCCGTTGGTGATTTGTATCTCAAGCTAAGTTATTAAGATGCCAAACTCACAATCACACTTAGTATCTTAAAGAAGGCAATTCTAATTACTTGGTTTGTTTGAGCCACACCTATTGAAGAGGTCTTCGCTAGGAGGCACCGCCCATTGGCGATTTATATTTCAATCAAACTAAGCAATGAGTTCCCGTTAAATACACTCTTAGATTGATTAGTCTACTCTAAGCAAGGTTGTATCCGCCTAAAGCCGCAGGATAGCCTAAGGATAAATCTTGCTTATAGTGACTCAACAATTCCTGAATACTACTGAAATAATCCAGTATTATGGGTATACTAAACTATACCCAACTAATAATTTAGATTTAGACAACTCAATTTAATCATCAATGGTTTATCAAGACTATTAATTCCTATGGTAAATAGGTAAGTCCTATACAAGGCTCCCAGGAAATGTGATCAAGGAGCACACAATATAGATTCTACCATAAGGAGAGGCATCATTCTAATATCTTAAGTGATTCATACCACGAGGGGTTAAGATCAACTTCTAAGGTTAAGGGATCATCTAAGTTTCTACCTCAATGAGTTTTACAAATTCTCCTAACTTAATGTATATTTAATTTCGATCTTTAAAATATTTCAGAGACGATCTTATGTTGAGATACTTAAGATCTCCACTCTTAATTCTAATGCTAACATTCTAGGTTTTATTTATCATTTAGGTTTAAAGTGATCAGATCAGATGATTAAGTCATTTTATAATAACCTATTCTAAGATTATGTGATTTAAATCAAGGATGTTATTAGAGTTAGATCAATTATGAAATCAATATAATTCTATAAATCTATTCATGCTAATAGTCTTATTTAAGAGAAAATCAAAGATCTGAAGTTTAGATTCAGATTAAGCAATCACATAGATTTAATATTAGCCTTAACATGTCTAATTCAAATGTTTAAGATCAATACCAAATCATATGTATTATTGGAATAATGTCCATTACATTATCTTATAATCATGTCCATTTAATTAAGGTTTAAGAATTTGGATCTTAATTAAGTAAGTTAGGGCTTAACCCCTACTCATGTCCAATTAAGATCAAGGGTTCATTTATAAATCAAATACCAAATCAGTGAATTAGGTATGTATTATTGGTGGCAATCTTAGACCTAGATCAAGTCTTACTAGCTTGATCAAAGTCTTAAAACTTCTTATGGTTAATTAATATGTTTAAGATCTTCAAATTTAGGTTTATTCAAATTATACATTATAATTTTGCATACAAGGCTTCAATACATCTAACTTACTTTCATGAAGCATAATAACAAAAAAATTCATAAAAAAATAGAAGATGATTCGTGCTAATCAAACCCTAACTCAACCCAAGAGTATTAGCACATAAATACAAATTCAACTATCAAAATTTATGCAACTTAGCATATAGGTTCTATTTAATCATATAATTAACCAGAGCCTAAGTTTGCTAAGATCCAAAGATTAGAAATCCTAATTTGCACTAATCATGATTTAATAAGATTAGGGCATAAGTTAAAACATAGAGATCATAAAAATAAATCACATAGCACATTCATTCTATTAATCAAAAAGGAACTAATGGCATCCTAAACATGCAATTTGGTTAAGTGGTTATGCTAATCAACCATAATTAAGATCTGCAATAATTAGGCACAAATGGAAAATCTAACCATTAGATGTTCAATATTATTTTATATTCTTATTCCTGAGGCTTTTCTGATTAAGTTGATATATAATATCATAGGATTTGGACCAGTGGATTGAAAGTTATGACATTAATTTATTCTGTATTTTTTTAATTAAAATTTTCTATGACTGGATTAATTAAATAAATGGATTTTAATTAAACGGGCTCAGCCCATTAGCTGAACCGCGCGGTTCGACCGGGGTCCGAGCAACCCTGTGCTGTCACGCAGTGCGGGTTGTGGGACGACCCGGACCGTACAGTGCCATCGTCCCCAACCTTTCTTCCCCGATACCCAGGGAATTAGGGTTGGTTTTTGCGGCAAAATTCCGAGTGCTTCAACCATGCCGCACCCCTATTTGATCCTCACACCATCAGTAGGCCAAGACACTTTGATTGAACCCCTTAGCCTCTTGTGATGTGGTCGGGGTAGCCCGAACCTTACTCACTCGAGAGGCTTTTCCTCAGAGCTACTGTGGGGAGACAATTCTCCCCACAGAGGCCACACTAGACCCAGGGCTCGATCCCTACAACATCAGGGAGGTGAGGCGGATCAAAGCCCTCTAGTCTGGGGACCTGAGGTGGGTTGGAATGCCGGGACCTTACTCACCTGATCGATCGATTCAATGGATCGAGGGTTAGCTCAAGGTGCTATTTCGATAGCCTTGAGTTTGAATTGACAATACCTAGCTATACGCATCAAAAGAAGAAAGGCCCGAGCCTCATTGGCTCAAAACCGGCAAGTGGGGGTACCTGGTTTGTCGGCTGAGCTTGGGGTGATCGATTGAGGGTTCAACTAGCCTTAGATGAGCTTTTAGATGCTGCAAAGTATCCTGAACTTCAAGAGAGCCTACTATCAACGGTTCTAGAGCTCTTGAATCGCCTATGCAAGCTCGGACAGACGGTAATGGCAGAAGAGAAGACAATGCAGAATTGAGGGTAGTTAAGCAGCAAAGGGGTAGAGGGAGGATTGCTGAGGCTATTTATAGCCTCAGACGAGTTCAGGAAAGCCTCCAGAGGGTTGGATCAGACTAAGGGAGGACCCTAAGGGTTGGGCCATGGCCGAGCTCTCGAATTTCTAATTCGAGCTCGGTCGGGCCACAAGGCTCGATTGGGGCACCTCGCCATAATGGGAGGATCCCCAACAACTTGATGAGCTGGAGGCGCGAGTGGGAGACAAGGGGGGTAGCTGGCAGTATGGGGAGGATCTCGGTTGGGCATACGAGCAAGTGGGGACAAAGCTCCACAGTAACGGGAGGGTCCGGAGCCATCTGATAAATCAATCAGAAAGGAGCAATGGTCTTGATCCTAATGACCAGATTTGATTGAATCTGCACTGTAGGATTCACGGGACGCATCTAACGGTAGATCCATGTTTCTGCTGGATCTAATCCTAGTCGTCCATTAGATAAGTGCGAAAATTAGATTTGCGGGACTCCGCTGTCGTGCAACCTGGGCTTTGCAGCGGATCACCCGCGGTCCGCACAGTGGATCCCGACTGTTAATTTAGTTTAAAGGTATATTTGCAATTTAGAAAAATTGTAAACCCTTTTATGCAATTAATCCACTTTAATTAAATGGGAATTATGGCCTAAATGATTTTCAAATTGCACCAAACTTTCACTCCTAGCTAATTTGCGGGTGAGGAATTCAAATATACAATCAGATTTTAATTCTGAGATCAAAATATTTTAGGTCTAATCTAGAGCATCTAGACTGATCAAAATGCCATATTTGACTTAGAGGAGTCCAATGGATTTCAAATTTGCAGAATAGGCTTGAATTAATGTTCTAAAAACAATGAAATCATGATTAAGGAGTAATTGAGCTATAGATTAGCAAGGTAACAACCTAAGGTTGTTACACTTTCACATTTTACTGCATTTTGCTTTGCTTTTAAATTATAAAAGGCTAATGTGATATTCACTAAATTAAAATGACTTAGTTGCCCGAAAATGTACTTAGATTTTTTAAGTATAATCACCTCTTTTTCTTTTGTTGGCTATGTCATATCATATTAAAAACCCAATAAAGTAGGTCAGGAGCTTGGAGCGGAACCTGAACCTAAGTTAGATCATGTTTAGTATCATTACATCATAAATATTTGTTTATCTTTAATTAAATGTTGAATATTTTACTTTACTGTTCTGTGATGTATTTTTCTATCTTTTTTGGAAGGTTGGAATGGTATGCATTTATATAGTATTATGCACATAATTTTCAACTTTAGAGATTCTTAGTTTCTCGTAATGCTTAATAGTGGGTTAAAACTCACTAAACCAGTATTAAGTACTAGAGTAACACATAGTGCTGGATTGAATTGCCTAATCTAGTAATAAGGTCATTATACTTGATATCAGATTAGATCTAAATGAAGAAAAATTTGATGTATAAACAAAAGCTCTTCTAATCATACATGCAAACTATATGAATCGATAAAATAGGATAGTAAATGCACTTTAGTAAGAGATTAATAGCTCAATCTTCATCAAGTAGCATAATTTAATTATACTATTGCTTTAGGTCATTCTATCCAATTCTTTTGTCTTTTCTCACTCACCTTTTGTCAAATTTTCTCTAGTAAGATGAATCCTGAACCCAACACTCCCTCTATTCCTATTAAGAAGACCGTAGATTCTAAGCTCTTCTTTAGCATCAATAGAAATCAAGATCGTGATGGAGATGATAAAGGTCTAGGTGGAATTACGTAGTCAAGTAGCTCAAAGAGTACTCAATCCACCAAGTCTCCAAATCATCTATGTTAATACTCAAGCATCATCAATCTAAGATGTGGATGGATTTCTTCATGCTTACCTCTGACTCAATCCACTGGCCTTCAACGAATTTGCTTCCCCCATCGAAGCAACCAATTGGTTGAAGATTATTGAGACGGACCTGAGATGCAGGGCATCAACAAAATCATCATCAATGTGCCAGATCATAAATGGTACTATATTTTATTTTTCTTTTTTTGAGTCCTATGGGCTTTTATATTTGTTCCATAAAAGGGCCATCATCCTAGCTCATATATTGACATGTGAGTTTTTTATGTAAAAGGACACTTTGGTCCTTCATGAGAGAGTTGGTTTATGATTTATTTGGTCATTTGTGTGAAAGGACATTTTAGTCCTTCATGAGAGAGTAAGTATATAGTGTTTTTGGTCATTAAGTGGAAAGGATACTTTAGTCCTTCATGAGAGGTTGGTTAATAGTTTTTATGGTCATTTGGTATGTATTTTCTGGCTATAAATTGGTCACCCTCACATGTATTATGGCATTGCAAGTGATAATAAAAATTACTCTCTTTTTCTTTGTGTTATGTGAGCTTCATTCTTGAGAGAAGGAATTCTTGAGGTGTGGCTTACAATTCTTAGAAAATGACTTCCAAGAAAAGAAGATTTGATCTGCAGCAAAGGACTACTCGTAGAAGTTAATCTTCTTTATCATAAGCAGCAAATTCGGTAATAAGGCTCCCGTAAGATCTCCTCAATTTATTTTTATTTTCTTTCCTCCTACCTTACAAGTGTGCTAGTTTAATCATAGCTCTCATTACTTGTAAACGCTTACGCAACCTCTCTTTATTCTCAACAAGCGACTCGTTTATCTACTAGTAACTTAAATATGCAAGGTTAATTTCATTAATTAATTGGTGAATTTGATTATGTGACATATCATCACCCCCATCTTACATCAGATTGGTATCAGAGAAATTTATCCTCATATATAGTCCTACATTTCTATATTAATTCATAATAATTTTTATTTTAATAAATATTAAGGGTTCGCTAGTTTGATTAAAATTTAGTAGGATTATAATTTATATCATCCTTAGTTACCCAAAAAAAAAAAACAAAGAAACAAAAGTAAAAAAAAAAAATCAATAATAAAAGAAAATTCTTTTTTTTTTCTTACTTTTAATTTATTCATATTTGTCTCATTAGAATCATTCAAAAAAAAGTTAGTCTATATTTATCATTATAAATCTAGTTCTTGGGTAATCGAAAAGAGATTGATAATTTCATAGCTAGTTATTTCATTATCTACTCGGAAAGCTATGACTACTCGCAATGGTCACTCATATCAAAATCAAATGCTCGGTCATAGATGTGAGATTGCTATTCTTAATCTGCAAGAGCAGCTCGATGATTTATCTTTTTTCTATCAACAAACTTGTAGAGAGTTCAGAGGAAGATTAGAGGCCCTAGGAAATAAAAATAACAATAACACAATTTAAGAACCTAACCCGACACCAGATGCCCCACCAAAAAATAGTGAGTGAAATACACCTTATGACCCTCACACAAATTCTTCTTTGCTTACATTTCGAATACAAAGAAATAGGACGTTTCCATAGAATGATTTATTTGAATATCCTGAGGCAAAAGATGTTCCATTTCAAACTCTTCGTAGAGCTAATGAATCTTTGGGTCGACTAGGAGGTTTTAAACAAAGCCAAAATCATCTACTCTTTGAAGAACCTTATCGAGGTTATGATCAACATTATGCCACCTCAAGGCGCATTGGACATGACCAAGATATAGACATTACTAGGAAGGTTAGAGTAGACCCTCCAATCTTGGATGGGCGTCTTGATCCTAATTTTTTTTTTGATTGGCTCATAGAAATGGATCAGTATTTTGACTGGATGGCAATGTCTAGAAATTGTTAGGTTAAATTTACTTGTATGAAACTTGTTGGTCATGCTAAAACTTACTGGGTAAATCTAGAACGACAACAACAATGATCAGGTCAATTAATTTCAAGATCTTGGGAAGAAATAAAAGAGATGCTCAAGCAAAAATATCTTCCTTCAACATTTCATGACCAACTTTTAGATGAACTCATAACACTTAGGAAAGGATATATGAGTATTGCAGATTATATGACTCGCCTTGATGAGTTATTAATTCGATGTGATATTATTGAAGATTCTAAAGCTATTATAGCTAGGTTTTGAGCTAGATTAAGAGCTGACATTCATCGAGAGATGTTGACTCGAGAGGTGTATACACTTGAAGAAGCATTTCAAAGAGCGCTCCAAATATAACAATACTTAAGGCCAATTTCTCAACGCAAATTTAACAATGTGCAAGGTGCAACTGTTAAGCCAAATTAATCATCACCATCTATTCTAGAAGTACCAAATGATAAAAGAGTAAAACCCATATTTGGAAGTTCAAATGCTAAATCATACATCACATGCTTTTCTTGTGGAAAGATGAGACATTATGCAAATAATTATCCACATAAGAATCTTCCTGTAGATTCCATCAATCGATAATTACTAGACGATCATCAAGGCAATGATGTTGAGTGTGAACCCTGTGAAGATGCTAGTGACACTGATGAAGCTTTAATTAATCCACATTTAATAGTAGTTTGTTGTATCTTAACTACCTCACAAACCAATATAGATTGGAAACAAACAAATATCTTTCACACTTACTTTAAAAATGGAGATAAGTCTTGTAAGCTTATAATTGATAGTGGTAGCTGCATGAATGTTGTCTTAGCTAATGCATTATTAAGAATGAAACTAAGTCTGGAGCCTCATCCACATTTATATAAGGTTGCATGGGTAGATAAGACTAGTATCTCTATTACCCAAAGATATCTTATTCCCCTCAACTTAGTAACTTATTCTGATTGTATTTGGTGTGATGTTCTCCCTATGGACATTGCACATTTACTTTTAGGGAGACCTTGGCTATATGACTTAGATGTTACTCACTTTGGTGGGCTAATACTTACGTCTTTATGTTAGGGAGAAGGAAAATTATGTTAAATTCGGCAAAGCCAAAGGAACTTTTGATTGTGAATCTAAAAGACTCTTCTACACCAATCGAGAAGCGACCTTTAACTATTATTAGTAGGCAAGAGTGTGAGCATTCTAGTGAAAATAATATTATCGATGCTCTTGTTGTTATGGAGTCTTTAAAAGGGAATGAAAATTCAACCCAATCCTACGAAGTCACTCAACTCTTGACAAAATTTCAAGACTCGTATCCTTAAGAACTTCCTAGTGAACTGCCCCTATTGAGAGACATACAACATGCTATTGATTTGGTACTTGGCTCTACCTTGCCCAACTTGCCACACTATCAGATAAATCCAATTGAGCATGCTTAACTTAAGCACCAAGTTGATGATTTATTACACAATGGATTCATTCGTGAGAGCTTGTTCTCTTGAGCTGTGTAACAACCCAATTAATAAAGCTAAACCAAGTTCTAATTTTGTTTTCATTAGACTCAATGAGTCATTTAAACCTAACCCTAGAAGTTTGGGATCAATCGGAGCTAAATTGAGAATTCTGGTATTTTTGGCTATTTTTGATCCTGAAAAATACCTAAATTAATTTGAACTCCAAATTTAAATTTGATTTCATTTTTGAATTCCTCATGCCTCAATTAGCTAAGGGTGAAATTTTGGGAAAGTTTGGAGCTCATTTAAGCCTAAAGAGGATTTAAGAATTTTAGGATTATTAATTTAATTATTTAAATGAATAATATTAATTAAAATTAATTTTATTAAATTTTATTTATATGGGATTTACTGCCGGGACCACGGCAGATCCGCTGCAGGGTCCCGACAGCGCAGCACTTTCTCCTTCCATTGGATACACTATCACACATCTTAGCGCCCTCTATCCAACGGCTTGTATCACCCTCACCGTGATTAAATCCTAAGCGTTAGATTGATCGAGCGCATCCGATGACTGATATCTGATCCATGGTTAATCGTTTAAGTAGTGCATCGCAGCCTTCAAATCCCAACGGCTCAGTGATCAGATGGCTCCCAGCACCCTACACGTTGTGGATCTTTGTCTACCTCTCGCCCATCGCACGCTAGCCCCCCCACCCCCCACCCCAGACAGCTCGATCCTTGCTAGCTCCCATGGCAGTATGGGAAAGAACCCATTCTTCCTCTTCTACCCTAGGCGCGACCTTCTGTCGGTAGTAGTCTCCCAGGATTACCCCTAGTCATTGATCCGAGCCTTACCTTCGGTCCGAGCCAATGTCATGAAACCCAAGCTTTGGAACCCACCCCCAATGCTCCTTTTCACCAATAAATACCCTGGTAATATCACAGTGAGTCCATTTGCTCACTGTGATATCTTAATCCTCCCAATTGACTCCCCTGGAGCTCCCGCCTTTCTCGGTAAATCTCAGCATCCTCGCAGCTGCATACCGCTGATAGAGGGTCCGTCTGGTGTTCAAACTCCATGTGAACCCGTGAGTGTTGCTAGGTGAGCTCAAAAGCCTCTCAATTCCTTTCGGCCATGCCTGTAACCCCGTTTTCAGGTACAACCTCTTTCACTGAATTCCGTAAGTTCAGTTTTCCATTTAAGCTTCTGGATGAGCCTTTGGATGTTGCATAGCTTGCCTTATCCACCTAGGGAACCTATTCTAATTGTCATCAGAATTGAGCTAGCTCTGATCGATCGTATCAATCGATCGAGCAAGCAGCCGAGCCATGACTGGGTCCGAGTAAGGACCCAGCGATTGGCTGCGCCCCATGCTGCAAAATCTTGAGGGTTCAACTTGCCTCACCTCACTGATGGTGTAGGAATCGAGCCTCATTCGTTCAATGGCTCTGTGAAGAGAATTATCCCCTCACAGTGAACCCTAATCATCTGAAATTAGAAGCTTCGGTGGAGTAGCCATTCAGCGTTCCAGCCCGTCCTAGTTAAAGCTTCCAGGTTTAATCGATGTGCCTTAACCTCGTTAAGGTTTGGCGATCGAATGCTGGTCGTGGCATGGCCTAGCAGCGATGAATTTGGCGGTCCAAGTTCCCCTCATCGCGCTGTCTGTGAAGGAGATGTATTGGGGACGATGCACTGGCGCATTTGGTCAGCCCTCTCTTGACCCGCGCGATTTCGATTTTGGGCAGCGATTATTTAAGGAATATTCGAATTGCATTACTTATGATAAATAATTGATAAATGCATTCCCTATAGTTTTAATTTAAATAAAAATACATATTAAATTATTTAAATAACTTTAGTTATACTTATCCAAATGGTATGATCCAATATATCATTTTAATCAAAAAAATATAAGGAACAATAATATAAAATAAATTAAGGATCCAATGGTTAGATTTTAAATAATTGCCTAACCTTTCCCTATTTTCATTTAATTCAAAATCAATTCATTAAATACCCAAAAATATTGATTAAGGTCTCTGATTGCTCATAAGACCATAAAGAACCTATTTAAACTATTAAAGATAATTTAAGAACACTAAAATTACTAATCACTCTTAATTACCCTAATAAGTGATTAGTAAATTAAGCCTTAGATTAACCTCTAATTTTGGTAAATCTAGTTCCTAATGTCCTATTAAGTATAGTAGAGACTATGAATGTATTTGGATCTTCCTAGTATGCCTTAATTCCCTTAATCACTTTAATTGGCCTTAAGGTGTGATTAGTGAGAATTAAGCTAATAATGCTATCAAATCCTAAGTTAAGTGTCTTATCCACTCACTAATCAATATGAAGTTCATTAAAACATGCTTGGATTAATTTAGAGGATTAAATCTGAAAATCCCATTTTTAGCCTTAAGAGGTGTATTTTGGTCATTTTGACCAAAATAGGTTTAAGCACCCCTTAAGCCTTGAAATTTCTAGTAGAGTATCTCTAACTAACTCATTAGCACCTTTCTAATATCTCATATTAATAAGGGTGAAGTTAAGTGAAGAAATCTTAAATTAGTTTTTATTAAGATCTTAAGATCTTAAGAGTATTCAAAACCACTTCCTTAAGGGAGTAAACCTAATTAGCCATAACACTAAATTTTCAGTTTAATCACCTTATTAAGTTGATTCATAAGCTAGAAATCCTAAAAGAAATATCCTTGCAAAATCCTAAGTCTAATTTTTAGCCTAGATCTAAAGTGATCAAATCGTAGATCTTAGACTTCAGATCATCTAATTGAATTGATTCATCTTCTTTGGAATTCCTTAAGTGATTAATTGTTTAATCCTTTTGAAACCTCCTTATGGGCGTAGGATTGATTCAATATATAGAATAATGTGATTATCCTAAAGATTGAATATAGATCTTAGATTCTTAGTTCTTAAATGATTATTTTATCTTATAATACTAGAATAACCCTTCAATAAGATCTTAGTTTCTTGATCCTTCAGCTTATATGATTTTGCAACTTTAGACTATATTTAAGTGTGAACCCTAGATCCTCATTAGGATATTACCTTGGATTCAGGAAAATAAACCCCATAAGTGGAGTTTAAGTCCAAAATCCTCAATCTTGATTTACTTGATCAAGATTTGGGTTAAGTGAGCATAATAATAATAATTAGGCCATTGATTTTTTTACTTTGAACCTTTACAATCATCACTTGATTTTGAATTAGAACTTGTTAAGTTGTAAGGTTAAACATTAAGGTGTTGAGTCTGAGATTATACTCGATAGCTAGATATTGGAGATCCTAAACTTGTATCTTCTCAGAATAGTTAGATTTGGATAATTTAGATAACAATAAATATCACATAATTCTAGTCATGTCTGTTGCTTACTTTGATTGCTCTGCACACCTTGAATATTGAGCCTTATTCCTTGAGCATAATAGGAGAACTTAGGATATGGAAAATATATCCTGCGTTAGTATTTGCAAAGCATAATATTCACTCAGTTCTTTCACTGCATTCAGTCCAATAAGGTATGTCCTAGCTTAGTTTATCTCCTCAATTTTAGTTTTGTTATAGAATAGACTCGGATCTAGTCCAGTGCT
Source organism: Gastrodia elata (assembly GCA_016760335.1). Lineage (NCBI taxonomy): Eukaryota > Viridiplantae > Streptophyta > Magnoliopsida > Asparagales > Orchidaceae > Gastrodia > Gastrodia elata. Next base: position 26,018,543 of record CM028670.1, on the reverse strand, counting down.
TGGTTAGATGGATACATGTCTTATTCTATAAGTTCAACTTAGACCTAGCTCTGATGATGCCTAGGATGGACACATGTTGATCTCTCTATTCAGATGCCCTGTTTGGCTTGTTTCTGTTATGGCAGTACTATGTTTTCGGCTTATTTTTACTTTAGTTCAATTTCAGTGCTTTGTTTTGTCTTGCCACATGCTTCAGTGGCCTTATTTTTTGGTGCTTTAGGTCGCTTTGCCACATGTCTCAGTGGCTTTACTTCTTAGCTTATTTATGCCCTTAGCTTATTTTTGCCACATGCTTCAATGGCCTTTTATATATTAAATCTGCATGCTTGTATATATGTTCTTATTGAGTAATTATTAAGTATTGTCATGTTTAGGATGCTAGTTTTTATGTTCATTTTAGCACTATTCAGTATAACTTACTTTTATAAAATCAACATGTCTTCATGCGATCATAAGTATGTTAGGATCGGTTTATTTCAGTAGTTATAGTTATTTTTGCTCTTTAGCCTCACCTTACTTAGTTTCATACTTTGTATGTTATGTTATATACTTGTTGCTCAGTTATAAATGAATAGTTTATAGCTATCCTTTTCTTTGTAGCCAAATGCACTTTATATTGCTTGCATGTTTAAAGTAGTTAGTGTGGTATCTTTAAATATTCAGTTCACTTAAATAGCCTAAAATGTACTTAGATAAATTATCTAACTATAACCTTTTTCTTTTGTTGGCTAGAGTCCTGACATTTGTGATACCGACAAATGTCAGATTTAGAGCTGTTCGTTGGTAGTTTTGCAGGAGAGTAGTCAGTGCAGGAGGAGGATCTTCCTACTGCTATTTAGTTATATTTTATTTTCCTTTTTCTGCAGTGAATTTGAAAGATCTTTTCTTTCTTTTAATTCAGTCTGTAATAATTAAATTCTAGATGTATTTACCTTCTGCACTTTGAACTGAGTTACTATTTCTTTTACTCTTGTATACTATGCTTGTGATGTGGATGTTATGCTATACTATTTTTTGCTTCTGCTACTTTGATATATTGATGTATGTTTACAGTTCCAGGTGATAAGTCCTTGGCTTAAGGCAAGTTGGATCTTACCTGACTCTACTGGAGTTGGGGATTTGCCACAGTTGGAGCACCGTACTCTACGTGTCTATGCTAATATCAGTATTAGCATGGCCACAGAGGGTACAGGGCCCCACAGGCTATTCCAGCACTTCTTACACCTAAGAAAGATGGAACTTGGTGCATGAGTATTGATAGTAGGGCAAATAATAAGATCACCATCAAGTATCAATATCCTATTCCAAGGTTGAATGATATGCTTAATATGATGGCTGGATCTATAATAATTTCAAAGATTGATCTTTGAAGTGAATATCATCAAATTAGAATGTGTTATGGTGATGAATGAAGACTGCTTTTAAAACACTAAATGGCCTTTATGAATGGTTAGTTATGCTATTGGTTTAACTAATTCTCCTAATATATTTATGTGCATCATGACACATATACTCCAACCTTATATTGGGGTTTTTTTAGTTATGTATTTTGATGATATTTTCATATTTAGCAAGACCCAAGAAGAACATATAAGTCCATTAAGAAAAGTATTTGAAACACTTTGTCAAGAAAAATTATATATTCATATAAAGAAATGCTCTTTCATGATTTCAACTGTCATATTTTTAGGATTTATTATTTCAAACCATGGAGTCTCACCTAATCTTGAACAGATAAAAGTAATTAAATAAAGGCCTACACCAAGATCCATTGATGATGTTAGAAGTTTACATGGGTTGGCCATATTTTATAGAAGGTTCATTCATGGATTTAGTACCATCATGGCACCTGTCACACAATGCCTAGAAAAGGTGATTTTAAATGGACTCCTACAGCCACTAAGGGTTTTACTGAAACAAAAGAGCACCTAACTAGTCCACCAATATTGAAGTTGCCAGACTTTGATAAAGGTTTTGAAGTTTCAAGTGATGCTTCTGTGGTAGGAATAGATGGAGTGCTTAATCAAGAAGGCCATCTGATATCCTTTTTTAGTGAGAAGTTAAATGATGCCTGCCAAAAATATTCCACATATGATCATGAGTCTTTTGAAGTTATTCAAACTCTATGGTATTGGCAACATTATCTTTTATCTCATGAATTTGTTCTCTGCTCTGATCATGAAGCCCTTGAATACTTAAACTCTCAGAAAAATTTAAGTGCTTGTCATACTAAATGGGTTCAATATTTACAGGAATACACTTTTGTTTTAAGGCATAAGGCCTGTATTGAGAATAAAGTCGCAGATGCTTTGAGTCGCATGTTTCTCCTCTTACATACAATGAAAGTAAAAGTAATTGGGTTTGATAAAATGATTTCTGATTACTCTACATGCAAAGATTTTGGTCAAATTTATTCTTCATTATCTGAAAAGGGGCAAGTTATTAATTCAAATTACCAATTTCAAGATGAATATCTTTGTTATGGCACTCATCTTTGCATTACTGATTCATCTCTTTGCATTTTTCTCATTGAAGAGCTACATGCAGGAGGAATTGCAGAATATTTTGGGCATGACAAAACTACTACAATGATTCAAGATCAATTTTATTGGCATAGTCTAAAGATAGATGTTGCTCGTATGGTTTCTCGATGTCGTGTATGCCAACTTGCAAAGGGAAAGCAGAATAATTCTAGACTATATACTCTTCTTCCTATTCCTCATAAACCTTGGGAAGACATAAGTATGGATTTTATATTAGAGTTACCTCACACAACACCACAATACGACTCTATTCTTGTAGTTGTTAATCGATTTTCTAAGATGGCACACTTTATTCCATGCTATAAAACTTCTAATGCATCTCATGTTGCGACATTATTTTTTTGTGAAGTTGTCAAGTTACATGGTTTACCTAAGACAATTGTGTCAGATCGAGATGTATTATTTATGAGTTATTTTTGGAAGACTCTTTGGAAGAAGTGAGGCACAAAACTTTACTTTTTGACAGCATATCATCTGCAGACAGATGGTCAAGCAGAAGTGGTAAATAGAAGCTTAAGATATCTGCTTAGATGCTTAATCTCAGACCACTCTGCTAGCTAGGATCTTTTATTATCCACTGTTGAGTTTGCTTATTATAATTCTATTAATAGATATACTGGTAAAAGTCCTTTTCAAATTGTAACTTATTATGAGCCATGAAAACCAATCCACTTAATTAAACTTCCCATAACATATAGAGCTAGTGAGTTTGCATCATCATTTGCTCAAAGCATGCATGATCTCCACCAATAAATTAAATAAAAATTAACCACTACATACAATAAGTATAAAATTAATACAGATAAGCGAAGAAAATTTGTTAAATTTCAAGAAAGTGATAAGGTGCTAATAAGGATGAGATCTGAGATACTTCCAATAGGAACATTCAAGAAGTTGAATACAAGGCAAGCAGGACCTTTTAAGATATTAAGGAAAGTCAATGAAAATGCTTATAAAGTTGGTCTTTCAAATGATGATGGAATATCTCCAGTTTTCAATGTGGCAGACCTTACATTGTACCATGATTATGCTTCTTCCGTTACATTGGATGCTTCTACTTATGTTACTAACCTGCAGGAATAATAAAATCAAAAACTAGTATAACCATTATCACTTCTAACTCGTCACTTCCGTTCTCATCATTCGTCCTGAATACTTGATGATCAAATAATTGCTAGTACTTATGGTGGGGTTCAAAGATATCTTGTTCGATGGAAAGGCCTTTCATCTTTAGAAGACTCTTGGTTCATGCATGAAGAACTACAACAACTTGATTCAGATCTACTTCAAGAATATAATGAGCTTCATTCACCAGAGGTGAATCCTTCAAAGCTGGGGAGTGCTGATGCAGGGCATCAATGAAATTATCATCGATGTGCCAGATCATAAAAGGTACTATGTTTTATTTTTCTATTTTTGAGTCCTATGGGCTTTTGCATTTTGTATATTATCATGTGAGTTTTTTATGTAAAAGGACACTTTAGTTCTTCATGAGAGAGTTGGTTTATAGTTTATTTGGTCATTTGTGTGAAATGACATTTTAGTCCTTCAAGAGAGATTAAGTATATGGTTTTTTTCATCTTTTTGAGTAAATGAAACTTTAGTCCTTCATGAGAGGTTGATTAATAGTTTTTATGGTCATTTGACATGTATTTTTTGGCTTTAAATTGGCCACCCTCACATGTATTATGGCATTACAAGTGATAAAAAAGAATACTCTCTTCTTCTTTGTGTTATGTGAGCTTCATTCTTGATAGAAGGACTTCTTGAGGTGTGGTTTACAATTCTTAGAGAAGGACTTCTAAGAAAAGAAGGTTTGATCTGCGATGAAGGACTGCTCATAGAAGTTAATGTTCTTTATCGTAAGTGGCATATTCGATAATAAGGCTCCCGTAAAATCTTTTCCATTTATTTTTATTTAAGGATGTTGGCAAATCATTCTGAGATAAATGAATGACTAGCACCGGTGTCAAACAACACATTGCAAGGCTGGTCATTAAAGTAAAGTGTGCCTAATGTATTCATATAAATCGTATCAACAAATTGCATTAATTAAAGTACATGAATACAATTAAAAAAGGAGAAGTTCATAAATGTGTACCTGAAACCACATTGTTGTCCTCTGCAGCTTCAAGAGGTGTTAAAGCATAGACTCACGCAGTACTGGTAGGACGGTTGCTTGTCTGCCTCCTGGAGTCATTCTAGGACTTAGGGAATAATGGCTGTGTTGGAGCAGCTTTAGGTGTGGGGGTTGGCATTATGGCCAAGTTTGGCTCTCTCTTGTTTATTGGAGTAGCCCTGAACACCTGGTTCTTCTGATATAGTTTCATTGAAACTCCATCCACTGTTTTTGTATGAGCGCAGTGGTAGAACCTGTGACCTATATGTCCACAATTACAGCATTTATGGCCAAAGTGGTAACACTTGCCATATGGATGAGGCCTATTATAGCCTTGAATGGGTTCAGTAGTTGGTGCAGCTTCCAGTTGATAGACTTTCGCAGAATTAGGCATGTGCCTTTTGAAGGTTTCATACTGGCTAGAAGTTGGTTGTGCCTTCCGCATGAGATCCTTTTCTGATTGGTGATGCTCAATCACCTTTGCTATCTCTACTAGCTCAAAGAAGCTAGTTAGGCGGAGTGGAACGATCTGATCCTTCAGTGAATCTTGGAGTCCACAGAGAAAGCGGTGGCACTTAGTCAGTTCAAAATGAGTAACTTGTGGAGCAAAGCAAATCAACCTACGAAATTCCCTTTCGTAGTCAGTAATGGAACGAGTCCCTTGAGTCAATCTTATAATTATGTCTGCGATGATGTTTTGTGCAGACGGAGGAATGAATTTAGTCTTAAATGCTTCAACAAACTCATCCCAGGGGATGTCCTCCAACTCATAGTCAACAAACTTGGTGTTCCTGACCTCTCCCACCAATACTTCGCTTCAGCATGAAACAGATGTGTAGTGAGACGAACAACTTCAGAGTTTGGGATCTTTAGACTAATAAGATCCTTTTCTACAGCTTTCAGCCAGTCGGTTGTATCCATTGGCGATAGGTTTCCACTGAAGGTGGAAGGCCTCAACCTTAAGAAATTGTGGAGAAGACTATCTATCGAGTGATGGGAAGGGAATGTATGTTGCTAAATAGGGATAGCAGGAACAGCAATAGCGGCTAGAACGGAATGATTACTCAGCATCTTCTGCATGACTATCGCTTGTTGGGCTTTGCTTTCCAGCAAGGTTGCTACCATCACCTGCAGATGAGCCACTTCATCGATAGAACTACTGGATGTGACAGTATTCTTGGTAGGAGTGACAGCAGGTGGAGATCCAGTATTCATTCTATTAAATAATGCAAATCGTATTTTTAGAATTTTCTTAAATAAAGATAGTTGATAGATATCAAAAATTTTCATTATTTGCTAAAATAAGGGATTACATAAAATTTAGAAAATGCCAAAAAGCATAACTCTACTAGAATTATGTAAGTCAAAAGATGACAATTGCTCTAACTAATACTCAGACATCCATAATATAATCAGTCCTAAAGGCTACACAAAAGTCTTCAAAAGTCACTTCTTGATGCATCCTCTTACGCTTCCTTTTGAGCTTTGCAATAGTGTCGTACCACCGGACTCCTGCGTAATCCAGCATCAGATCCGTCACTATGTCTACATAGAGTGACTCGGGACACTCTATATGTATCAATAATGACTCCACTCGGCTCAACCATTCCTTTGCGCATATAGGAAAGTCAAGCCCTCGGTACAATGCTTAATGTAGAAGTTTGTCCAAAACTAAGGTTCCTCTTATTGAGACTCCTTCAATCCGCCAGTTACTCTCTTATCTCCATTTGAAACTATAGCTCCAAGCCAACTTGAAGGTGTGCAGATAATAGTCCACGTCATACTCTCCAGAATCCATTTGACTCTAAAGGAGAAGTTACTAAGTTTTGTTAAACTAGAGATAATGAGATTTTTGAGATATGAGTATTTTTCATTCTACAATTATTCAAAGAGTTACTGATAATACTATGTTATGGATGTTACATATTGATGTTTGCATCTCAGAAGAACAATCCATTGGGTAAAAAAGAATCATAGATTTCATTCTAACACCTTATGGTATTCTTTGATACTAACTGTGGGACCTCGTACCTTCCGCGGCCATGCTAATACTGATATTAGCATGATTGTAGGGAGTACGGTGCTCCATTTCAGGTGGTGGCAAATCCCCAACTCAAGTAGAGTTAGGTAGGACCCAACTCGCCTTAAGCTAAGGACTTGTCACCCTACTGTGGGAGAACTGTAAACATACATCAATACAAATCAAAGTGGTAGAAGCAAGATACAGAATAGTATAACATCCACAGGCATAACATAGTTTAAAAGAGCAAAAGAAACAGTAACTCGGATCAAATGCAAAAAGGTAAATACATCCAGAATTTAATTATTACAAACTAAATTTAATAGAAATAAAGGTCTCTTCGTCTCACTGCAAAAAGAGAAAAAGCTATCTAAGCAGCAGTAGGAAGATCCTCCTTCTGCACCGGCTCCGATTCTGCAGCACTGCCAATGAACAACTCTGAATCTGACATTTGTTGGTATCACAAATGCTAGGGCCCCAGCCATTAAAAGAAAAAGGTTACAATTAGATAATTGTCTAAGCACATTTTAGACTATTTAAGTGAACTGAGTATTTAAGATATCACACTTAAAGGTTTTAAAGGTGCAAGCATTTAAAAAGGGTGCAACAAGCAACAAGAACGGGGTAGCTATAACTAATCATTTATAGCTAATCAACAGGTATGTAAAATAGCATACAAAAATGTCAACTAAACATGGTGAGGCTAAAAGCAAAAGTAACTGCATATACGGAAATAAATCTGATCCTAATATGCTTAAGATCACATGGAGACATGCTGAATACAATAAGAACACAAGTATTGAAAATAGACATACAATTCTAGCATCCTAAACGTGCCAATATCTTAGTATTAATCAATGATAGCGTATATACAAGCATGCAGATTGACATGAAAAAAAGCCACAGAGACATGTGGCACAAGTAAACTAACAACATGCATGAGCAAATGTAAAGTCACTGAGACATGTGGCAAAACAAGCCAAGCACTAAAAGAAAGGCCACTGAAGTATGTGGTAAAGTAAAACAAATACTGACAACTGAACTAAAGTAGTAGTAAGCCTAAGACATAGTGCTTCTATAATAGAACAGGCCATACAGGGCCTTTCAACTGAAAGTTCAACATGTATCTATCCTAAGCATTCGCAGAGCTAGGTCTGAGTTGAACTTATAGAATAAGACATGTATCCATCCTAAACATCCATCGAGCTAGGTCCGAGTCTATTCTATAACAAAACTAGAACTAAAGAGGTAGACTAAGTTAGGACATACCTTACTAACTGAAAGAACTGAAAGAACTGAATGAATGCTATGCTTTTCAAATACTAACTTAGGATGTATCTTCCATATCCTAAGTTTACCTACTATGCTCAAGGAACAAGGCCCAATATCCAAGGTGTGCAGAGCAATCAAGTCAAATAAGCAAGAGACTCAATCTAGACTTATGTGATATCTATTATTGTCTACTTTATCCAAATCTAACTATTCTGAGAAGATACAAGTTTAGGATCTCCAACATCCAGCTAATAAGTTCTAATTTATAATCATATAATGACTATAAAGATTTAAATTAAATAAATCAATGACTTAATTATTATTATTTTCATCTCTTAACCCAAATCTTGAGTAAGTGAATCAAGAATAAGGATTGTGGATTCAAACTCCACTTTGGAGTTCAAATCCTAAATCCAAGGTAGTATCCTAATAAGGAACTAAGGTTCATACTAAAAATTCAAATTAAAGGTAAGGAATCCTATAAGCTAAGGGATTCAAAAACTATGATCCTAATGAAAGGTTACTATACTGGTTATAAGATAAAATAATCAGTAAGAATAAAGAATCTAAGATCTAGTTTGATCTTTAGGATAATTATATTATCCTATAGATTGAATCATTCTTATACCCACATGGAAGGCTTCAAAAGGATTAAACAATGAATCACTTAAGGGATTTCAAATGGAGGTAGTTCAATTTCAATTAGAAGATCTAAAATCTAAGATCTAAGATCTAAGATCTGAAGTTTGATCACTTTAGACTTAAGCTAGTTTTAAACTTAGGATTTTACAAGAATACTTCTCTTAAGATCTTATTTCAAGTATCAACTTAATTAATTTATTGAACTAAGGATCCAGTATTTTGAGATGGTTAGGCTTAACTCTTAGGGTAAGGTGATTTTTGTTTATTAAGAGTACTTAAGGTCTTAAGATCTTAAGATCTTAATAAGAACTACTTAAGGTTTTTTTACTTAATATCAATGTTATTAATCTAAGATTTCAGAGAGGTGTTAAATGTATTAATTAGAAGTATTTTACTGAATTTTTGAGGTTCAAGGGGTGCTTAAACACATTTTGATCAAAATGACTAAAATACCCCTCTTAAGGCTAAAATTAGGATTTTAGGATTTAATTATCCAAATTGATTCAAATCTATTTTGATGAGTTCCATGATGATCAATGAAGTAGGAAATATACTTATCTTAGGTTTTGGTAACCTAATTTGCTTAATTAATAGTAATCATAATTTAAGGCCCATTAGTGTGATTAAGGAAGCTAGGGCATCCTAGGGCAATCCAACCTTATTCATAGGTTCTACCATACTTAAGAAAGCATTAGGAGCTAGATATACTAGAATCAGAGGCTTAATCATAGCTTAATTCACTAATCCTTAATTAAGGTGATTAGGGGATGATTAGAAAATTTAGGGTTCTTAAATTTCTTTTAATGGTCTAAATATGTTCTCTGGGGTCACATGAGCAATCAGGGACCTTAATCAACTTTTTCGGATAATTAATGAATTGAATATGATTTAAACAAAAACAAAAAAGGATTAGGCAATTATTTAAAATCTAACCATTGGATCTCTGATTTTATTTTATATTCAGGTTCCTTAATTTTTTTTATTAAAATGGTATATTGGATCATACCATTTGGATAACTATAGCTAAAGTTATTTAAATAACTTAGTCTGCATTTTTTTTTAAATTAAAACCATAGGATTTATTTTTTGAATTAATTTCCTTAAGGAAATTAATTCAGAAATTCTTTTAATTATTCTGCCGGCCCAAATTCAAAAGGCGCTGGTCACGGGTCGGCCCGACCCGTGACTTCATCTCCTTCCTCCCGACTGGCTCTGTCCCAACCAATCCTCAGCACCCAAATTCTCAAGGTCTGGATGACAGTGGCGGCTCAACTCAATCCCTACACGTTCCTAGAGTGGAGACGCATCGATCCCACCCTTAATCTCTCTCTGGGATGCACTGGATCGCCAGATGGCTACTCGGTGAATTCGGCCCTACTAGAAGCATTTAGGGTTTACTGTGAGGAGCAAATTCTCCTCACAGAGATAATCATTTGGTCAAAGCCAATCTCTACATCATCCTGGTGGTGAGGCAGGATCGAAGCCCTCTGGCCAAAGGCTTTGGGGTGACTTTGATCGTCGAGTCCTAACTCAAGCTTGACTGTGAGCTCGAGGCGTGAACCAGACAATCTATCGATCAAAATAGGCTAGCCCAGACCCTAAGGACAATCACATTGGGTTTACTAAGCAGTTACGGTAATCTAGGCGACATCCAGAGGCTCATCTAGAAGATAGAATGGAAATGGAACTTAAGGATTTGAGTGGGAGAAGGCTGTACCTGAAAACGGGGTTACAGGCTCGGCCGAGAGGAATTTAAGTGTTTCCAAGTTCACCAAACTAGTAGTGCAAGTTCACAGGGGGTCTGAACACCAGATGGGCCCTTTACCAGTGGTTATAAGCTTCGGGGAACGCCGGGAATCGCTGAGAGGAATGGGGAGCTCCAGGGGCTTAAGCTGAGAAATTAAGGATTCATAGTGAGCAAAGGAACTCACTGTGAGATCCTGGGGGTATTTTTAGGTCCAATGGTGGTCTGGGGATGGTTGCAATAGAGAAGAGGCTCGGGCCGAGGGGAAGGCTTGGATGCAATAGCCGGGGGCAATTCGTGGAGAGCACTACCGGCAGGTGGTCGCGCCTGAGGGTAGAAGAGGAAAAACGAGCTCCTTCCCGTACTGCCATGAGGGATGGAGGGTGCTTGGCTATCAGGGGGGACCAGCGAGCGACAGGTCACGAGGTGGGAGATGATCCACAATGCGGGGGAACGCCAGAGCCATCCGATCGCTGAGCCGTTAATGATGGACGACCTAATGCGAATACTAACTAACAAAAATACAGATTAAATCTCGTGCATCGGATAGAAGATGCCGATCGAGTGACTGAGATCTAATCGCAGCATGAGGTAGCACGAGCCGTTGGATCAAACGCGCTGAGATGCGAGCTCGAGCATCCATACGACGGGTATGGTGCCCCACTGTCGGGACCCCGCAGCGAATCTGCCGTTGTCCCGATAGCAAATCCTGGGGTTTTAAAATAATATAAAAATTTAATTTTATTAATTATAATTCCTTTAATTAATTAATTAGTTTCTATTAATTTATCAAATCCAATTTAGGATTAGATGAGCTAAAAAAATTCCCAAAAATTCACCCTTAGTTAATTAGGGTATGAGAAATTGAAAAATGGAATTAGATTTTAATTTAGAGATCAATTTAATTTAGGTATTTTCTAGAGCTCAAAAATAGGCAAAAATTCCAAAATTCTCAATTTAACTTTGATTGAATTCAAACTTCTAGGGTTAGGTTTAAATGACCCATTAAGCCCAATGGAATCAAAATTGAAGCTTGGTTTGGCTTAATTATTCTAATTTTAGCTAGGGTAACAACTAGGGTTGTTAAAGCACTACAATGGATGAGTTTTTGAAATTTAATCATTGCAGCGCGCTACAGTGGAAGAGTTTTCGAAACTCGATTGCTGCAGCGCACTGCAGCGGGAGAGCTTTCAAAACTCAATCGTTACAGCAAGCTGCAGCGGGCAAGTTCCAAAACTTAAAACTGCCACAACGGCGCGCCAAATTTCTGTCTCTTCAGGGCATTTATTGCGGCTGGGACAAGACTCCCAGCCTGCTCCTTATCTCTCAGCCATCATTTCTTCTGCAGTAGAATAGGTTTTTAAGGAAAAATGAATTCTTTAAGTGATGTAGAGATTAAAGAATGGAAAAGAGAATGTCTTATCATACCTCAAGTGGGCTAAGCACTCATTGCTACAGAAATTTGGAGGGAAGAAGCCATAATTTGAAAGCAAAGAAGGAGATTTACTCCTCTTTATATGCAGCTCTTCTTCACAAAAGAAGGGTTCCAACTTTTCATCCAAAAAGTTCTATTTTTTGGGGCTGCATAGAGGAAGAAGGAGATGTCTCCAAGGGAGGTGAAAAGAACCATTGCTAGAGGAGAAAGAACTAAAAGCTGCACTAGGGAGCTAAAGGAAAGGAGAAGAGGAAGAAGAGGAGATATCTAGAGAACCCCATTAAGGACTTTTTCTAGTAAATTATAATCTTTCTTTTATAATTTCCTTTAGTGGATCATTAAAGGGTCTTCAACCTTGTATGTTTTTCTTCCTTTCTTAGTTGTAATGGAAGGATAAACCCCCTTGGGGAAAGTTGGGCTGAGCCCATTGTAAAATATAAGGGACTTAATGAATGATATAGAACTTCCTCAAGCATTAAAATAAAAATTTGTTTTTGAATGTCTAAATGAAATCATCTTAAGATCAAGTTGTAGAATAAATGAAAATCTTATGTTAAGAAAATATAATTATAAATACTAGCAATTAAAATGAAATTCTTGTGCTCCATGGTTCATTACTTAGTTAAGAGCGGATATGTGTGCATGGGGTGCTTAGAACTAAGTGAGAAATTCTTAAGCCTTCTTGCACCATGTTTTACGCTCAACTAAGGAGTCGAAGCATGTGAGCTAAGACCCATTAATTGGAGCTCCATTGCTCAGCATACGTGGTGAAAGGAGGGAGTGGATTCATTGAGAGATCATGGATGACGTGACATAGTTCATAGAGCCCAATGAAATCACTTCCTTATCTGAACTGCGCATAATGTGCGTGATGCTCATTAGTGGAATCAATGCTCTTGAGATTGGCTAATTAAAATTGTAAATTTTGGTAACCTAGAAGTAGGAAAACTAAGATGCTTTAATTACGATCTCATGGGAATCTTTGTGCAGAAATTGAACCCTAGTGTGCTCATCTCTCACACAAGATTTTCACTTGAAGGATTTAGAGGAGAAATACAATGTGCACTTGATTAATGGGCTTTATAAAAAAGAATGAAATATGCTTAAGAAGTAATACAACTTGAGGTCCTCATCAGTTCACATGGAATAAGCCCAACTCTCTTCTCTAACTTAAATAGTTTCTAAACTCTAAATTATTGCTTGTTAACAGAACCAAATCAAGCTGAAATCATATCATTTAAACATTATTAAATTTAGATATATCTTAGAAACAAAATATATCGTTCCCTGGGGATGATAAATCTCGGAACTCACCTGCTAAATTATTACTTCAGACCACGTACACTTGCGTGCAAGCGCAGACATGTATTTTATAGTCTGTCATCTTATATGAATGTTCAAGGTTGTAATCTCAAAGCAATGCACCATTTCAAGGAATTCAAGATATTATAAATTATGTGATATCCAAAGTTATCTAATATTTAGATTTTCTAACTTAATGATTGGACCTGATTAAGTTCTTAATTGGAATAGAGATATTTATATCCAAGTTAATTGAAAGTAATACTATAAGTGATCTAACTTTGGAAAATAGTAAATTGATTCAAGTTTATGTAAGTGACAAAATAATTTATATGTACAGGGATGCAAAATGAATCCAATTCTACACTAATCCTAAACCACATAATTATTATTGGTTGCTAGATTCAAGGCTTTAGGAACTAATGGGGGAAGGCAAGGGTTAAGGATCTACTACACATAAAGAGATGAAAGTTATAAGTTCACTACTATAGTTTATTTAAGGCAACTCACAATTAAAGGGTTCTAGTTTAATCAATCACCAGACTAACTAAGAATATTATTAGGAAAGCTCTAAGTGTATGGGAGAGGGAAAGTTACAAGCTACAAGTTCTAGGTTGACTTAAGTTTGTAGGTTACTAGAACTTAGTAAGAACCTAATTCACACTAGTGGGCTAGGGAATGCTAATTTTTAATTATTAGAGAGCTTAAAATATAAACTAGAAATAAAGGGAAGGATCACCGAGTTCACTTCTAAGTGTGAGCAATTTGTCCTAATATGTTCATATCTTATAAAGAGAAATGTGCTAAAGGCTAAATACTTCTATTGGAATGGTTAGTTAGCACTTAGAATGATAGTTAATTCAAGGTTAGGGATTCACTTTTACATTATCTCTCCTAATGTGGAGGCTTGAAAATACAAGTTTACTAACTTAAGCAAGGCATCTAACTAATCTAATATAATTCAATTCTCACAAAATAAGGTAATATGAATGCTTAATTAAATGAAGATGCATGCTGTCCAAGGAATGAAATACCTAAACATGCAAGCTAGTACTTAAGTAAAATCACAATTTTAAAAGAAATTAGAGAGCTAAATGCCCTAGTTGTCCAAATGGTGTCCGAATACAATTATAATTGCAATTATAAAATCCTCACAAAAGGATGAGAAAAATGACACTAAGTAGGTCAAAATCAAACAATGTTGAAAATTAGGGTTTCTGGGACTCCTAATTGAGAAAAAAATGATTATAAAAATTAGGGCTCAAATCCTAAATTGAATTATACCAATGAGTTCTTCTTATTTGTCTAAATAAAATGACTTGAAATTTCATGTAATTTGGACTCATATATTTAAAGTTATGAAGGAAATAAGAATTGCATTTAAAAATAATTAATTAGAATTTAATTTATTCCATTTTTGATGTCGGCACAAAAATTTATGGCGCAGAAATTTAGGACGGTTGACAGCACAGAAATAATCGCAGCTAGGGGTGAGAAGTCCAATGGAAAACTCTGATTTTGATTATGAGTGAAAATACAATATGTATTTTCAGGATTATCAAAATAATTAGAAATATTCGCCAATATCAAATGATCTCCAAATTGCACCAAACTTGAAGTGAAGCCTCTTAAGACTATTATAAGAGTACTAGAAGTGAAATGAAGCTAATTAGGCTTTCCAATAATAGGTAACAATATTAGGATTATTACAGAGATAGAACTAGATAATTATAACTTAAGTAATGTCATCCCTAAAGTCTTACCACATTATACTAGTAGCCAAGTAAAACTATTAAGTTTAAGAGTAGATTAGTATTGACCTAAGAATGAAATATATAGGAGTAAGTTAACCTAAGCTGTTAAAAATAAGTTAAGAATAGTGAGACATTAAGTTGAAAGTTAGAGAACCTTTCAGCTAGAACTTTAAGTAACCTAAATCATAGGAATCATGCAACTTAATAAGTGTAGTAGTAAAACCTATAGTTGCAAGTTAGAATGTTTTATTAGAGTAAAAATATTATTACATAGTTCGATAATTGCAGTACATAGAATTAGGATTAGATCCTTTAATTTGTAATATTGTAATTATATCTATAAATTATTTTGTCACATAAATAAGACATTTAATCAAATCATTATTATCAAACCTCATTAATATATATTTATTATGTATTAAATGACTAAAATATTTGATGAATACCTAAGTCAATTGGGGGGCTTGATTTGCTCCAATCATAGATAGATAATTAAAGTAGATAACAACGAATATCATATGGTTTATAATTAGCTTTGAAATCCTTAAAAGCTGCAATGGATTGAGATTAAATCTTTATGAGCATTCATTAAATTTATTGTGAATAAATTAAACATATAACCTTGAATCACTACATAGAAGGCTATGGAGTGATCTGAAGACTACACATATCCTACAGGAGAGTGTGTGTGCTATTGGGAAACCCCACTTTACTTTATTAAGAAGATTTGCTTAACTCTTCATATGTTATGTAATTTTTCTCGTAGAGCAAAACATGTATCTAAATCAAGATAAATAAATAATATTTATAGTTTACAGCTTTTATAGCTGTAACTACAATAATTCAGTCCTTGATATTGGATATCCTTACTATTTATATTATAACTTACTTGTATTTGCAGTTCTTTTACTTATATTTTTGCAGTGTTATAGTTATATTTCCATTTATTTACATTGCTCTGCTAACTTAGCATATATCATGTTGTACATATTTCTACTTTCTTGATGCACACTTGTACGTATAGATGTACCTGCCCTATTTTACTTATATTTCTGATGCAGGTTGTGATCAGCATTTTCTCATTTACTACTTTTACCTTTTTTACTTGTTATCTTACAACCATTTCATTACATTCCCTTTTTACTGCATTGTACTATATTTTAAAAATTGTAAATGACTAATATGATATCATTAAATCAAAATGACTTAGTTGCCCCAAAATGCACATTGACTTTTTAAGTATAATCACTTATTTTTCTTTTGTTGATTGTGCCATATATTATTAAAAACTAAATACGGTAGATTAGGAACTTGAAGTGGATCATGAACCTAATGTTGATCGTGTCTAGTAGATGCAGCTTGAGGACCCCTTTCTTTTACTATCATTTTTACCTTATTATCTCGTGAGGTTGAGTGTCATTACATCATAAATGTTTATATAACTTTAATTAAACTCTAGATTTCTTACTTTACTATTCTATGATATATTTTTCTTTATTTTTTGGATGACTAGAATGGTATATATTTATATAATATTATGCATCTGATTTTCCACTTTAGAGACTTTTGGTTCCCGTAGTGCTTATTAGTCGGTTAAGACTCACTAGCCCAGTATTAAGTACAATTAAGTGGAACCCTTATCTGAATTATTTAATATTTTATTATGCATAAATGTATGATTAGAAAAGTTATTTGTCAAATTAATTGTCAAAATAGAAATTTAATGTCATCAAAATGTTCTACTCATTTTTTTGATTATTTTGGTATATAATTTTGATATATTTGGATTTACATTTTTCAAATTATTTCATAAATATAGTCTTCATTTATTTCCCTAAAGTCTAACATATTAAACTCAAAATATTCCAAAGAATATCTTCGTGTGAATGGTGGTTAATGGGGACGGACCGGCCAGATTCTCGGGGCCTGACAGGCTGAGAATATTCGGTAATATTCAGTGAATATTCATCGAATATTCTCGCACAGTGTCACGCGTGTCATGGGTAGACCTGCCCGACACTACATGTCACTGTCTCGAACCAAGAATGGAATTAGGTTTTTTGGGAAAACCTTGAATTCCATTCACACAGGCGGCCTCACCGACCATATGAAGCACCAAAATAATCTTTAAGAAGCGGCCTACAGATCAGCACTAAAAGCCTTAAATCGAATCGGCACTATCGTTCTAGCCCATCTATCGAAGGGGAAGACTAGGGCTTATCATGGAGGGAAAATTCTCCTTACACAGAACACCCTGCAGCTCGAGTAATATCCCTGCGAATTCACCAAGTTGAGGCCGACCTAGTAGACCCTTGGAAAAATCCTGGGTGCGGGTGGATGGCTGAAGTGCCACTTGACTCAGGGCACTGTACAACATTGTATAGGCTCGATGCAAAGAAACATCGATCGGGATCATTCGAGCTTGATCGACCTAACTAACTGATACAACATGCATTGTAATAACTAAACGAACAATCAAAATAGAAATTGAATTGCAAATTAGTAGATGAAATGGGGTACTTATCGTCTGTCGGATTGTAGATTCACCGGGAGTTTGGGACGCACCGAGGGGTCGAGAGCGCCGAGAGTGTTTTCTAGATAATGGGCTGAATGTAATCGAAAGAATGCAAGTGATTGTCGGGCAATTGGCTGAGAAAAAGGGTGGGGAGGACATGCGGCCGTAGCATGTCACGTGGTCGTGCGCGGGTAATGGCCAAGTTGGAGAAGGCAACATAGCATAGTGATCTATCGCATCTCAGTCGCCCACCCAATCAGACAATGAGCATTTGATCCCCGGATCGATTAATCTGCGGGATTCGCCTCAGCTGTTATATTTGAGCCCTGATCCAACGGATGATATTAGATCTGTTGCGAATCTGATTTGATCAATTTGATAGAGATCTCAGGAACAATGGGGCGGCTCAGATCCTTTGATCCGACCGTCCTATGTTTGCAAGCAGATGGTGGATTGTCTGCCATCTTAAACTAAATGGATAATTAGCCGTTAAATTATATTTAAATCTAAATTTAATTAATTTTTAATTAATAATTATTAATTCAATCTAAATTAATCAAAATTTGTTGATCAAATGAGTTTCAAAACTGCACCCATAATTTATTTGTGGGTGAAGTACTCAAAAATAAATTCGTAATAATTTTCTTATTTTTTTAATTATTTAAATTGAATAAAAAATTCACTAAAATCAAACAACTTCTAAATTGGTTGAAAATTCAAGAAATTGATTCTAATGATATTTAGATACTAATGATGTGAGTTTTATACTAACTAGGCTAGCCAATAATCAGTAACAATACCGGATTGTTATATTCATGGATACAATATAAGAAAAATATACTTATAAAGCTTTATAAGATATATATATATGATTAATAATATGAATCTAGCAAAGCTTCAAAATAAGTTTATGCAAAACCTAAGGAATATAGATCACAATTTCAAGTAAATTAACCTCAGAGTATATGCAAGACTTTTAACAGAATAATATTAGATAGCATATTACTAGATCTTTATGCATAATATTAAGAGTAATCTCAGATGCCTAAGTTTATATAAGGATTAAGCAAAGTTTTTCTGACCTTCTAGGCCATGTACTAAGCCAAAGAATAGGTAGGGTTTTCAAAAGAAACAAACAGTATAAGGCTAACAATCAACCTTATTCCCATGCACTATTGAATGCATATATATATTTAATTAAGATAAAAGTAATGGCTTTTCACAAAATTATCTGTTAAATACATATGAATTAATTAAAAACATAACAAATACATCCGAATTACATAATTATGCCACTGCTTCGGAAAAACAGGTAAATGCTAGAGAAAACCCAACTGCGGAAACCAGATGCCAGTCTTTCCTATGGAGTTCTTAATGTTTTTTAATCTTTTTTTAAGGCTTATGATCAGATTAAATCATTGAAGGGCCTAAAATCACTGTTGACCGATGTAATCTCTGTTAAGTCAGTTCGGGCATTAGCGTTTTTCTTATTATTAAATTATTAGAAGAAGAGTAGTTGATTCCGCACCTTCGCTAGCGCTAATTATAGCTAATTAGCACACGTTCAAGTGTTGATTAATTTATTTTGATAGCTTCGCCGTCCTAATAATAATAATGAAGCTTCCTAAGCTATAAAGCATGCATATAATATTCATTAGATAATATAGCCGTTTTCTTTTATTTTTCAGCCTTTCTTTTTAATAAGCCATAATTTACATGCATTATTATGACGTCGAATTCAACTATATAGTGTCATGGTTTTGGGATACATATTTCATCTATCCTACGATCAGCTATAGTTACTTAGGGTTAGTGCGGGTTTTCAAGCAACGAAGCTGGCCGACCGTTGTAGTTTATCTTTGAGCAGCCTGCCGGTTTAATGTCTAGACTCACTTTATTGATTGAGCGCATTTTTGGGAGAATTTCTAAGAAATTAAGTTTGATGACATGATATCTCATATTATATATATATATATATATATAATATGAGATGCATTTTTATTGTATGCTATCCATATATATCCTAATTATTTTTACTAAATATTTAAATTTTGTCAAACATTTGGCTTTCTTTCTTGATACAACTCTTTTTTTTACTCTTGACTGCCAAGAGTTTGCATTCAAAAACTCTAACAACTACTAGCATGAACATTCACTATATATTTATTTTTATTTTTATTTTTTTGCATACTAAAATCAAAATATTGTTCAAATTTTCATTGCTATAAAATCACTAAAATATTAAAATTATTTTTGGAATACTACAAATTTTTTTATTTATTTGCTAGAAGATCTAGCATTTCACTTTCTTTTTTTTATGCAAGTGTTACCTTTTTTGTTATTATTTTTGGAAGAAAGTGTATGTGACCACTCTTAACTGTCAAGACTACAAATTTCAAAACTTCTAGCAACTGTGAGAAGTAACAACATTCACAAAATCTACTTTTTTAGCAAATCTTACTTAAAAATGTTGTCTAAATTCTCATTGTTGTATTAAAATCACAACAACATTTAGCCTCTGTGTATAAAGATTTATGATGTTAAATTTGTAAAATAAGAATTTAGTTATTACATATTCAAATGACCAGAATGTTTGCAATGGACAACTAATTATCTCATTTTAGAATTCATAAAGAGACATCAAACGAGTGCAAACATTGAATTTCTAATGTATCAGCAGCATCTGGAACATTTGTGCTACAAAAGTGCGACATATTGCAGACGAGGGCAAAACAATGGCTGGAAAACATTGATAGATACTTCTTATCAATACTCTCATTTGCCTTAAAATTCTTTGCTGCCTCTCTATTTCGTGATTTTCTACTGCCAGCTAGAATTTTCTACTGTCAGCTAAAGCTTTTTCTTACTTATTACTTCTGTTCAAAATTTTCTCCACTCCTTCCTTTTAAGAAGAAGCAGGTTGGAGGCAAGCGCTGCAGCGCACCGCAGCGGGATTTGGCTTTGCGTCACCTCGCTGCAGAATTTGGTGCTCCAGAGCGTTGCAACGGCAGGCAGCCCGAGCGGCGGGCATTGCCGCGCGCCGCAGTGACAGTCAATCAGAGAGGCGAGCGCTACAGCGGCAGACAACCAGAGACCCAGGCCGCAGGCCTGACGGAATTATGCTTCGGTTCAGGTTTAGCCCTATGTAAATTGGGGGGTATTATGAACAATTCAGGGTTCAAAATTGAGCTAGATACTTAAAGAAGCATATTAGAGGAGTTTCCAAGGTTATATATTCTTATTTGTGAGACTTTGGCTACTGAGAGGTTTTTTATCGTGTAGTGGCTGCTCCAAAGAAGAAGAAGAGTAAAGGGGTTCTAGAGATCTTGTAAGGGTTTGTAAACCCTAAAACTATTTGTAACTCCCTCCACATAGTGAAATCTTTTGCTTTCCTCCCCATGGACATAGGTGTTAGCACCGAACCACATTAATTATTTTGTTATGCTGTGTTTGTGATTGCAAACTATTATTTCTTGCTTTACTTGGTTTTGCTCATCATCTCAAGCTTTTATTCCACATTGATTAATACCATAGAGATCCCAACAAGTGGTATTAGAGCGAGATTTCTTTTTTCTGTTCTTGAGAGTTAGGGTTTTGCTTGAGTAGTTTATTATTTTTGTGTTTGAGTTTTCTAAAGCAAGAAGAAAGTCAAGGCAAAAAGAGAAGAAGAGATCGTTGGAACCTCATCGTGGTGGTGGTGGAGAGGTCACTCCACCAAATTGTGACACATCCAATAAAAATAGATGTTGTCAAATTTGATGGGAAGAACAACTTTAGTATGTGGCGGTGCGAGGTGATAGACACACTATGCGCCCTAAATCTGGAGGATGTTCTTCACGACGAGTTAAAACCAGAAGAAATTTAGAGATTGATTTGATCAAGATGAATCGTAGTGCATGCAGCTTGATCCAGAATTATATGACTTAGGAGATCAAATATAGAGTTATGATGGAGATGTCGGTGTGAAAAATATGGAAATTTTAGAAGCCAAGTATCTGACGAAGAGCGTGGAGAATCGACTCCACATGAAAAGATGGCTCTACTTATTTCAGATGAGAAGGGGATTTTCTATTGATGAGCACCTAAATGGGTTCACAAAATTGTTGGCAGATTTGTTGAATCTGGATGAGACTATGGAGGATGAAGATAAGGCCTTGTTATTGTTGAATTCATTGCGAGATGAGCATGAGAACTTCACCATGACTTTGATCAATGGGAAGTAGGTTCTAAAGTATGAGGTGACTATAACCCTAGTGAACCATGAGTTCAAAAGAATGGATAAAGAGTCCACCAAATCAGATATGGCAGAGGCTCTTACACTCCAAAGAAGAAGGCCAAAGAGAAAGAAGCAATGGCCAATGAAAAATGCAGACTTCCAAAAAAAAGAGAAATCTAGAGGTCGAAGCATTGGGCGCAATTAGTTTGTATTCTATTTGGAAACAGTACAATGGATGAAGGACCGCCCAAAGTTGAAAGACAAGTAGTGGGCAAGTGGATCTTCCGAGGCTAAGGCTAATGTGATCCAGAATATGGTGGAGGGTTCAGACTCAGATGAGTATCTTGTTACTATTTATATGGGTCTATTAGCAGACATCTCCAATTGAATTATGGATATTGGCGCAACATATCACATATGCTCCCAAAAGGACTTATTTTTGTTCGTATAGAAAAATGGACAGTGGTGCCGTTACAATGGGGATCAAAGTCACATGTTGAATTGTAGGAGTTGCAAGTGTACTGATTAGGATGCATGCAGGAATAATCAAGAACTGAAATAAGTTAGATATGTACGGAGATGAAGAAGAACATACTATCTATTAGAGCCTTATAAGTCAAGGGCTTTAAGGGGGTGATTGAGGCAGGGATCCTGAAGATCAGCTAGGGTGCTATGATTTATCTGAGAGGAGTCAGATAACAAAATATAAATTGCTTGTAGGGAAGTACAATGACAGGTTAAGTAGCTGTGGCTGAGGACTCTGAAGATGCCATGATGTTGTGGCATATGAGGCTAGTACATGCAGGGGAACCTTCATTGAGAGCATTGGAGAGGGATGAACTCATTAAAAGTATAAATTCTTGCAAACTATAATTTTATGAGCATTGTATCTTTGGTAAGAAAATACGCAAGCCCTTTAGTATTTGCCTCTACAACACCAAAGATATATTAGAATATATACACACAGATGTTTGGAGACCAATGAACACTGCATCATTCGGTGGTCGAAGGTATTTTATTTCTCTTATAGATGATTACTCCAAATTTGTGTGGGTGTACATTTTGAAGAGGAAAGCAAATGTACTGGAGGCTTTCATAAACTAGAAAAAGATGGTGGAGAATCAAATGAACAAGAGAATCAAGATAATTAGATCAAATAATGGCGGATAGTTTACATATGATTCTTTTGTAAAGGAATGTTTAGATTCAGGGATTGAATGTCATTTCATAGTAAGAGAAACACCACAGCATAATGGGGTAGCAGAGTGAATTAACCATACCTTGGTGGAAAAGTTGCGGTGCATGTGTCCAATGCTGGGTTTGAGAGAGTCTATTGGGCGGAGGACCTAGACTATGCAAGCTACTTGGTGAACCGTTTGCCATTTGCAACACTAGATAAGAAGACTCCAATTGATTTCAGCTCTAGACATCTTGCTACAGATTATGATCAATTGAAGATCTTTGTTTGCCCATCATATTATCATGTAAAGAAATATAAGCTTGAACTGCGAGCTAGGAAAATAATTATTGTCGGCTTTCGGCATGGAGTGAAAGGTTACAAACTGTACAATCCAACTGACAAGAGGATTGTGGTGAGCAGTGATGTCACCTTTGATGAAGAGTTTTTCTTAAGATTAAGGAGTTCTTATCAGGTGGAGGATAATACAGAGACTCCTACAAGAAGGCAGTGAGTAGGGTTTGATGCCACCCCATTTGTTCCACAAAGAACTTCACATCACATTGAGGATACTTCTACAAATAAAGACCACATTGGTGATGATGAAAAATAAACTGATATTGATAGTGAGACTCTAGTTCAAGAGTTAATAGCTAAAGATAGACCTAGAAGGAATGCACATCAATAACTAGCCTATCTCAGAGACTATGTCGCATATATATTGTCCGTATTGGAGGATGAGGTTCTCTCTCATTACAAAGATGTAGTGATGGGCTCAATAGAAAATTTATGGAAGCAAGTAATGGATAAAGAGATGGAATCTCTTTATAAGAATGAAGCATGGAGGTTGAAGAAACTCCTTCTAGGAAGAAAGGCTATTGGGTGCAAGTGGGTGTATGCGAAGAAAGAAAGATCTTCAGAAGCTGATGTGTGCTATAATGCAAGATTAGTGGCTAAGGGCTTTGATTTGTAAGAAGGGATCGACTATGATGAAGTGTTCTCACTAGTTGTTAAGCACTCATTGATCCACATGCTCTTAGCTTTAGTGGCATAGTTTGATTTATTGCTTGAGCCGCTTGATGAAAAAATGGCATTCTTGTACAGAAAACTTGAAGAGGAGATCTTTATGGCATAACCATAAGGGTACAGTGAGCTAGGAAAAAGAGACTTAGTATGCCAACTAGACAAGTCTCTTTATAAACTAAAGAAACCACTAAGAGAATGGTACAAGAAATTTGATTAATTCATGCAAAAGGAGGAGTACTAAAGAAGTATGTTTGACCATTATGTGTATTTCAAGAAGTTGCCTTAAGGTAGCTTTATTTACTTATTATTGTATATCGATGACATCTTGATAGCTACTTCAGATCAGATATAGATGGATCACATGAAGGATCAACTATCAAAGAACTTTAAATTGAAGAACTTGGGAGAAGCAAAGAAAATTTTAGGAATGGAAATCTGTAGGGACAGAACAATGAGGAAGAATTGGCTTACTCAAAAGGGGTATCTATAGAAGGTGCTGAGGATGTTTAGAATTAAAGACATGACAAAGTTTATCAGTATACTTGTAACAACCCTAGGTTGTCTCTGAGCTTAACCTAAGCTTAATCATGCTCTAATTTTAATCCCATTGCATTTATATAGTTGTTTAAGCTAATCCTAAAAATTTGAGTCAATCGGGCATCACTAGATCAAATGGGTACTTTATCAATTTACATGCCCTAACTAATAGCTAAAAATATTTTGATCTCCAATCCAAAATCTAATTGCATTTTTGAATTTCTCAGTCCCAATTAGCTAAGGTTGCAAGTTTGAGAATTTTTGGAGGTCATTTAGGCCATAATTGAATTTAATTTAAATTAAGAAATATGAATAAAGAGGTTTCCAATAATTTAGAATTACAACTATATCCATTAACTAATTAACCCATCCAAGATATTTTGTACATACTACGGGCGATCCAATGTTGAGCTCGGGTCCCGCAACAGCAGATCCGAAGTGGATCCATCCTTCTAAGCCATGGATCCCGTGGCCAGGATTTAATCAAAGCATCATAACATCTCGAGCGCTGGATCCTATCCATGGATCCTATGGCCCGGATCATTCCAATGATTGGCTGTTAGGATTCAAAGGATCAGGACCGCCGCGCCTTCCCCTTTGATCAATCAGACAACTATCATCCCTTCACAACTGTGGATCTTTGTCCCCACTCGCGTAATCCCCCGACAGGTGAAATTTGTTGGTGTGATAACTGTTGATCTTATCCTGCACTAGTCCATCCACCTCCGCTTAGCCATTAGGCTCTCTCCACTCTTGGCAAGGCACCATGGTTCGGGATATGAAGCCCGAGCTCCATTATTAAAAATTTGAGAGCTCAGCTTTAGCCCAAACTCTCAGATCAAGCCTCTGCCTCTTGAACCTTCGCTTCCTCTACTGAGGCTAAAATCGCCTCAGAATTCCTTCAATAAGTCGTTTACTCATTGAATTGATTGAGATTCCATGTTCGTACCAATTCTCCATCACCGGACAAATCCAGTTCTCCCCGAGCTTTCAGTCCCTTCCAACTACAATCAAAGGGTGTGTCATGAAGTTCAAGACCCCTAGTATTTGCCTTCAGCTCAGCCAAGCCCAAGGATCATTTCTAACGTGTCAGCAAGCTTCCCTAGTAGAACCAAGTACCTCTCTTTACGATAATGAGTCGGGTAGGCTCAGTACTAAGCTAATTCACTTTGTAATTCTAGCATTAGGTCAAACAAACTCAATGCGCTTTCCAAGGTTTGGGTTAGCCCCGATCAATCTTATCAATCGATTAGGCTAACACCTCACTCATGGTCTGGGTCCAAGTAAGGACCCATTGATTAGGCCACTCCGAAACCCAGTGGAAGGAGGGCTTTGCTTCTCCTTCACCTGGGGATGGTGCAGGGATCGAGAAGGGCCAAGATGGTGGCCTGTGGAGGGAGAATTATCCCTCCACAATGAGCCATGAGGCCGAAGAAATCAATTTAGGGTTCCAGTGATTGGGCCAATCTCTGATGAGGATTTAGGGTTTAATCAAAGAGTCTCGGCTTGGTGACGGAGTGGCAATCACTTGGAGGCCGCGACATGGTCAGTAGGTAATGGATTTAGTCGATTAAGTTTTACCTTAATCAGTTTGTTTCAAGGATGAGACGGAGGAAGACGAAGACTATGCCGGTTGGGCCGAACGTGACCCGCACGGTTCGACAGTGCTGGGTCTTCAGGCCGACTCACTCCTTTTATAATTGGGCCAGAACCTATTTTATATAAATATAATTGAATTTAGGAATTATTTTTGTTAAGAAAATTCATTTGATTAATAAAAATTTAATTAAAAACTTTTAGAATATATTATTTGAATAACTTCTTAATTATTTATCCAAACCTTATGAAATTATATAACATTTTAATTAGAAAAATGCAAGGAATAAGAATATACAAAAATATTAGCATATGTTCTTAGCCAAATTGTGTGATTTTAAATTCATATGTGTGGGGCCTTGTACCTTAAGTGGCCATGCTAATACTGATATTAATATTATCATGAGGAGTACGGTCTTCAACTGTGGCAAATCCCCCCAACTTAAGTAGAATCAGGTATAACCCAACCTGCCTTAATCAGAACACTTGTCGCCTGATATTGAGAACATACATAAATATATCAAAGTAGTGGAAGCAAAAAATAGTATAATATAATATCTACATCATAGCATAGTATAGAAAGGTAAATGCAGCAGTAACTTAGCTCAAAGTGTAACAAGTAAATATACCCAGATTAAGAAATTATTACAAACTTAATACTTAAATGAAAAGAGCTTTCATCCTTACAGCAAGATAATCCTAACTAAGCAGCAACAAGAAGATCCTCCTCCTGTCTGAGCTCCTCTCCGGAAGATCCACCAACAAACAGTTCTGAATTTGACATTTGTCAGTATCGCAATTAATCTAAGTATATTTTAAGCTGATTATGTGAACTAAACATTTAAAGACATCACATTATTACTTTAAGCATGCAAGTAAATTAATGTGCAATAAGCTATAATGAATAAGATAGTTATAAACTAACACTTATAATCCAACAAGCAAAGTATGTAGAATAATATACCATAAATGAAGCTAAACAAGGTAGGGCTAAAAGTATAAATAACTGCAAATTGCTAATAATAAACTCATCCTAACATGATTATGATCACATGATTTTATGCGATTACTTAAAAGAAAGGTTGTACTAAAACAAGTAGAACTGAATATATATAAAACTAGCATCCTAAACATACATGTACTGAATGAATGATGAGCTAAAATAATGAACTGAAATAATTATAAAAGTATGCAGAAAACTGTAACCATTGAAGCATGTGGCAAGCAAGCCAAGGCACTAAACTAAATTAAAAGTAAAAGTATGCCTAAATATAGTACTACCATAATAGAATTAGGTCATATAGGACCTATGAACAGAATGTTCAACATGTATCCATCCTTGGTATCATCAGAGCTAGGTCTGAGATGAACTTAAAGAATAAGTCATGTATCCATCCTCGCCAAGCACAGAACTAGCTCCTAGTCTATTATTTAATAGAACTGGTGTTGAGGAGGCAGACTAAGCTAGGACCACTCTACTGAACTGAATGTACTGAATGAACTAAATAATGTTTATGCTGTTCAAATACTAACCTAGGTTACATCATCAATATCATGAGTTCACCTATTATTTCCAAGGAAAAAGGCTCAGTATACAAGGTGTGCAAAGCAACAACAGTCAAAGTAAGCAAAAGACTCTACCAAACTGATATGATATCTGTTGTTATCTAATAAAATTTGTTCTAACTATTATGAGAAAATACAAGTTTAGGATCTACAATATCTAGCTATCGAGTATAATCCTAAATTCACAAACTTAATGTTAACATTAGAACTTAACAAGTTCTAATTCAAAAATCAGATGACGACTATAAAGATTAAAGTAAATAATTCCACAGCTTAATTATTATATTTTAAAAAACTTAACACAAATCATGATTAAGGATTCCGGACTTAAACTCCATATCTAGGGTTCAATCCTAAATCCAAGGTACTAACCTTCTAAGGATCTACAGTTCACACTCAACCTTAGTCTAAGGGTAAAGAATCTTAAGAGCTGAAAGATTGAGAAGCTAAGATCTTAGCGAAAGGTTATTTTATTATCATAAGATAAAATAATCTATCAAGAAAATATGAATCTAAGATCTATATTCAATCTATAAAATAGTCAAATTATTCCTTAGATTGGATCAATCCTACACCCACAGAGAGTTTCAAAGGAATTAAGACAATCAATCAATTAAAGATTTCCAAAATGAGATGTATAATTCAATTAGATGATTAAAGATCTAAGATCTAAGATCTAGGGTTTGATCACTTAAGATATAAACTACTTGAGATTCTTCATAAGGCATGTTTCTTCATGGTCATTATCAATTAGATGAAGTATTGGAACTGAATTCATTAGAATTAGGCACAATATTTAAGATTAAGCGAAGTGTCTTAAGAGTAAAATAAGACCTTAAGCACTTCATTAAGAGATTTTAAGATTTAACCTTTTAGATAAATCAATTAAATTTAAATCAATTTTGATGGACTTAATATTGATTAGTAAGATAAATGAACACTTAAGTCAAGATTTAGCTCATAATCTAACTTAAATAACACTAATTACACATTAAGACCAAATAAGGTGGTTAGGTGAATTAGGGTTCCGTAGACTGATCCAAATTCAAACATAAGTTCTATTACTCTTAAGAAGATGATAGAGACCTAAATCACCAAATTCAAAGGATTAATTAAGTCAGCAAATTTTGAACTCCTAGATTATTTTTAATGGCATAATCAAATTCTTCATAGTCTCATGAGTAATCAGAGACCTTAATCACAATTTGTGAACATTAATTGAATTAACTGTGAATTAATTAAGAATAGAGAATGATTAGGCTAATTCATAAAATCTAAGCATTGGATCAAAAATTTTATTGCATATTATTATTCCTTATATTTTTCTGATTCAAATGATATATTGGATCATACCATTTGGATAAGAGTAGCTAAAGTTATTTAATAAATTTAATTTAAATATTTTGCTTAGTTAAAATTATAGGGAAATCAATTATATATATTAATGAACTACTTAACAGAAGAAAAATAATTCCAAAAATCCTAAATTAATTCGTGGACCGAAATTGAAACTGCGCGGGGTGGGGTCTGACCCAGCCCGACACCGTTCTTCTCCCCGCAAAGGAATACGCAACAGAGGGATTCTAGGGCTAGCTTCCAACGCCAAATTCTCCGTCTTCAGACCACGCCACGCCTGGATCTCAACGCCTACACCATTAGCAGCACTAGATGCACCGATTAAGTTATAAACCACCTTCTTGGATGCACTGCAATGATGGGTCCTTACTCTGCCTAAGCGGTCCCATGGGAGAGCTTGTGAGGAGAGAATTCTCCTCACCGAAGTAATGCTACGGGCTAAGGTTCATTCTCATACACTTAAGAGCTCAAGGTGAGACAATTAGCTGGGTTTAGAGGTCCTGAGGTGGTCTGAATCACTAGAGTGCTACTCGAGGTTATACATGGGCATGAGGTGAGCCAAATTTGATCGATACGAGGTGGGTCGATCAAATCAAACCTGATGATTTCTATAAGTCAACAATCACCAATAGAGTAAATCAAACTCCAACTAGGACTTAATTGCCAAAGGATTCGCTATGACATGCAATGGATCAATGGTGGGCTGGCAGTGCACACTCAGACAGTGAGTTCATTGTCTGGTCCACTCCCAGTCTTTTCTGGCACCTCGGCTACTCGCAAAGGAATAGACTGACAATCCTAGCATAGCACCTAACGCAAAATGATTGGGAGTCGAGCTGAATCAGCTTGGAAGGAGTAGGATAGAGGCTGTACTTGGAAATGAAGAGCAGCAACATCAGAGGGGAACTAAGGGGCTTATGAGTACACCAAGCGGGTTTACAGGTGGTCTGAACACCAGACAGACCCTCTATCAGTGGTTCGCAGCTGCTAGAAACACCGAGAAGCTCCGAGCACCAAGAGTAAGGAGGAGAAGAAATGGGGGATCCAAAATGCGCTAAAGAAGCTCTCTGAGGGACTCAGAGGAGCTTTAGGATGGATGTCCAGGCTCAAGAACTAGGTATGGCTTGGCCCGAAGTAATGGGGTGGATGAAACGGTCCAGTGTAATTCGGGGAGATGGTAGTCAACAACCATTGTGCCTAAGGGATAGAATAGGAAGAGCGCAGCATTGATGTACTACCACAGGGGCTGCCAAGGTTGTGCTATCAGGGGGGGGACCATACGCGCGATCAGTTGAGGGGATGGAGATGATCCACAGTGCTATGATGATTAGGGATCGTTTGATTGCAGGGCCGTTGGGATTGCGAGGCTATGATGCACTACTTAAACGATAAACCACAGATTAGATGACAGTCGTCAGATACGCTCGATCGATCTGATTCCTAGCGGCACGAGATAGATTGTGTCGTTAAATTAGGGTGCACTGAGGTGAGTGCTAGCACATCCATTTGATAATTACACTACCCTGCTGTTGGGACCCTGCAGCGGATCTGTCGCGGTCCCGAATGCAAATCCTACGGGTAAAAAAAAATTAAAAATTAATTTATTTAATTGAAATAATATATTAAATCTTTTAATAATTAATTAATAATTCTTATAATTATTAAATACAATTTAGGATCAAATGAGCTTCAAAATTCCCAAAAATTCACCCTTAACTAATTAGGGTATGAGGAATTTAAAAATGAAATTATATTTTAATTTAGAATTCAAATTAATTTAGCTAATTATCTTAGGATTCCAAAAATAGGCAAAAATAGCTAGAATGCTCAAATGAGCTCCGATTGATTTCAAACTTATAGGGTTAGTTTTAGATGACCCAATGAGTCTAATAGAATAAAAATCAAAGCTTAGTTTAGCTTAATCACTCTGTATTTAGTTAAAGTAACAACTAGGGTGGTTATAAACTCCCTCACTTATGGACAATGTCATCCTTACATCACTCAAGTGAAGGAAGTACTACAAAGACAAAAATATTAAATAGAACAAAAAGGAAAGGAAAAGGAACGGTACCTAGGTTTGCAAAGAGCCACGGATATTTATTGCGCATATCCACTTCTTTTTCCCAAGTAGATTCTTTCAAAGATTGATTCTTCCAATGGACTTTAACCATTGGAATTGAGAAATTTCTTAGCTGCTTCTAATCACGAGCTAAGATTTTGATTGGTTCCTCGGCATATGAAAGATCGGGCTGATTTTCCACTGTTGGAAGTTGAATAAGAAAAGTAGGATCTCTGAGACATCTTCTTAATGGTGACCCATGGAACACATTGTGAATGGAGGCGAAGTCATCTGGAGGATTCAATCGGTAGGTTTAGGATCCTACGTTGTCCAAAATCTCAAACAGTCCAACATAGCGGGGACTGAGCTTCCCTGCTATGCCAAATCGATAGACACCTTTCATTGGACAAACCTTTAGGTAAGCAGAACCTCCAACATTGAATTCTAGGAGACGATGATAAGCATCATGATAACTGCTCTGACGATATTGAGTAGAGCAGATCCTTTGCTGAATGAGATGAACTTTCTTGTTAGATTTCTCAACAAATTCAGATCCATAGAGCTGAACACTTCCTATTTATGACCATGCCAGTGTAGTACCTCACTTTCTGCCATACAATGCCTCATAAGGAGCCATTTTAATAGTGGCCTGGTAGCTGTTGTTATACGCAAACACCACTAATGGAATGTGATCTTCCTAGGAACCGACAAAATCAAGAATACAAAGCCTATGCAAATCTTCAAGAACTTAATTTACTCTTTCAGTTTGGCTCTCTGTTTGAGGATGAAAAGCCGTACTCATAGCTAGAGTACTCCTTAAATCTTGGTGCACAGCTTGCCAAAACTTATAAGTAAATATGTTATCACAATCAGATACTATCAATTTCAGAATACCATGCAGCCTTACAATCTCTTTGATATGAGGATTTGCGAGCTTCTCGACAGAGTCAATCTAACGGATGGGAATGAAGTGTGCTGATTTAATTAATCGGATCTACGATAACCCAGATTGCATCGGTGCTAGATTTTGCGCGAGGCAATCCCATGATGAAATTCATTGATATATCAAACTATTTCCATTTAGAAATTTCTAATGGATGTAGAAGACCACCAGGCCTTTGGTGCTTAGCCTTTACCAAGTTGTAGGCATGACATTTAGCCATGAAATCGGCTACACTTTTCTTCATAGCGGGCCACCAAAATGATTTCTTTAAGTCCAAGTACATTTTAGTACTGCCTGGATAAGCGTGATATCTATAATTATGGCCTTCTACCAAAACTTCACGATGTATAGATTTAGGAATCCATAGATGATTTCCTTGATAAACTATGCCATTATGCATTTGCAGATCTTGATGACGACCACCTTCGATATCAACTTTAAATTTTAGATAATCTTCGTCCACGGTCTGTGAGATAGAGACATCTCTATGGAAAGTAGGTTCAACGTAGATATTTACTAGAAGTGAACTTAGCATATCACCACTGACGAGAGAAATTTCAAGCTTATGAAATTCTTATTCTAAAGAATTGGATGTGATCATGACAGATAGAGTAGCATGATGACTAAGAGCATTGGCCACCACGTTTGCTTTACCTGGGTGATACTGGATACTTAGATCATAATCACTAATGTGCTCTAACCATCTTCTCTGATGGCAGTTCAGTTCTCTTTGAGTGAAGATATACTTCTGGCTCTAATGATTAGTGAAAATTGAACACGGAGCTCCATATAAATAATGACGCCAAATCTTTAAGGCAAAAATTATAGCGGCAAGCTCCAGATCATGAACTCGATAATTTTTCTCATGGATTTTTAACTGATGAGAGGTCAAAGCAATTACCTTAATCTCTGCATTAATGCGCAACCTAAACCAATTCTAGAAGAATATGTATACACCTGATAGTTCAAACCATCCTTGGGCAAAGCAAGCACTAGAGCAGTAGAGAGTGAATCCTTCAGGGTTTGAAATGCTTCGTCGTATTCAGGACTCCAAGTAAATGGAATGGCTTTCTGAGTTAGTTTAGTCAAAGGAGATGCAATCTTGGAAAAGCCCTTGATGAACTTTCTGTAATATCCAGCTAATCCAAAAAAGCTTCTGAAGTCGGTAACTGAATTAGTTGAGCCCAATCCCGGATAGAACTTACTTTATTCTAATTTACGTGAATACCCTTGGCATTGACAACATGCCCCAAGAATGCAATAGATTTAAGACAAAATTCACACTTGGAAAGTTTGGCATAGAGCTGATGTTCATGCAAAGCTTCTAATACTATCCTCAGATGATCTTCATGATCCTTTAAGGTTCGAGAAAGGATAAGAATATTGTCAATAAATACGATTGCAAATTTGTATAAATACGGTTTAAGGACTCACTGCATCAAATCCATGAAGATTGATGGCACATTAGTAAGTCCAAAAGACATCACTAAAAATTTGAAATGACCATAACGAGTACAGAAAACAGCCTTTCCTACATTTGCTTCTTTTACTCACAATTGATGATATCCAGACCTTTAGTCAATCTTAGAGAACATAACGGCTCTAGATAACTGGTCGAACAAATCATTAATTCTTGGCAATGGATATTTATTCTTTAAGGTGACTTTATTTAATTTGAGGTAACCTATGCACATCTGCATCGATCCATCTTTCTTCTTTACAAACAAAACGAGTGCTCCCCAAGGAGACATGCTTGGCCCGATGAAGCCTTTACTCAAGAGATCATGCAAATATTCATTAAGCTCTTAAAGTTCCGTAGGTGCCATTCTTTACGAAGCCTTAGATATGGGCTGGGTACTAAGAATCAACTTGATAAAGAACTTTACTTCTCTAGGCAGAGGTACACCAAGCAAAACTTCTGGGAACACATCAGAAAATTCTTTAACTACTTTAAAATTTGAGAGAGGAATACTTTCCTTGATTCACCCATCATAGTGATGAGAATAGCATCACATCCTTTACTAACTAATTATTTGGCTTTGATAGCATTTACTAATGACAGCTGAGTGCTAACCTTTCCTATATAGGTTTCAGTCTTGCCCTGGGAATGAAGAGTAATATTATTCTTAAGGCAGTTTATTATGGCATTATGATTACTAAACCAATTCATTCCAAGGATAACATCGAAATTGGCTAACGACAGCACGATTAACTTGGAGTTAAACAACTGACTATTTAATGTAATTTTTATATTACAAAATTTATTAGCACTAAGTTGGGCTCCAGATGGAAGTCCAATATTTAATGGCTTAGCTAATTTGTACGAGGGTAGTTTAAGAATATCGACAAAACATTCAGAAATAAAAGAATGACTAGCACCAGTGTCGAATAACATATTGCAGGGCTGGTCATTAAAATATAGCATTCCTAAAATTATTCATACGAATTGCATTAACTAATTGCAATATTAAAAGTGCAGAACTAAAATTAAAGAAGAGGTTCAAAAATGTGTACCTGTAACCACATTATCATCTTCTGCAGCCTCGAGCGGCATTAAGGCATAGACAAAGAAACTAGATAAACAGAGCGGGACTATATGATCTTTTAGTGAATCATGTAGTCCACTGAGGAACTGATGGCATCTTGCTGATTCAGATAGGATGAATTTAGGAGCAAAATGGATTAACCTGTGGAATTCTCTTTCATAATCCAAAATAGAGCAGCTTCATTGTGTTAGCCTCAAGATTGTGTCTTCTATAATATTCTGCGCAGACGGAGGAATGAATTTGGCTTTGAATGCTTCCACAAATCATTCCAAGGAATGTCTTCAAGTTCATAGTCGACGAATCTAGTATTTAGAATGTCGTCCCACCGATACTCTGCTTCGGCATGAAACAGATGCGCTGTGAGACAGACGACTTCAGAATTAGTGATTTTTAGACTTATCAAGTCCTTCTTGACTGCTTTCAACCAGTTGGTTGTGTCCATTGGAGATAAGTTCTCACTGAAAGTTAGTCTTAAATAGCTGTGAAGAAGATCATCTACAAAGTGATAGGAAGGAAAAGAGTTTTGCTGAATTGGAATAGCTGGGCAGTATTAATAGTCGGTGCTGGGTGATTAACAACTAATTTTTGCATAATTAGAGCTTGTTGGGCTTTGTTTTCTAACATAGCTGCCACTATTCCTCAAAGATGGGTCCATTCATCGGAAGAACTACTTGAAGCGACAACAGTTTTAATGGGTGTAGCCGAAGGAGGAGTTCCAGGATTCATTCTGATTAAGCAATATAAATTAAAATTTCAGAATTCCATAAGAAAGATAGTAATTCAAGCTTCCAAGATGCCAGAAATAGCCGTAAGATTTTCATTACTTTGAACTGAAGGTTTACATAAGATGAAGATGAACTATAAAAATCATAACACTACTGGAATCATAGAATAACAGGAAATGATAATCATGCTAACGAATACTTAAGTCCCATTGATATACTTAGCACCAAACGCAATATGAAAGTCCTCAAAGGTTAATTTCTGACGCTTTATCTTGTGTTTCTCGTCGAGCTTATTAATGCTATTGGACCACCATTCTCCCACATAGTCCAGCAATTCATATGTCATAAGGTCCATGCATATGGAATCTGGACACTCAATGTGCCTTAGAACTGATTCTACCCAACTCAACCATTCTTATGCATAGATTGGGAAGTCAAACCCTCAGTATACTGATTGGTGAAGAAGTTTGTCCAAAACTTGAACTCCTTGAGCAAATATTCCTTTAATCTGTCATTTATCCTCTTTCCTCCACTTGAATCTATAGTCCAAGCCAAGTCAAATGTATTAATAAATTATTAGAGACATCATAGTATAAAAAGGTATATGCAACAGTAACTTAACTGAAAGTATAGAAAGTAAATATACCAAGATTAAGAAATTTTTATAGACTAAATACTTAAATAAAAAGAGCTCTCATCCTCACAGCAAGATAAGCCTAAATAAGTAGTAACAAAAAGATCCTCCTCATGTCCAAGCTGCTCTCTGAAAGATCCAACAATGAACAGTTCTGAATCTGACATTTGTTAGTATCACAGATGCTAAGGCCCCAGCCAACAAAAGAAAAAAGTTACAGTTAGACAAATTATCTAAGTATATTTTAGGCTGATTAAGTGAGCTGAATATTTAAGGATATCACATTATTACTGTAAGCATGCAAGTAAATTAAGGTGCAATAAGCTACAATGAATAGGATAGTTATAAACTAGCACTTATAATCCAACAAGGAAATTATGTAGAATAATATACCATAAATGAAGCTGAATAAGGTAGAGCTAAGATTATAAAGAACTACAAAATGATAATAATAAACTAATGCTAACATGATTATGATCATATGAATTCATGCTGATTAATTAAATGAAAGGTTGTACTGAAACAGGTAGAACTGAATATATATAAAACTAGCATCCTAAACATGCAAGTACTGAATGAATGATGAGCTATAATAATGAACTAAAATAATTATAGAAGTATGCAGATGTAACAACCCAGGTTGCTACTTTAGTCAATTAGGACTAATCATAGTCTTAAGATTAATCAGAAGTGCTAATTAGGTCAATTGGAGTCAACCTCTAAGACCTAGTCCAAATTAGGAGTCAAATGGATCGAATCCTGATTTCTGGAAAAAATCCGAAACCCTAGAATTTGACCTATTTAAATTGACCTCTGATCAAAAAACAGACTTCACCAGTGTGCTCATTGACCCCAAATTAGCTAGGGGTGAAGTTTTCGTGTCAATCGGAAGTTGTCGAAAATTCGACGAATATTTTAATAATATTTAAAATACCCGAAAAATGAGAAATTAAAATACTCGTGGGATCAAAAATCTGACCTTGCCGTTGCGTTCCTCACCCCTCATTTAGCTAGAGATGAATATTTGGGATTTTTCGTAAAGCCATTTAATTATTTGGAATTTTATTAATTTAATTAGGAATATAGAATTATATTTTAAGTAAAAATTAAATAATATTTAATATATATTTTTTTATTTAAATATTTCCGCGGCCGTTAAGTAGCTAACGGCCATCCACCTTTTGGCTGCCATTACCCCCCTCCTCCGTTCTATCGAACGACGGATCGTAGCGGTTCGATCGATCGATCGAACGACTACGACGCTTCGTCCCGAAGCGCTCGCCGCGTGGCTCACGAGGAGCGGTCGCCGCCGCGGTGCTCCAGCCAGAGGTTGCAGCCCAGCCTCGCTGAGTCCGTCGCTCGGGCTTAAACCGCAAGGAGTCCCCTTGACATGAGCATTGCTTACCCGGAGCCCTCGGTCGTGGCAAGCTCGAGCCTCGCACCTGCGAACCCTAACTCTCCCTCCGTCAATCCATTCCAGGGACTCCCTCCCCACCTCCTTAATCGATTCCTTGCATTCCATTATTGCTCGTATCGTCTAGGATATCGACCGATCGAACATAGTTAGGATCATCGAGTTATTGACGAACCTTCACCGAAAGACCAAGCATCTAGGGTTTATTCGTAGGGCCGCCACGGTGCGTCCCCGAGGGCGATCTTACCCTAGATGGGAAGGCGAGGTCGAGCTATATCTAGTGGTATGCAGATCGCCGCCGGTCGTTGCTGGGAAGCCGCCCGATCTCTGTGCCCTAGGCGCAGCCCTCGGAAAGCCTCCAAAAGATGAAGGGGCGCCGTTTGGGGTCCCGCTCGTGTCCCTTCGGGACGCGCAGCGCTGGCGGGGCCTGCGTCCTCGCTGTCGCCTGTGGGTCGCCTCAGCCGCGTCCTACCGCACGAGGACACGCGTCCCGTGGGACCCGCAGCCACTGTTGTGCCCGTTCACGTGAAGCCACGTGGCCATAGGTGGGCCCCGCATGCAGATCCGTAGCCAATGAATGCGTGCCACTGTGGCATAGTGGCCCGCCGACCCAGAAACCTGCAGAAAATTGTATATTTATAATATATATATATATATATATATATATATATATTTCAGTTAACTATAATTAATGTTAATTAGATTAGTATTATATATATAAATTTGTTATTTCATAATTAGGATAATATTAAGAATCTGATTAGAATATTAATTAATATTAAATTAGATCAATGTTAATTAAGAAAAATTAATGCTAATTAGATTAATAATAATTACAGTAAATTAATTAATATTAGAATTTATCATTAATATTAAATAAATAATACTAGGATCTGTTAATTTATTATTAATGATAGTTAGATTAATTAAGTGGATTAAATTAAAATTTAAGATATCAAATTATTTAAATTATGAACAGTAAAATAATAATATTATATATTTAAATTTAATTAATTATTGGATTAATTAATGTTAATTGATAATTAAATCCCAATTAATTACAAATTAATTAAGAATTAATAATTTCAGAATTTATATATATAACTTTAAGAATGAACAGTAAATTAATTTAATTTGCATAAATGAATAGTAAATTAATACAAATTGTATTTTGAATAGTAAAACTTAAAAGTTTAATAATTTTTTGTAGGATGATCCAAACATAGCAAATATAGGTCTTAAAATACTCAGAAAAATAAAATGAATCAAATGACGTAATGCAGAATTTAGTTTCGAGGTACATATAACGAAGTAGCATTTTAGGACCTCTTTAGGACCCCATAACTTTTGACCCAGTTATCCGAACATACTCAATATGGGTCTTAAAATGCTCAGGAGAGCGGCCCCATCACTGTAGTAATATTAGTTTTCTCATTTGGTCATCAGTATAAAAAGTCAATCGTAGAATTCAGAGTTGACTTTAGTGAAAAATGACCAAATTGCCCCTAGAATTCAAATGACCATAACTTGGTCAAATCAACTCCAAATTCAAAAATTCAAGATGCTAACTAGCTTAGAATTTTAATGTCACCAACAAACTGAAATGACATATAGGTTCTGAACCTTAGAAATTTAGTAAATGACCAAAATACCCCCAACCTTAGTTGGTTCATAACTTGACCATTTGAGGTCCAAATTGGGTCTACTCCCTACCAACATACTCAATACATTATAGGGGAGCTATAGAAACTGAGTTTGCTAAAATTGGACTTTAAACGGAAAAGTTCGGTTTTTGTCACCCGTTGACCGACTCGAAATTACCAAGTTGCCCTTCAAACTTAAAACGTTCATAACTTAGTAAATTGACCTCAGAATGCAGTTTTCTTAGACTCTATGAAATCCTTGAATAGTAACCTACAATAAACTGCATAAAAAATTAGTTTTCAGTAGAGTGAAAAGTTCTTAAATGCCCTTAAGTTATAAACCTTAGTTTGAAATTATAGGATCCGTTTCTCGTCCAAATTGGACATACTTGCTGTCTATCTTCAAGTTAGACAGTAAGAAATCATATGGAAAAGAGAAACCTCATTTTGGACACTTAAATCAAAAGTTGACTTTTTGGACCCTTTAGTAGGGGCAAAATGGTCTTTTTGCCAAAAATTTAGGATAAACACCCTTATCCATTAATTAGTTTTAAAATATTAAAATTAACATGATAACCATATTAGTGACATTTAAGTAAGTAAAATCAACTCTTAGATCAGATTCCACAATTTTTCCTAAGTCTTTAACACTACACCTTGAGGACCCTTCCTAAGACTAGGACTAGATCATAGGGTTGATTTCATTCATTAAAAAATGGGGTTTTTCAATGAATGAATCCTTAGTTTTATTAGTTTCTAAAATTTTTCAACTTCTTTTTGATTATTTTATCTTTTAAACTTAAATCTAAGATAGGAGATTCATCCTATTAAGTTTGATTACTTAATAGGGTTGGCCTAAATTATTATATCACTTTTAGAATGAAACTTAGATCTTAGGTCTTATCCTTTTTTGATTATGTGATTAAGCCCAATCTCGTGGTGTTTAATCTATAATTTATAGTTTAGTAGTCTTAAGTTAGAGCATCAAAATTTATTAATTAGGTTGTAATGATTTGTTACTCAACTTTTATAGTCGACTTTGATTTGGCATATTAGGACCTAGCTAGTCCTGATATTTTGTAACTTATAAGGATGAATTTCTAAGTTACACTTGATATGTAGGAACATGGTGATCTTGAACTTGTGTAATTTGGAATAGTTAGAACGGATAATAGAAAACAGATGGTAACACCATATTAGCAGAGCCTCTTACTTATTTTGGTACTTTGTGCTATGCATTCCTTGTATAATTGAGCTTACTTCCTTGGACATTTTATATAAGATAATTTTGTGCATAAAAATGAAAACTTAGAGTATTAGGATAATAGTTACCTTTGGGTCCGGTTTGTGGAGATTATGGTGCACATTTGCCCCGATGGACAGGGGTAAGGTGAGATCAGGATGCCTAACATTCTCATTGAGGAGAGTGTGTTAGGCTTGGGACCCGTATAGTCTTGCAGATGTGCTTGACTCCTCAGTTATTTCTAATAGTTGTCTAGAGAAACAAAAGTAAAATAACTAAAATATGTTGCATAAGTATTACCTGCCTCTTTAGTCATGCAATATGTTCAGTATATTTATAGATTGAGATGTATATATATGTGGGCCAGTTTGGCCAAGTTTTCTAATATGGCAGTCAGTATACAGAGTTTGATGTGTAGTTTTAGTATTTGGCTATATTTTGGCATTATTTATTCAGTCAGCTATTTCCTTGTACACATATATAGTAGGATGTTAGATTTTGTTGCTATTTATATGTATCACTGCTGAGATTTATTATCGTAATTTTCATACTTTATTAGATCACCAGCATGTATTAGGATGTGGTATTTTCTTTCAGCATATGTTTAGTTACTTATATTATATGTCTTGTCTTGTTTACCTCGCTTTTGGGGCATGTCTTAGCCTCCTTGTTTAAGTTATAAATGTTATTTATAGCTTTTCTTCCTTCTTATTGTATTACTAGTTGCTTCTTTACATATTGTTGCTTAGGAAAAATTGTGTAAAGTGGTGTTATTATAAAACATTTAAAAATGTGTCAGCCTAAAATGTACTTAGATAAATTGTCTAACCAAATTTTCTCTTTTTTTGGCTGGGGCCCTACATTATGAAACTGACAATGGTAGGCATAGAGCAGGTAGAGGATCCAGTACTTGAGGAGGAGCTTTACCGAAAGGAGGAGCAACAGCTCGGACCAGAGCATATCTAGTCCTTAGAGTTATTATGAGGATGAGTGCATTTGTATTTCCTTTTTATTTGAATTTTAAATATTATAATAATACA
This sequence comes from Gastrodia elata, assembly GCA_016760335.1. Classification (NCBI taxonomy): domain Eukaryota; kingdom Viridiplantae; phylum Streptophyta; class Magnoliopsida; order Asparagales; family Orchidaceae; genus Gastrodia; species Gastrodia elata. Next base: position 25,977,476 of record CM028670.1, on the reverse strand, counting down.
GGTACCCTTGACTGTGCATTTGGACTTATATATTTATATTCTGAGTTATATTTTGCACTTATGTTATATTGTGATGCTTGAATGTCATTTATTGCTTCCGCACTCTGTACGTTTACTTATATAGTGACTGTTAGATTGATTCTCTGTTAATCCTTCCCTAATCAGGTGGATTGTGGAGTTTATCCTAATCCAATGGTAAGTGAGGGGTTAGCTAGAGTGACACTCCACCCTTAACCTAATCCTTTGGCGGATTAAGGGTGCGGGTCGCCACAATAGAAAACTATAAAGTAAAGCCACTGAAGCATGTGGCAAGCAAGACAAAGAACTGAAACTGAACTAAAAGTAGAAGCATGCCCAAACATAGTACTACCATATCAGAATTAGGTCATACACGACTTATGAACCAAAAGTTCAACATGTATCCATTCTAGGCTTCATCAAAGCTTGGTTCGAGTTGAACATATAGAATAAGACATGTAACCATTCTAGCCAAGCACATGACTAAGTCCGAGTTTATTCTATAATAGAACTGGTACTAAAAAGGCAGACTAAGCTAGGACACACTCTATTGAACTGAATGTACTAAATGAACTAAATAATGTTTATGTTGTTCAAATACTAACTTAGGATATATCATCAATATCCTGAGTTCACCTATTATATCCAAGGAAAAAGGCTCAATATACAAGGTGTGCGGAGCAATAATAGTCAAAGTAAGCAAAAGACTCTGCTAGATTAATGTGATATCTATTGTTGTCTAATTTAATTTGTTCTAACTATTCTGAGAAAATACAAGCTTAGGATCTCCAATATCCAGTTATCGAGTATAATCCCAGATTCACGACCTTAATGTTAACATTAGAACTTAACAAGTTCTAATTAAAAAATCAGATGATGACTATAAAGATTAAAGTAAATAATTCCATGGCTTAATTATTATATTTTAAAACACTCAACCCAAATTTTGATTATGATAATCAAGATTGAGGATTTTGGACATAAAATCCATATTAGGGGTTCAAATCTTGAATCCAAGGTACTAACCTTCTATGGATCTATGGTTCACACTCAACCTTAGTTTAAAGATAAAGAATCTTAAGAGCTGAAAGATTGAGAAGCAAAGATCTTAGTGAAAGGTTATTCTATTATCATAAGATAAAATAATCTATCAAGAATATATGAATCTAAGATCTATATTCAATCCATAAAACAATCAAATTATTCCATAGATTGGATTAATCCTACACCCCCAGAGAGTTTCAAAGGAATTAAGATAAGCAATCAATTAATGATTTCCAAAATGAGATGGCATAATTCAATTAGATGATTAAAATTCTAAGATCTAAGATCAAGGGTTTGATCACGTAAGATCTAAAGTACTTGAGATTCGTCATAAGGCATTTTTTTTCATGGTCATTATTAATTAGATGAAGTATTAGAATTGAATTCATTAGGATTAGGCTCAATGTTTAAGATTAAGAGAAGGGTCTTAAGAGTAAAATAAGACCTTAAGAACTTCATTAAGAGATTTTAAGATTTAACCCTTTAGATAAATCAATTAAATTTAAATCTATTTTAATGGAATTAATATTGATAAATAAGATAAATGAACACTTACCTCAAGATTTAGATTATGATTTAACTTAAACAACACTAATCACACATTAAGACCAAATAAGGTGGTTAGGTGAATTAGGGTTCCATAGACTAATCCAAATTCAAACATAAGTTCTATTACTCTTAAGAAGATGATAGAGACCTAAATCACTAATATCAGGGGGTTAATTAAGGCTTTATTCACTAATTAAGTTGTAAGGTAATTAAAAGGTGATTAGCAAATTTTGAACTCCTAAATTTTTTTTAATGGCATAGTTAAATTCTCCATAGTCTCATGAGCAATCAGAGACCTTAATCACAATTTTTGGACATTAATTGAACTAACTATGAATTAATTAAGAATAGAGAAATATTAGTCTAATTTATAAAATCTAACCATTGGATCATAAATTTTACTGCATATTATTATTCATTATATTTTTCTATTTCTAATTTTACTGCATATTACTATTTGAATAAGAGTAACCAAAGTTATTTAATAAATTTAATATGAATGTTTTGCTTAATTAAAATAATAAGGAATTCAATTATATATATTAATCAACTAATTAACAGAAAGAAAGCAATTCCATAAATCATAAATTAATTCGCAGCCCAAAATCAAAATCGCGTGGGTTGGGGTCTAATCCGGCCAGGCACTGTTCTTCTCCCCACAAATTCCTTAATAATTATTTAATAATTCCTATAATTATTATATCCAATTTAGGACCAAATGGGCTTCAAAAATTTCTAAAAATTCATCCTTAGCTAACTAGGGTATGAGGAAATTCAAAAATCTAATTAGATTTTAATTTGGAGATCAAATTAATTTAGCTATTTTTTTAGTATTCCAAAAATAGGCAAAAAATAGCTAAAATGCTCAAATGAGCTCTGATGAGTTTCAAACTTTTAGGGTTAGATTTAGATGACCCAATGAGTCTAATGGAATAAAAATCAAAGCTTGGCTTAGCTTAATTACCTTGGATTTAGTTAGAGTAACATCTAAGGTTGTTACAATATGTCTCCTTATGTTTTGTAGAATGCATGTGCTAGATAGATTAATTTTTTTTTTTATATTTTGCTAATTATGCCATAATCATTAATATGCATGATTAGTGAAAATTAGAGTTTGTAGTTAACTAAATTGCAATTTTAATATCTCTGATTATTTACAGGATTAATTAGAACTAAATGATCAAGTTTCATGAAATTTAGAATATTAATTTTGCAATTAAGTGCTAATCCATTTTAAACTTGTTTAGGGTTTGATTAAGTCTTAATTGCCTATTAATTTAATTAATGTGATGTTTAAATGTTTCAATAATAGTAGTATGCATGTTAGAAAACTTAAACTCTAAATTGGACATTTAACTCTTTTAATTGGCATTAAATAATATTTAGGCCGTAATGATCTTATGGAAGTGCTTAAGGAAATCAATAATGAATTAATATAGCTTTGAACATCAATAATGGACAAATTACTTATTGATTTATTTACAAAACAACATCTATATAGATAAACTTGATAAAGTCATGTTTGGGTTCAAACCCTTACTTGATTAGATTAAATGTCAAACTTAACCAATTTGAACTTAATAATTTGATTTAGACATTTAAATAACTTGCATAACTCCAATAATACTTGCTGATTTGACATTGATCTTAGACTAGTAAACTAGAAGAATAAGGATCAATAATAAACTCATGTGATTTATCCTCTGAATATATGCTTAAGATCAATGATTTTCTCTTAAGTAAGATCATTAGCATAATTAAATCTATAAAATAAGATTGATTAATGCAATAATCAATTCTCAAGGAACTTATATGATTTTATCCCATGATTAATATAATTGATTAAGTTTCAAATATTAGATTTACATACTTATTATAAGGATCTAAATTATGTGATTGGGGTGAGTTTAAATGAACTTTAAGTGTCTTAGATTATAATCTGAGTTTAAGTGAATCTCTTCATACTTAAACCCTTAAACTAGAAGATAATGTAAAGATCAATCAAATTATCAGACCTCTTAATAGGTAAGCAATTGAGGTAAGAGGAGCCTAGTGTATAATTCTGAGGTAGAAGGTTAGATGAACCCTATAACTATAGAGTATTTGATCTAAAATCCTTGTGGTAGAGTCCCCTTTTAGATTGAAAATCAACCCTTGTGGTAGTATCCTAAGTTGAGTGACTTTTATGTCACATCCTTGGAATCTTGCGTAGGAACCACCACAAAAGAGTGTAGAATTATTAGTTTGTATTCCTTAATTTATAAGTAGATTTGTCAGAATGAAAATCACTAGTATTTTCAAATGGAGATGATAGTGCATATCCATAGAGCCAAATTATTTAGAAAAAGATCGAATTGGATGATTTTCCTTGAATAAAATTATAAAGTCTCAATCTTTTCCTAGATGACTGAATAATTACAGTTCAGTTCAGGATAAATATTCCAAATCCAGAGTGTGTTATAGTTTGGGAGTTTAATAATTTAGCTTAAGAGAATAAATTGTAAAAGGATTTTGTCCCTTTTCTTTGTGCCATCAATAAGTGTTTAAAGTTAACCTTTCTAGGGCATGCCAAGTCATGTATATGCAACCTCTTCATATGATGATTTAGAGTATAGTTATAGCGAGAATCATAAAAATTCAGTAGAATTGGGTCAAAAGTCAGAATTCAATTGGATGATTTTTGCATAATGGAGACAAAATGATTCATTACTAGGTTTTAAGTGAGTTTTGGTTTTAACAATTTATAGCATATAGTATTAAAACCTTGGCATATCATAAATGCATAAGTCATATCTATATTAACAGAGCAATATGCTCACCTAGGATCAGTTAATGGAGCGATGTGCTCACTTAGGATCTATTAGCGAAGCATTCACTCACCTAGGAATCTGTGGCATGTCATGTGGCATCAAGTCTGACATATCTGTGGCATACAGTTCTGTGACATATTTAGATGCATATATATATATATATGTATATGTATATAAATATATATATATATATATATATATAAATATTTATGTATATTCAGTGACATATAGCTTAGTTTATTTTAGCATTTATTCAATTAGTTTTCTTACTACTTTTATATCTTTAGTACTTAGTTTTTAGCTATTATTTAACTTTTAGTTTTGTGCCATTTTAGATCTTTAACTATTTTAATATCATTTCTGCAATTTGTTTTAAAATTGTCTAAATATTAAACATTAGATAACTATAATTGGTTAGAGTTGCTTTAGATGTGTAGACTTATTGTCTAATACATGATACCTTATGGAGCAAAATCAGTAGGCTTCTCAGGATATCTAGAGGCATTTATGGAGCATTAGAGGACTCTACATTAGCTTTTACCTTTATGCACTAGTTTACTTCAGTTCAGTCAAAAGACTATTATTTGTATTTAAGCAAACTATTTGTAATAACTTTAATATCTAGATGTATTTTTTTTTTTTTTTTTTTTTTTGAGATGAATTATTTACTTAGGTTCTATGATGAGTGATCTGGATGTATGCTTTAGCTTCCACACTCTGTATTTACTATTACTTATACTTAGTATTGTGATATGATCAATATGCTGAAATGCTAATACTCATGTATATTGGATGCTCATTAAACTTCTTATTATAATCAGATGTACATAAGTACCTCATCTAAGGCTTAAGATAAGGGTTTATAGTTATCTTCAGGATTAGCACTCAGCTCCCTTTTTTGGAGTTAAGTTTTAGCAGTTCAGATTTAGTAGATATTCGGGAGGTTCAGCAATCCTTCTTCTAAAATGCACCATTTCACCGCCAATGGTATAATAAATTATCTCTTTTGCGCGCAGCGACGGGATGGGGCGTTACAATACCTGTAACACCTAACTTTTGCTTATTTGCAAAGCAATGTCCAAAGTAATATTTTGTGAAAGAAAAAATGCACACAGTGCCCTATGCTAGTGCAGCAGGGAACTTGATGTATGACATGGTTTGTACTAGACCAAATTTGGCTCAAGCTATTGGAGTTATGATCCGATACATGCACAATTAGAGTGGAAATTTTTCAGTACCTAAAAGGTACAATAGGTGTTGGTCTATTTTCTTAGAAGTAGTCCTCAATAAGTGACTTATACATTGAATACGTGAACTCCGACCCTGAGATTTGGATCAAAGATGATCAACAATTGGTTATGTATTCACTCTAGCAAAAGGTCCAATAAGGTGAAGGTCAACCTTTCAATCTACAGTTGCCCTGTCTATGATAGAAGTTGAATATATGGTAGTTCCTAAAGCTTCAAGGAAGCTATATTGATGAAAGGCTTGCTGGAAGAATTGGGTGCGAAGCAAAAGAAGGTAGTAGTTCACTGTGATCGCTATAGCGCTATATTTTTGGCTACTAATCCGGTCTGTCATGCTTGCACAAAGCATGTTGATGTCCAACACAATTTTGTATGAGATGTAATTGAAAATGGTGAGATCTTACTAGAGAAGATCGACACTAAATATAATACCATCTATATGATGACAAATGTGCTCACAGTTCAATAAATCACCCATTGTAAAACCTTGGTGAATTTGGAGAAGTATTTATAGGCTTCTCATTTATTGGAACTATGGACAGCTTGATTCTCTTGGGAGGGGGATACGTAGGTAACTAAGTTGGTGCTACTATATTGATAGAGAACTTAAAGGAGTAAGCTATCATGTAGAGCACATGAGCTCTGAGATTGAGATTATTAATAAGGAGCAGGTTGGAGGCAGGAGTTGCAGCGAATTTGGTGTCGTATCTTGCCACAGCAAAATTTGGTGCTGCAGTGGCAGAAAACCCTAGAGGTAGGTGCTTTAGGACTCTGCAGCGGCTGGTAACTAGAGAGGCGGGCGCTACAGCATGCCACAACGGCAGGCAACCCATGACCAAGGCGCTTTGGCTCACCGTAATGCCTGACAAAATTCTACTCCGGTTCAGTTTGGATCCTATGCAAATTGGGGGTATTTTGGACTATTCTGGGTCCAAAATTGAGCTGGATACTTAAGAAAACACATTAGAGGATTTTGCAAGGTTAGATATTCATATTTGGTGAGACTTTGGTTGTTGAATGGTTTGTTAGAGTGTAGTGGCTGCTCCAAAGAAGAAGAAGAGTAAAGGACTCTTAAAGGTCTTGTAAGGATTTATAAGCCCTAAAACTATTTGTAACTCCCTCCACATAGTGAAATCTTTTGCTTTCCTTCTCATAGATGCAGGTATTAGCACTAAACCATGTAAATTCTTTTATTGTGCTATGTTTGGGGTTGTATGCAATTATCTTTTGCTTTACTTGGTTTTGCTCATCATCTTAAGCTTTTGTTCCGCATTGATTTATACCATAGATGTGGCCTCTGCCCCTTAATCAACTCGAATTAAGTGGTGGTCATCACTGTGACGACCCCAATATTGAGAATCACTTAACTAAATATTGATACATCACCACTATACCTAATACTAGATTAGAAGGAAGCTAATCCAAATTATTAAATCTTGTGTTCGACCAAGGATTTAGAAGAGGGTTTTAAGTTAAGATGGAAAGGAATTTTATGAAATGTGTTATATGTAATACATATGAAGATGAAATTCATGCAAGAACATGTGATGATGTAATTTTAAAAGCAATTTATATGAGTACTTGTAATTCTAGATATGAAATTCTAAATATTTAATAAGTGAAAAATGAGTCTATAATTTTCCAAAATTTTCTAAGTTATTAATTTCTTAAAAATTTCGGCAGAGTTTCTGCTGTAAATGGCTAAAGAAACACCTGCAATGTAGACATACCAGACTTCCATTCCAATGGAAGTTATAATTGAAAGAAAAATAACCTAAAATTAACATGAAATCAATCCATTATATAGGATAATTTAGTTCTAGTTCTAATATAGAGTTAAACCATTACATAGGATTTACTCATTTACAATTCTAAAATAAAGTCAATCTACTACATGCGATTGCTTATTTCCAATTCTAAAGTAAAGATAATCCGTTACATGGGATTGCTTATTTCCAAGTCTAAAGTAAAGACAATCCGTTATATGGATTGCTTATTTAGAATTCTAATAGTTTAAAGTGAGAAAACACATATGTAACAATCATCTACCCTAGAGGATGCACAATTCACACATTAAATATATACATGAGAATGAGAAAAGATTCTCAACTTAGATATGAAACTGTTTTCTAATTCTATAAGCAATTTAGTATACAACTAATTCCAATCAACATACAAATTAAATATGCAACTAGTGACTTAATTAATATTTACTTACATCCATTCATTTACGTCCATTCATTTACATCCATCCATTCATTCATCACAAGCATTTTAATATAAAGCTAAGCTCAAACACAAGTGTAGTAAAAATAAAGAAAATGGCATTAGTTACAACCAAATAGTATACTTAAGGTCAAGTAAAGAAATGAAAGCTCACTTGCAATTAATTATAAGCTATATTTTATTTTATTATAAGCAAAAGTAGCTAGCTTTTAGCACTTGTTCCAGCTCCACTAGCCTCCAAATGTACCTGGTCTATCACATTTTTTGGCATTTAAATGAGATACGAAAAAGTTAGGAAATAGAAAATTTGGTTAGACTAAATAATATAAGTATATTTTAAGATTGGCTAAGCATATTATTGTTTAATAAGATATCACTACTAGTTACAAGATAAGCACAAGTATGGGTGCAATAAAGTAAGCATAGAAGTGTGGAAAAGTAAGTAAGAAAAAGGCAAAGTGAGTTAGAATACTCACTTAAATGTACATCCTAGCCTACAAATAGAACAAGAGTAAGGGCATCCTAAATAGGCTAGAAAGATACTAAAGTGCATATGAAAATAAATGAAGTAAAGTATGTATATGTTAAAATGAACTTATGCTAAGCAAGGAAAAGGAACAGTAAAGCATTTAAATGTAATTTAACAATATTCACTGTAATCTAAGTAAATTTTAAATAAGTAAAGTACAGTACTAAATCATAGAAAATGCATAGTATAGAAATTTAAGGAAGATCTTAGACTATTAGTCTAAGATTCACATAGTCTAGAACTATGGAAAGTAACATAGCTAAAAGCTATCATAAGTCTTAATAATCTATAAGATTGAAGAAGATTTCATATGTTAATTGATTAAAGTTATTTTAATCTGTACTCATTCTGTGGGCACATACAGAATGAAGAGAGGAGTTAAACACATATATTTAACATCTAAAAAAAAGCAGGGTCAAAACCTATAACATTAACATTCACCCTCTGAGAATGTGAGGTCTCCTTATTATTCTTTTTTAACTTTTCCTAGACTGATGCATTAATATAAACCCCTATTAATTTTAATGTGAAAGTTTTATTCATGCACAATATCTTATATGAATGATTCAAATGAATAAGGTTCAAATCTAAGCAAGCATTCAAGGAAAATTCAATAATTATAACTAAGTGATATCTAAAGTTATCTAATTTTAATGATCTACTTAATGATTGGAGCTAATTGACCTCCCAATTAACTTCGAGATATTGATCTCAAGTTAATTGTAAATATAATAGTAGTTGGGGTTTTGAAAATAGTAGTTTCAATTCAATTAATATGATATGACAAAATAATTTATAAGTAAAATTGATAAAATTATAAACTTGTTCTTATTCACATCCTAAACTATAAGATTAAATTATATAATTAAATTAAGGCTTAGGTGTCTAGTAGGAAGGGATTGAGATAAAGAAAATATCAAACTTAAGAAATTGGAAGTTAAGGTAAATTCACTAAAAGTTCACTAGCTAGGTTATAGTTTGAAGGATCTAATCAATCAAGTACTAATATAACTAGGTTATTATAAAGCAAAAGGTTTAAACTAAGCAATTTATAGGACTTAAAAACTATAAGTTCTAAGTATCCTAATAATTAAAGTTTAAGGAATTCAATAGGATACTTAAACTACTCTATGAAAATAGGAATTTCTATTGCTAACTCTTAAAAGGTTCAAGAGAAGGCTTTAGGGATTAAGATGAATGAACTAAGTTCTAATCTAGTCACTAAAGGCTAGATCTAGTTGATTTAATAATCTATAATTACTAAGGCATTAATACTAACTACTCTTAATGGGTGTAACTAATAGACTCTAGAGATCAACTATAATTTATGTTTAAATCAATCCTAGGGTATCAACCTTATGGTTGAAAGGTGAATCAAGCAAATTTACAATTGATTCACATATCAAGTAAGTGAGAACTAGGCTCACACATAAGCAATCTAATTTGATATGGGAATAATAAATGTGACATATTACCTATCCTAAGGTCTTATAATACCTAAAGCATGCCATCTAGGAAATTTGAATTATCATAATAACAGCTAATTAAGAGTCAATAACACAAACTCACTAATTGTTGTCTAACGGAAATGATTTACATATTATTGAAATCCTTATATCATAAGGAGAAAAATGACCCTATGTATGTCAAATTTGGACAACATTTGAAATTTAGGTTTTTTGAGACTCCGAATTAGGTTTAAAAAGTGATTAAGAAAATCAATTCTCAAATATTAAATTTGATTTCATATTATTATTCTTGACATTTTTGTTAGTGAAATGGACTATTTGATCATTTAATTTGGATATTAAATGCTCAAATTAGGACACATAAAATGATAAAATTAATTTGTAATTTATTGATTAATCTTAAATATTGACTAATTAAAAATATTTATCAAAACAGAAACTTAATTGCATATTATTAATCTACGCATTTTGTGATTAAAATGATATATAAGTTTGCATTATTTGGATAAGTATAATTAAATGAAATTAAGTTTAACTAATCATTAAAAATGTAATTGCTAATCATTTTATCAAATCACAACATGAAGTTTAATAAATGGCTCAGATTTTAATGGAATTGAAAATGGGGCCTGACGGTTGGTAGTGGCACAGAAAATGGAGCAACGCTAAATTCAATGCCGTCTGAAATCTATGGCTGACACGACGCTTCAACGAGTCGGCACGCTTCTGCCTCGTAACCACGGAAGATGACGCGGTCGACTCTGGATAAATCAGCGCGGTCCAGAAAGGAGACTTAGGCCACGGAATGCGCAGTCTGAACCGCTTCGTCCCCAAAAGGGGTTCTGTGAGATACGCCCTAGGTCTAGATCTTCCGGTCGAACCCAGGTCTGACAACATGGTACGCACTATGAATCGAAGCCCGTTCTAAGGCCGACCTAATGAACCCATAGCTGACCCAAGAGGCCGACTGGAACGGAGAAAGAGTGATGCCCTAGGTTTTACCATTGGAACCCTAGAACCCACTGTGGATGATTTGATCCATACAAACTTGATTTGGCTCGATTGAGTCCATTCAAGTCTTGGATCGATAGATCTCTACTCAGAATAAGTATAGGTACAAGCAATTTTAGGGGAAGAGTTAAGGATCGGTACCTGGATGGCTTCGAAGGCTTCGGTCATGATGAAGTTTGATGAGCTCCTATCGTCAGCTTCACAGCTCCCAACTTCAGGTAACAGTCTCAAATGATTCAACAAACTCAAATGAAGGGAATGGGGGGTCTCGAGTAGGCTGGGATGGGCTAGCCTGATGGGTCGCGCTACGACCAACTACGCGCAGGCAGCCATGGCTGATGGGGCGGGACGACGTACAAGGAACCGATCTCAGCCGTTCCTTCGATCTTGCGATAGAACGGTTGGATGGTCTCTATCGAGCTGGATCGCATATGGATCGTTAGATCTTTCATAGGAAAGGCGCAACGAAAGGGATGAAGCCGCACAGCTGTCCCGTACATTGGACTCAGGCACAAGATCCGCACGGTCCAATTTATAGAATTTAAAATTAAAAAAGTTATATAATTATATTAATATAATTGCTTTAATTTAAAAATAAATAATTAAACTCAATTTATTGATCAAAATTAAATAACAAAATGCCAATTATTCACCCTTAAGTAATTGAGGTGTGGTGAACTCAAAAATGTAATCGGATTTTTAATCAGAGGTCAATTTAATTATCTTAATTTTTTTGGATATTTAAATATTATAAAAATATTTGGGGAAAATTCAATAACTTCCAAACACTTCCAAATTACCACCATTAGCTAATTTGGGTGTGGTGAGTCCAATGGTGGACTCCATTTTTAATTCTAAGGTCTAAATAATTAGGTATTCTCAAAATTATTAGAAGACCCGGAAATGTTAGAAATTATCAAACGATCTCCAAATCGTATAAAAATTAAAATGGAGACTCCTAATATTATTATAAGACTAATGAAAGAGGATTATAGTGAATTAGGTCACTAATTGACAAGTAACAACACTAGAGTTATTACAGACTCCCCTCCTTAAAAATAGTGTCACCCATAACACACAATAATTAGAAACAAGGAAATTATCAATGCAAAAGAAACTCTTATAAAATGATAACAAAATTAAAAGAACTAAATCTACCTGATTAAGAAAAGAATTTTGAGAACTTTTTTAGCATGTCCTCTTCTTTCTCCCACGTGGCTTCACGAGCGGAATGATTTTGCAAATGAACTTTGATCATAGGAATACTGCGACTTCTTAATTGCTTAAGATCTCACCCCAAAATCGCAGCAGGTATAATGATGAAGGTTAGATTGGGTTGCAACTCCATTATAGGTATCTAAACTTGCTGACTTGGATCTAGTAAACACCTTCTTAGTGATGAAACATGAAACACATTATGTGCAGCTGAGAAGTCTTCTAGCAACTCTAATCTGTAAGCAAATGTTCCAATCCTCTCAATCACTTCAAAGGGTCCAAAATACCTTGGACTCAGCTTTCTAAAAACATCGAATCTCTGCACACCACGCATAAGATTAACTTTAAGATAAGCCTTATCGGCTACTTGGAACTCCAACTGACGATGACAAGCATAATCATATTTCTTCAGTCTATACTGAGCTGCAGTCATATTGCGCTTGATCAGTTGAACTTTCTTAGTGGTTTCTACTAACTCGGAACCATAAAGTTGAGAGTCTCCTACTTCAGTCCAAGCAACTGGAATTGTACACCTTCTTCCATAAAGTGCTTCATAAGAAACCATACCAATACTGTACTAGTAACTATTATTGTAGGCAAACTCAACTAATGCTGAATGATGTTTCCATGTTCCACTGAAGTCTAGAACATAAAGATGCAAGAGATCTTTCAAGATCTGATTAACACGCTAAGTCTGACCATCTGTCTGGGGGTGGAAAGCAGTACTCAATGCTAAACTCATCCCCAAGTCTCGCTGAACAGCTGACCAAAATTTAGAAGTGAATATACTGTCTCTGTCAAAAATTATACAGTTCGGTGTACCATGCAAATGAACAATTTCCTTAAGATAAAGCTTGGCTAACTTCTCAATAGGATCAGTCTGACAAATTGCTAGAAAATGGGCTGATATAGTGACTCTATCCACTATCACCCAAATAGAATCAGAACCAGATCTTTTCTTAAGCAAACCTACAATGAAGTCCATCGAAATATCAAACAATTTCCATTCAGGAATATCTAAGGGCTTAAGAAGTCCACTAGGATTCTGGTGTTTGGCCTTGACCAAGGAACAGGGATGGCACTTGGAAATGAAAATGTCTATATCCCGCTTTATGCCGGACCACCAAAATGATTGCTTGAGATCTTGATACATCTTACAGCTACCAGGGTGCACTGCATAGCCAGAGTTATGAGCTTCAGATAATATTTGTAACTACAAGCTTTTTGGAATCTATAACCTGGACTTCTGAAATAACTCACCTTCATCATCAAGATGAAATTCTGGTCTCTTGCCACTAACGATTTCAGAAACTAATACATAATAACTCAAATCTTCCTTCTGAGCTTCAACAATCTTAGATCTTAGGGAATCATCTAACTGAATAGCAAATAGTAGAGTGCCCAAATTAGATGAACTAATCGACTAAAGATTCAATCTGACAAAATCTTTGATTAAAGATTCATTGCAACAAAAGGAAGATAAAGGCATTTTACGACTAAGGGCATCAGCTACAATATTAGCTTTACCTAGATGGTATTGGATTTCCAAATCATAGTTGCAAAGTAACTCTAGCCACCTACGCTGACGGTAGTAAAGTTCCTTCTGAGTGAAGATGTATTTCAAACTTTGGTGATCAATAAACATCTCACTCTTAACTCCATACATGTAGTATCTCCAGATCTTTAGAGCAAGAACTGCCCCTGCAAGTTCAGGATCGTGCACAGGATAATTCTTCTCATTAGGCTTAAGCTGTCTAGAGGCATATGCTATTACGTGTTGATCTTGCGTAAGAACACAACCAAGTCCTACCTTAGAGGCATCAGTATAAACCTGAAGGTCTTTACCCTCATCAGGTAGTACTAAAATGAGAGCAAAAGTCAATAGCTACTTCAACTTTTGAAAAGATTCTTCACATGCTGTGCTCCAAATGAACGGAACGTCTTTCCTAATTAACTAAGTTAACGACAATGCAATTAGAGAGAATCCAGGAATGAACCTTCTGTAATAACCAGTGAGTCCTAAGAAACTACATATCTCTATTACAGATTTAGGTTGAACCCACTGTTGGACAGCTTGGATGTTCTTTTGATCTACTTTAATGCCTTTAGCATTAATCACATGACTTGAGCCAAAACTCGCACTTGGAAAACTTAGCAATAAAATTATTCTCTCTTAATAATTCTAGAACGGTACCCAGATGCTCTTCATGCTCACCAGCTGACTTCGAGTAGATTAGGATGTCATTGATGAAAATTATGACAAACTCATTGAGATACGGCTTAAGGATATACTGCATCAGGTCCATGAAGATGGAAAGAGCATTTGCAGTCCAAAAGACATGACTAGAAACTCAAAATATCCATAATGGGTCCTGAATGCAGTCTTAGAAACATCTTCATCCTTGACTATAATATGGTAGTAACCTGATCTTAAGTCGATCTTGGAGAAGATCTTTACTCCGGCGAGTTGATCAAGCAAATCATCGATCCTAGGGATATGATACTTATTCTTCACAGTCACTTTGTTAAGCTCACGGTAGTCTATACGCATCTGCATTGAACCATCCTTCTTCTTGACAAATAGGACAGGAGCTCCCCAAGGTGACATACTAGGGCGAACAAATCCTTTCACTAACAGCTCTTGCAGCTGCTTTCTAAGCTCTTGAAATTCATTTGGAGCCATTCTATAAGGACCTTATACTTGGTTGAGTTCCGGGGACAAGTTCAATAGAAAACCCTACCTCACACAAAGGCGGTAGTCCAGCAAGTATTTAGGGAACACATCCAGGAACTCTCTGGCAATGATAGTCTCTTCTGGACTACTAACTTGCTTCTTTTCGCTGATTAAAGTAACTAAGATTGCATAGCAACCTTTACTAACGAGGTGCTTGGCTTCAATTGCATTGATTAAAGATGCAATTAAGCCAAGTTTACCTATAAACACTTTAGGTTTCTTTCCAACCTTAAGTGAAACTCGCTTACTAAAGCAATCTATTACGACATTAAACATAGTTAGCCAATCCATTCCTAAAATTATGTCAAAATTTGTAATGGACATAACAATAGGTTTGGAATAAAAGAGTTGGTTACTGATTGTGATGTCTACGAAATAGAACTCATTAGCACACATTTCAGCATTTGATGGTATTTGAACTACTAAGGGACTGCCTAGGCTGAAATGTTGAAGATTTAAGGAAGAGGCATAACTCACTAACATGAAAGAGTGACTAGCACCAATATCAAAGAGAGTTTCACATAACTAATTTTTAATAATTAGAGGTCCTATAGCAGGGAAAACAAACTCTAATTTTAATTATTTGAAATTAAAATAGGAAAAGGCTAAAAATAAAATTGTAGAAGAAAATGAAAGACATAAAATAGGAAATTAAACTTAGAATATACCATTAACAACGCTATTGTCATCAGGGGCAGCTGAAGAAGACAAAGCATAGACCCTTGGTACTGCAGGAGGTTGAGCAATGGACTTGCCCTTATCCTTTCTATTATAGCAGCCTTGCTTGGAGGAAGAAGAAGGTACACCCTTTTGGTGTTGAGCGCTTCCACCAGCAAGAGGAGGCATCAAGGCAAGTGCTGGTGCTTGAGAATCGATAGGAAATAGATTCTGCATAGAAGCTTGGTGGTTGATATTTATCTTGTCCATGGTCCAACTAGCACGACAGTCCCAATGTCGATGATTGGTTCTGCCACATATATAACACTTACCACTTATGTGGTAGTACTTCCCATAAGGATGGGGTCTATTACATACTACTCCAGGCCTTCCTTGCTAATTTTTCTTGGGATTCTGGCTAAGATTTTGATTAGGGTTAGGATTTTTGCTAGAGGTAAGTTGAAAGACTTTAGGACCATGGGAATAATTTCTCTTGAAGGGTTCAGATCTGGAAGGTTGAGGATGGGAGTGCTTCTTCAAATCCATTTGGTTTTGATGATACTCAACCATGCGAGCACCTTTTAAAAGCTTAGGAAAATTATCATGATGTTGGGACATCAATTGACTTTTAACAGAACCTTAAAACCAAAAAAAAGTCTAGTACACCTAGCCACTTCAGTTTGACTAGATTTGGAGCAAAGCAAGAGAGTTTATGGAACTCCATCTCATAGTCGTGCACAGAATGACTTCCTTGGGTAAGCTGCATGAAGTTGTTTTTCAATTATAGTTTGGGTAGAAGGAGGAATGAATTCCTCATGAAACACTTGTTCAAATTCATCCCAAGGGATGTCTTCCATCTGCACTTCTGAGAAGTGAGTCTTCAACTCACTATCCCACCAGTATTCTACTTCTCTGTGGAATAGGTAGGTCGCAATACGGAGGCACTCACTCTCAGGACACTTAATACTGGCTAGGGTCTTTTCAATGGCCTTTATCTAGTCAATGGCTGTGAAATGAGAAATAGAACCATTGAAGGTCAGAGGGTTCAGATAAAGAAAGTGAGAAGGTAGGCATCCACCATAGGGCCAGAGGATGGTTGTGGAGTCAATGGAAGTTCAGGAATAATAGGAGAAGAAGCTTGAGGAGGAGTTGGGCAGATTTGGGATAGAGCTCGAGAAGGTTGGGAAGGGTTATAGGATGAGGCCATCCTTTCTTTTGCAAGAGTCTGTGCTTCTACCATAACCTTCATTAGATCTAACAAATTCTGCATTTGATATGTTTGAAAAAGTCGCAGTGGAAGTAGGTTCTTCCACTATTGGTTTAATCGGAATATTGGGATTTGGATCCATTCTAAAGAAAGGTAAAAGAAAACATAATTCAAAACTAAAGAAGATTGGAAAAGAAAATTCTCATTAAAAATTGAAGCTTTAAGAGATTCTAATTTTGAAGGAAAATGAAAGAAGCATAAGTAAAGTAGAAACTAATTACAAAGCTACTAAAGGAAAAGAAGATAAAGAAAAGAAAAATTAGTACTACTAGGTACAGAATATTGCATAAAATATAATTTATAAAATCTTCATAAGTGGGGGCACGATCAAGACGCCCACATCCATGAATGAGAACTCCATAAGCATGACAGCACCAATCCATGGCTTAGTCACTAAAACATTCATCCAAAATTTGGAGGCGTAAGTAATCCGGGCATTCAATGGCCTCAAATACCGTAGTAATACGAGAGAGCCGTTTATTAGCTAGCTGAGGGAAACAATTGCCTCGAAACACACAATACCTCAAAATGTTGTTTAGAATGTCACCTCCCACAACAAATACTCCCAAGTAAACATGACCAAATGTTGACCCATACCAATGATCGTACTCCCAATATTAGAAAAACAATTTGGTACAAAGTCTTAGTTTAGTATTAGAGTATGTCATCTGAAAGTTTAACTAAGGTTTGAGTTAGAATTTAAATCACTTATTTAATTGAAAATGCGCTTACTATCCTAGGATGTCATTCAATATATTTTTACTAACTATGTTGTTTGCTTTTGGATGAACAGATGTATTTGTCTTAACTTAAAGTTCTCAACTTGGCACTGATACCAACTGTGATGACCCTAATATTAAGAATCAATTAACCCATTATTGATACATCACCGCAATACCTAATACTAGATTAGAAGGAAGCTAATCCAAATCATTAGATATTATCTTTGGCCAAGGATTTAGAAGAGGGTCTTAAATTAAAATGGAAGGGAATTTTATGAAAAGTGTTATGTGTAATACATATGAAGATGAAATTCATACAAGAACATGTGAGGATATAATTTTAAAAGCAATTTATATGAGTACTTGCAATTCTAGATATAAAATTCTAAATATTTAATAAGTAAAACAAAACATGAGTCTACAATTTTCCAAATTTTTCGAAGTTATTAATTTCTTAAAAATTTCGGTAGAGCTTCTGCTATAAATGGCTAAAGAAACACCTGCAATAAAGACATACAAGACTTCCATTCCAATGGAAGTTATAATTGAAAGGAAAACATCCTAAAAACTAACAGGAAATTAATCCATTACATAGGATTGCTTAGTTTCAGTTCTAATATAGAGTCAATCCATTACATAGGATTTACTCATTTACAATTCTAATATAAAATTAATACGTTACAAGGGATTGCTTATTTCCAATTCTAAAGTAAAGACAATCTGTTACATGTGACTGCTTATTTCCAATTCTAAAGTAAAGACAATCCGTTACATAGGATTGCTTATTTACAATCATAATAGTTTAAAGTGAGAAAACACGTATGTAACAATCATCTACCCTAGAGTTTGCACAATTCACACATTTAATACATACACGAGAATGAAAAAAGATTCTCAACTTAGATATGAAACTATTTTTTAATTCTATAAACAATTTAGTATACAATTAATTCCAATCAACATATAAATTAAATATGCAATTAGTGACTCAATTAATATTTATATACATCCATTCATTTGCATCCATTCATTTACATCCATCCATTCATTCATCACAAGCATTTTAATATAAAGCTAAGCTCCAACACAAGTGTAGTAAGAGTAAATTAAATAACATTAGTTACAAACCAACAACAAACTTAAAAGAAAGTAAAGAAATGAAAGATCACTTGTAATTAATTATAAGCTATATTTTATTTTATTATAAGCAGAAGCAGCTAGATTTTTGCACTTGGTCCAGCTCTATTAGCCTCCAAATGCACCTGGTCTATCATATTTTGGCATTTATATGTGATAGGGCAAAGCCAAGAAATAGAAAATCTAGTTAGCTAAAAAGACTAAGTATATTTTAAGATTGGCTAAGCATATTATTATTTAATTGGATATCACTACTAGTTACAAGATAAGCACAAGCATGGGTGCAATAAAGTAAGCATACAAGTGTGGAAAAGTAAGTAAGAAAAAGACAAAGTTTGCTAGAATACTCACTTAAATGTACATCCTAGCATGCAAATAGAACAAGAGTAAAAGCAACCTAAATAGGCTAGAAGGAAATTAAAGTGCATATGAAAGTAAATGAAGTAAAGTATGTATATATTCAAATGAATTTATGCGAACTAAGGAAAAGAAGGAGTGACACATTTAAATGTAATTTTAACAACATTCACTGTAATCTAAGTAAACTGTAAACAAGTATATTACAATACTAAATCATAGAAAATACATAGTATAGAAATTGAAGGAAGATCTTAAATAATTAGTTAAGACTCACATAGTCTATAACTATGGAAAGTAGCATAGCTAAAAGCTATAATGAGTCTAAACAATTTATAAGATTGAAGAAGATTTCATATGTTAATTGATTAAAGTTATTTTAATCTGTACTCATTCTGTGGGCACATACAGAATGAAGAGAGGAGTTAAACACATATATTTAACATCTAAAAAAAAGCAGGGTCAAAAACCTATAACATTAACATTCACCCTCTGAGAATGTGAGGTCTCCTTATTATTCTTTTTTAACTTTCCCTAGGCTGATGCATTAATATAAACCCCTATTAATTTTAATGTGAAAGTTTTATTCATGCACAATATCTTATATGAATGATTCAAATGAATAAGGCTCAAAGCTAAGCAAGCATTCAAGGAAAATTCAATAATTACAGCTAAGTGATATCAAAAGTTATCTAATTTTAATGATCTACTTAATGATTAAAGCTAATTGATCTCCCAATTAACTATGGGATATTGATCTCAACTTAATTATTAATTTAGTAGTAGTTGGGGTTTTGAAAATAGTAGTTTCAATTCAACTAATATGATATGATAAAATAATTTGTAAGTAAATTGATACAATTAGAAACTAGTTCTTATCCACATCCTAAACTATAAGTTTTAATTATGTGATTAAATCAAAGTTTAGGTATCTAGTAGGAAGAGATTGAGATAAAGAAAATCTCTAACTTAAGTAATTGGAAGTTAAGATAAATTCAATAAAGTTCACTAGCTAGTTATAGTTTGAAGGATCTAACCAATCAAGTATTAATCTGGCTATGTTATAATAGAGTGAAAGGCTTAAAGTAAGCAGTTAATAGGACTTAAGAACTATAGGTTCTAAGGATCCTAATAATTAAAGTTTAAGGAATTCAATAGGATTCTTAAACTACTCTAAGAAAATAGGAATTTATATTACTAGCTCTTAATAGATTTAAGAGAAGTTTTTAGGGATTAAGATGAATGAACTAAGTTCTAATCTAGTCACTAAAGGCTAGATCTAGTTAATTTAATAATCTATAATTACAAAGGCATTAAGACTAACTACTCTTAATGGGTGTAACTAATAAACTATAGAGATCAACTATAATTTATGTTTAAATCTATCAATCCTAAGGTTTCTATCTGAGGGTTGAAAGATGAATCAAGCAAATTTACAATTGATTCATATATCAAGAAAGTTAGAACTAAGCTCACACATAAGCAATCTAATTTGATATAGGGAATAATAAATGTGACATGTTAGCTATCCTAGGGTTTTATAATACCTAAAGCATGCCATCTGGTAAATTTGATTTATCACAATTGCACCTAATTAAGAGTCAATAACCCAAACTCACTAAAAGTTGTCCAATGGAAATGATTTACATATTATTGAAATCCTTATATCATAAGGAGAAAAATGACACTAAGTATGTCAATCTTGGACAACATTTGAAATTTAGGGTTTCTGGGACACCTAATTAGCTTTAAAAAGTGATTAAGATATTAAGGTTCAATTGTTAAATTTGATTAAGAAAACATGAGTCTATAATTTTCCAAATTTTTCTAAGTTATTAATTTCTTAAAAATTTCAGCAGAGTTTCTGCAGTAAATGGCTAAAGAAACACCTGCAATGTAGACAGACAAGACTTCCATTCAAATGGAAGTTATAATTGAAAGAAAAATAACCTAAAACTAACATGAAATCAATCAATTACATAAGATTATTTAGTTCTAGTTCTAATATAGAGTTAAACCATTACATAGGATTTACTCATTTACAGTTCTAATATAAAGTCAATGTAATACATGGGATTGCTTATTTCCAATTTTAAAGTAAAGATAATCCGTTACATGGGATTGCTTATTCCCAAGTCTAAAGTAAAGACAATCCATTACATGGGATTGGTTATTTACAATTTTAATAGTTTAAAGTGAGAAAACACATATGTAATAATCATCTACCCTAGAGTATGCACAATTCACACATTAATACATACATGAGAATGAGAAAAGATTATCAACTTAGATATGAAACTATTTTTAATTCTATAAGCAATTTAGTATACAACTATTTCCAATCAACATAAAAATTAAACATACAACTAGTGACTTACTTATTTACGTCCATCTATCCATTCATCAAAAGAATTTTAATATAAAGCTAAGCTCTAACACAAGTGTAGTAAAAATAAAGAAAATAACATTAGTTACAAACCAATAGTAAACTTAAGGTAAAGTAAGGAAATGAAAACTCACTTGTAATTAATTATAAGCTATATTTTATTTTATTATAAGCAGAAGTAGCTAGCTTTTAGCACTTGGTCCAGCTCCACTAGCCTCTAAATGCACCTGGTCTATCATATTTTGGCATTTAAATGAGATAGGGCAAATATAAAAAATAGAAAATCTGATTAGACTAAACAATATAAGTATTTTTTTAGATTGGCTAAGCATAATATTGTTTAATTAGATATCACTACTTGTTACAAGATAAGCACAAGCATGGGTCAATAAAGAAAGCATACAAGTGTGGAAAAGTAAGTAAGAAAAAGACAAACTGAGTTAGAATACTCACTTAATTGTACATCCTAGCCTGCAAATAGAACAAGAGTAAGGGCATCCTAAATAAGCAAGAAAGAAACTAAAGTGCATATGAAAATAAATGAAGTAAAGTATGCATATGTGAAAATCAGCTTATGCTAAGCAAGAAAAAGAAAAAGTAAAGTATTTAAATGTAATTGTAACAATATTCACTGTAATCTAAGTAAATTTTAAATAAGTAAAGTACAGTACTAAATCATAGAAAATGCATAGTATAAAATTGAAGGAAGATCTTAGACTATTAGTCTAAGATTCACATAGTCTAGAACTATGGAAAGTAACATAGCTAAAAGCTATCATAAGTCTTAATAATCTATAAGATTGAAAAAGATTTTATATGTTAATTGATTAAAGTTTTTTAATCTGTACTCATTCTCTGGGTTAATCCTAGGGTTTCTATCTTAGGGTTGAAAGATGAATCAAGCAAATTTACAATTGATTCATATATCAAGAAAGTTAGAACTAAGCTCACACATAAGCAATCTAATTTGATATAGGGAATAATAAATGTGACAAGTTAGCTATCCTAGGGTTTTATACTACCTAAAGCATGCCATCTAGTACATTTGAATTATCATAATTGTACCTAATTAAGAGTCAATAACCTAAACTCACTAAAAGTTGTCCAATGGAAATGATTTATATATTATTGAAATCCTTATATCATAAGGAGAAAAATGACACTAAGTATGTCAAATTTGGACAACATTTGAAATTTTGGGTTTTCGGGACTCCTAATTAGGTTTACTAAGTGATTAAGAAATTAAGGTTCAATTGTCAAATTTAATTAAGAAAACATGAGTCTATAATTTTCCAAATTTTTCTAAGTTATTAATTTCTTAAAATTTTTGGCATAGTTTCTGCTGTAAATGGCTAAAGAAACACCTGCAATGTAGACAGACAAGACTTTCATTCCAATGGAAGTTATAATTGAAAGAAAAATAACCTAAAACTAACATGAAATCAATCCATTATATAGGATAATTTAGTTATAGTTCTAATATAGAGTTAAACCATTACATAGGATTTACTCATTTACAGTTCTAATATAAAGTCAATGTATTACATGGGATTTCTTATTTCCAATTCTAAAGTAAAGATAATCCGTTACATGGGATTGCTTATTTCCAAGTCTATAGTAAAGACAATCTGTTACATGGGATTGCTTATTTATAATTTTAATAGTTTAAAGTGAGGGAAAACCACATATGTAACAATCATTTACCCTAGAGTATGCACAATTCACACATTTAATACATACATGAGAATGAAAAAAGATTATCAACTTAGATATGAAACTATTTTCTAATTCTATAAGCAATTTAGTATACAACTATTTCCAATCAACATAAAAATTAAACATGCAACTAGTGACTTAATTAATAATTACTTACATCCATTCATTTACGTCCATTTATTTACATCCATCTATTCATTCATCACAAGCATTTTAATATAAGGCTAAGCTCCAACACAAGTGTAGTAAAAATAAAGAAAATGGCATTAGTTACAAACCAATAGTAAACTTAAGGTAAAGTAAAGAAATGAAAGCTCACTTGCAATTAATTATAAGCTATATTTTAGTTTATTACAAGTAGAAGTAGCTAGCTTTTAGCACTTGGTCCAGCTCCACTAGCCTCTAAATGCACCTGGTCTATCACATTTTGAGGTTTAAATGAGATAAGGCAAAGTTAAGAAATAGAAAATCTGATTAGACTAAACACTATAAGTATATTTTAAGATTGGCTAAGCATATTATTGTTTAATTAGATATCACTACTAGTTACGAGATAAGCACAAAGCATGCGTCAATAAAGCTTAGCAAGCATTCAAGGAAAATTCAATAATTATAACTAAGTGATATCCAAAGTTATCTAGTTTTAGTGATCTACTTAATGATTGGAGCTAATTGAGCTCCCAATTAACTTCGAGATATTGATCTCAAGTTAATTGTAAATATAGTAGTAGTTGGGGTTTGAAAATAGTAGTTTTAATTCAATTAATATGATAAGATAAAATAATTTATAAGTAAAATTGATACAATTAGAAACTAGTTCTTATTCGCATCCTAAACTATAAGATTTAAATTATGTAATTAAATTATGGCTTAGGTGTCTAGTAGGAAGAGATTGAGATAAAGAAAATATCAAACTTAAGAAATTGGAAGTTAAGGTAAATTCACTAAAGTTCACTAGCTGATTTATAGTTTGAAGGATCTAACCAATAAGTACTAATCTAGCTAGGTTATTATAAAGCAAAAGGTTTAAAGTAAGGAATTGATAGGACTTAGAAACTATAAGTTCTAAGTATCCTAATAACTAAAGTTTAAGGAATTCAATAGGATACTTAAACTACTTTAAGAAAATAAGAATTTCTATTGCTAGCCCTTAAAAGATTCAAGAGAAGGCTTTAGGGATTAAGATGAATGAACTAGTTCTAATATAGTCACTAAAGGCTAGATCTAGTTTATTTAATAATCTATAATTACAAAGGCATTAAGACTAACTACTCTTAATGGGTATAACTAATAAACTCTAGAGATCAACTATAATTTATGTTTAAATCTATCAATCTTAGGGTTTTTATGTTAGGGTTGAAAGATGAATCAAGCAAATTTACAACTGATTCATATATCAAGAAAGTTATAACTAAGCTCACACATAAGCAATCTAATTTGATATAGGGACTAATAAATGTGACATATTAGCTATCCTAGGGTTTTATAATACTTAAAGCATGCCATTTGGTAAATTTGAATTATCACAATTGCACCTAATTAAGAGTCAATAACCCAACTCACTAAAAGTTGTCCAATGGAAATGATTTACATATTATTGAAATCCTTATACCATAAGGAGAAAAATTACACTAAGTATGTCAAATTTGGATAACATTTGAAATTTAGGGTTTTCGGGGACTCCTAATTAGGTTTACAAAGTGATTAAGAAATTAAGGTTCAATTGTTAAATTTGATTTATATTATTATTGTTCACATTTTTATGAGTGAAATGGACTATTTGATCATTAATTTGGACATTAAATGAACAAATTAGGTCACATAAAATGATAAAATTAATTTGTAATTTATTGATTAATCTTAAATATTGACTAATTAGAAATATTTATCAAAATAAAAATTTAATTACAGATTATTAATCTACGTGTTTTTGCGATCAAAATGATATATAAGTTTGCATTATTTGGATGAGTATTACTAAAGTTATAAGTAAATGAATTTAACTTTAAACTAATCACTAAAAATTTAATTGCTAATCATTTTATCAAATCACAGCACGAAATTTAATAAATGGCTCAAATTTTAATGGCCTCGAAAATGGGGCCTGAGGCCTAGCGGCAGCCCATAAGACGGAGCGACACTGAATTCAGCGTCGTCTGAAATGTATGGCTGACGCGGCGCTTCAAACGAGCCGACACGTGTCTACCTCGTAACCAGGGAAGACAGCGCGGTCGACTCGGGATAAACTGGCCCGGTCCAGGAAGGAGACTTGGACCACGGAATGCGTAGTCTGAACTGCTTTATCCCCGAAAGGGGTTTCGTGAGATTACGCCCTTGGTTTGGATCTTCTGGTCGAACCCAAGGGTCTGACAACATGGTACACACTCTGAATCGAAGCCTGTTCCAAGGCCGACCTAATGAACCCATAGTTGACCCAAAAGGCTGTCTATAACGGATATAGAGTGATGCCCTATGTTTTAGCACCGAAACCATATAACTGACTGTGGATGATTCAATCCATCCAGACTTGATCTGGCTCGATTGAGTCCGTTCAAGTCTTAGATCGATAGATCTCTACTCAGAATAAGTATAGGTACAAGCATTTTAGGGAAGAGTTAAGGATCGGTACCTAGACTGCTTTTAAGGCTTCGGTCACGGTGAGTTTGACGAGCTCCTGTTGTCAGCTTGACAGCTCCCAGCTCCAAGTAAGGGTCTCAAATGATTCAGCAAACTGTAAGGAAGGGAATGGGGGGTCTCGAGTAGGCTGGGATGGGCTAGCCTGACAGGTTGTCCTACGGCCGACTGTGCGCAGGCAATCGTGGCTGACGGGGTGGGACGACATACAGGGAACCAATCTCAGCCATTCCTTTGATCTTACGATCGAACGGTTGGATCGTTTTTATCAAGCTAGATCGCATCTGGACCGTTAGATCTTTCAAAGGAAAGGCGCAATGACAGGGATTAAGCCAGGCGGCTATCCCGGTGTGTTGGACTCACACATGGGATCCGCGCAGTCTAATTTATAGAAATTAAAATTAAATAAGTTTTATAATTATATTAATATAATTATTTTAATTTAAAAATAAATAATTAAACTCAATTTATTGATCAAAATTAAATAGCCAAACGCACTCAAAAAAATCCCAAAAATTTACCCTTATCTACTTGAGGTGTGGTGAACTCAAAAATGCAATCAGATTTTTAATCGGAGGTCAATTTAATTATCTTAATTTTTGTGGGTATTTAAATATTATTAAAATATTCGGGGAAAATTCGACAACTTCCAAAGACTTCCAAATTACCACCCCTAGCTAATTTGGGTGTGGTGAGTCCAATGGTGGACTCCGTTTTCCATTATGAGGTCTAAATAATTTTGGCATTTTCAGATTTAATAGAAAACTAGGAAATATTGGAAATTATCAAACGATCTTCAAATCGCATAAAACTTAAAATGGAGACTCCTAATACTATTATAAGACTAATGAAAGAGGATTATAGTTAATTAGGTCACTAATTGATGGGTAACAACACTAGGATTGTTACAGTCACAGTTGGTATCAGAGAATACCATAAGATGTCAAATTGCGATTTTCATTCCTATCTACCTAGTGGATTGTTCTTTTACCATACAGTGACTAAGTATATACTTGAAAGACATCCATAGCACCATAATCTTATACTTATAATAAAAAGCATTGGAAGAGAATAGTCAAATAAGTAATATGAAATGCTTAACTATATAAACTCGGACATTAATAACCATAAGAACACTAAACAACTCAAATTGATTAAAGTTACTTAATTGCATCTATACGATCAACATATACTTAAAATGTCAATCTGGGAATACCTCAAAAGGTTTGAATCTGTGTGCAAGTTTGACTTTTATATAGGTCAAAAATATGGGAGGCAAGCTGAAGGAGTGTATGAAACAAGGAATAGTAGTGTTATATAAGATGCTTGAACATGCTCTCTTTAGAGAACTACAATTCCTTATCTTAGCAAGGAGTGGCTAAAGGGCGCAAGTTCCATCATCGAAGTAATGGTGTGCCCTGATGATATTCAAGTCATACTAGTAACCCTCCTTCTCCAAGATCACACCGAAGACTAGTGGGGTCAAAAATTTTGGGGCTCACCCATATGTAAGGAAGAGAAAGCAGGCGTGAAGTCACTTTGAAGACTTCTGTCTCACCATTTTCATATAATATAATAAATAAATGTTTTAGTGGACAGTCTTATGTTCCTTATTGTACATTTTCTTACTATATGTTATATCTGGAATGATCAATAAAATAAACTCATCTATTTTAGCTCTTTCTTAGATTCTCAAATAATGATATTTTCTTTAAACTCAGATTACAATATGAATCTTGAACAGTCGTCTTCAACCTCCGCGTGCATCTAATAGTTCCTCTTCTAAACCAATGCACTTCTAGAAATAGTTAAAACTTTAGGGGGAAACTATGTCAGGCAATTTGAAAGAGTAGTAAGGTTAATAGCAGTGCAACAATATATTCTTCACCATTATCTGTAGCCACTGCACAGTATTATCCTCCCCAACAGCACTACTAATCAACAAATGGACTCTTACATAGTTTTATCCAATTAAGAACTCCTACTTTTAATGGGAGTATGTCAACAATGGACACAGCCAACTGGCTGAAGTTGGTTGAGAAAAAATTAACAAGCATTAAATGTCCAGATTCAGAAGCCATTAGGTTGATAACCCACATGTTTTAAGAAAAAGCCTAATACTGATGGGATAATATCTGAAATACGCTATTCGCAGACTACCATATCAAGGATATTCCTTAGGATACATTCATCAAATCATTCAGAGAGAAATACATTCCTCCCTTAGTGCAGAACAATCTAAGGAATATGTTTCTTAGACTGAAGCAGGGAAACCATCCCTTAGCTGAATCTGAAGCAGAAGTTTTGGTGCCTAGCTCTATTTGCACCTAATATGGTACAAACTGAAGATGCTTGTTGCTGCTTTTTTCTGAGTGGATTGCATGATACAATAAGGGATCATGTTGTACTATTAAGGTTGTTAAATTTCACTGAATTAATTGAGACAGCTCATGTAGTAGATTGGCATCAATCCTAATGGGACTACAAGAGGACATTCAACTCATCTACTTACAGGAATGATAACTCCAAAAGAGCTAGATTTCCCTCAGAGAAGGTTTATCAGATAGAAGCATCTTTCACCTCATCTAATTCATATAATTGATGCATGAAGCCCCATCCTATTGGGAAATGCTACCATAATAAGCAATGCTGCTACACATGTGGCAGGCAAGGCCACTTCTTTCAGCAATGCAACTATGATGAAACTGTGGATGGTGCTTGTATTGACCGTCCCAGGCAGAATCAAGTTTTCAACCCAAATCCAGTAAATTGTAAAAGCCAACAGTTGGTAATCATGCTTTCTCCCATTTTGCAACTCAATCTCCAAAGAAAAAGGAGGAATTGCATCTCGACCTAACACGTCAAAGCTTCCTCCATGGCAGGTCTATAACAACAAGCCCACAGGACTTGCTAGGGTTTATAACCTTACCCTATTGGAAGCTACTAAAGATAATAACATCATTGTAGGTACATATATTCGATGATATCTTTATGTTCAGCATTAATTTATGTTATATCTTACAAATTCAAATAATGAAAGTTAAATATGTTTAATTAGGAACCATTTGTATTAATGAAAAACCTTACCAAATACTATTTGATACTAGAGCCAGTCATTCTTTTTTATCAGAAAGTTTTGCCAAAACCCTAAAATTACCCTATTATGAGTTGGCTAAAACCTTAAATGTTGAACTTCTGTTTGGAGCTCAATTTAGCGCAACCAAGTTTTGCGATATGCAAGTACCTTTGAATAAGAAAACATTCCAAGATAAGTTGATAATCTTGCCTATAAC
The DNA here is from genome assembly GCA_016760335.1 of Gastrodia elata. Classification (NCBI taxonomy): domain Eukaryota; kingdom Viridiplantae; phylum Streptophyta; class Magnoliopsida; order Asparagales; family Orchidaceae; genus Gastrodia; species Gastrodia elata. Next base: position 25,948,455 of record CM028670.1, on the reverse strand, counting down.
AAACTTTGATATTATCTTAGGCATGAATTGACTCAATGCACATAATGCTACAATAATTTGTTAGAAGGAGAAGATCACCCTTCAATTACTCGATGCTTTTGAAACCTTTGTATAAACGTTTAGCACCCAAAGTTCATTAATCAACACGATTAAAGCTGAAAGGCAAGTAAACAAGAGTTGTATGGCATTCTTAGTTACTATGATGGGTGATAGCAAAGAAACAAACTCGCCTTTCTGATATCAAAGTTCTTAAAGTGTTTGCCGACATATTTCCCGAAGACTTACATGGTCTACCTTCTACAAGGGAAGTTGAATTTTCAATCAATCTAGTTCTTGGAACACATCCAATTTTGAAAACACCTTACTAATGGATCCTAAGGAACTACAAGAGATGAATGAGAAATTGCAGGAGCTCTTTAATGAAGGCTTTATTAAACCTAGTATGTCCCCTTACGGAGAGCCCATTTATTTGTTAAGAAGAAAGATGGATCTATGCAAATATGCATAGATTATAGAGAATTGAATAAAGTAACCATTAAAAACAAATGTTCACTTCCCATAATCGATAATTTCTTTGACCAGTTATCTAGTGCAGTTGTATTCACAAAGATTTATTCCGATCAGGATATCACCAATTGTAGGTGATTGATTTAGATATTGAGAAAACAGCTTTTCACACTCGTTATGGACATTACATATCTTTTGTGATGTCTTTTGGACTCACCGATGCACTTTAAATTTTCATGGACTTGTTGCAGCGAGTCCTAAAACCTTATTGGGATAAATTTGTTATTGTTCTCATTGGTGATATCCTCATCTATTCTAAAGCCCTAAAGGATCATGGAAATCACCTAAGGATAGTGTTGGAAATGTTGCATGATCATGAGCTATACGCAAAATTCTCTAAGTGTGAATTTTGGCTAAGTTTCGTAGCTTTCTTGGGGCATGTAGTGGATGCTCAAGGGATCAGTGTAGATCAACAAATAATTATTGCTGTTCAAGATTGAGTACAACCAAAGTCAGTGACAGACAATAATAGTTTTTTTGGATTAACAGGCTACTATAGAAAATTTGTTAAATATTTCTCTCATATTGCCTCTCCATTAACCAAACTAACTCAGAAAGCTGTACCATTCAATTGGAGTTTAGATTGTGATGAAGCATTTCAAGCTTTAAAGAACGCACTTTCTTCTACCCCAGTACTAGTTCTACCGAAGGATGGTTAAAACTACCAGGTTTATACCGATACCTCTGGAACTGGTCTAGGTTGTGTCCTGATGCAAGAAGAAAAAGGTTATTATGTATGCTTCTCACCAGTTAAAACCACATGAGAGAAATAATCCTATTCACAATCTTGAACTCGCCGCAGCGATCCTTGCTTAGAAAATCTGACGTCACTATATATATGGAGTTCAATGTTCCATCTTTACAGATCACCAAAGTCTGTAATACATATTCTCTTGGTGAGAATTGAACTACCATCAAAGAAGATGGTTGTTGTAGCTAATTAGTGATTATAATTTGGACATTCAATACCACCCTAGTAAAGTGAATGTTGTGGCAGTTGCTTTTAGTCATCGTGCTACACTATCAGCCATGATTGCTACAAGTTCACTAGAAGAAGAATTCTAAGAGTTAGAGATTATTCTAGTGCATGGTGATATATTAAGCTCCATGTTAAATAATATTAATGTGGAACCCACCTTTCATAAAGATGTCTCCATCTCACAAACTAAAGATGATGAATATTTAAAGTTCAAGGTGGATATTGAAGGTGGTCGCCATCAAGATTTGTAGTTGCATGGTATAGTAATTAACAAGGAAATTGTTTATGGATTCCTAAATCTATGCACCAAGAGATTCTCATAGAAGGCCATAATTCTGGATATCAACTTTACCCTAGGAGTGCGAAAATGTATCAAGACTTGAAGAAATCACTCTGGTGGCTTGGTATGAAAAGAGTGTGGAAGAATTTGTTGCAAATTGCCATGCTTGCAACCTTGTTAAAGTAGAATATCAAAGGCCCAGAGGACTTCTTCATCCCCTGACTATCCCCAAATGAAAATTGGCAACCAAGTCAGCCCATTTTATTCCAATGCATCAAAGGCCCAGAGGTTTTTTCCAAGTTAAGGTCTGGTGCTAATTCTATCTGGGACATAGTCGATCAACTAACCAAGTCAACCCATTTTATTCCAATGCATCAAACTAATTTGGTGGAGAAATTGGCAAAGTTGTACATTAAATAGATTATCAAAATCTATGGTATCCCAAGTTCACCTCTATGTTCTGGCAAGCAGTGCACCAAGACCTTGGGACCACCCTGGCTATGAGCATCGCCTTTGATTCACAAACTGATGGGCAAACAAAACATATTAATCGGATTCTTGAAGATCATTTGCATCTATGCATTTTAGATTTTGGTGGTTCCTGGGAAGACCATAATCCTCTTGTGGAGTTTGCCTATAACAATAGCTAATAGGCATGCACTAGCATGGCACCCTATAAAGCATTATACGACCAAAAATGTAGCACTCCACTTGCATGGTTTGAAACCGGTAGTGTCCAACTTTATGGATCGGATCTTGTTGATGAAACAAACATAAAGGCTTAATTAATCTAATAGAGGATTAGAGCAGCGCAAGACCTCCAGAGTAAATACCATGATGCTCATCATCATCCTCTAAATTTCAATGTTGGAGATTTTGCTTATCTTAAGGCCAGTCCCGTGAAAGGAGCTTTTCATTTTAGTGTAGCTAAAAAGCTTAGTCCTCGCTATCTCAGACCTTTTGAAGTATTAGAAAATATGGGCTCTGCTACCATTAGATTAAAGCTTTTTATAGACTTCTCTACAATTCATAATGTATTACATATCTCATCATTACAGAGATGTCATCATAATCCTTCGCACCTCATTAAACTTCCAATCATGTCTCTGCAGCCCAATCTTTCCTATGTGGAGGAGCTAATCAAAATCTTAGCTCACAATCAAAGGTAGCTAAGAAATCATTATATTCCAATGATTAAGGTTTAATGGAAGAATCTTTCACAAAACTAATCTACTTGAGAAAGGAAACGGGTATGCACTATAAATCCAAACCTCTTTGAAAGCTCAAGTACTTAAGTGATGTTGAGAATGACATCGTTCTTAAGTGGGGCAGTCTGTAACAACCCCAAGCAGTTAATCTAGTTAATTAGGACTAAATTAAGTCCTAATCATGTTTCTATCACTCTTAATAAGTCATTAGGAACTCACCCTGAAGTTTTGGTCCAAATTAGGTGTTAAATTGTTCAAACCCTAATTTTGAGAATTTAGGAACTCTGAAATTTGACCTATCTAAATTAACTTCAAATCAAAAATTGGACTTTGCCATTGCGTTCAATGCCCCAAAATTAGCTAGGGGTGGTGTTTTGGAAACATTTGGAAGAGGTTGGATTTTCATCGAATATTTTAATATAAATTAAATACCAAAAAAAAAAATACTCATCAAAATTAAATTCTGACTTCACTGTTGTGTTTCTCACCTTTCATTTATCTAAGGGTGATTTATTGGAAATTATGGGAAGTCAATTATTAAATAAATTTTAATTAAGAAAAATAAATAAAAATTAATCTTGTAAATAAAATAATCATTATTATTAAACGGCCGTTGGAAACCTTTCCATACCATCCAGTTCTACCATTTGATCAGATGACATTGTACAGAGCTGTTGGATCCTCCTAGCCATCCAGATCAGACGGTTAGGGTTCATCTCCTCATGCAATGCAATTGCGTGTGGCGCCTTCCAGCTTCATGCATGCTTCATTTAACCCTCTTTTGAAAGTTAGTGTCTTGATTGGAACCACCGTGATCTTATCTTGAGCAAAGATTCTTTTCTCTAACTTGTTCAACGTATTCTAAAATCCTTATTAATCCCTAAACTTTAGGTACTCCAATCCTTTCAAACCTCAATCGAAATTTCATGATTGAACTTTTTTTCATAATTTCAATGCTTATTGAGTCTACTTGGTGATTTGATTGAAAGCAAAATAACATCAATTGAAAATTTTCTTGGATAAAGCTGCAGTGATCCTGATTTTAAATTTGAATACTAGACTTAGGGCACTTAATTTTGAGTCGATTAGGGATGGTTTGTGTAGGTGATTTTAGGATCTGGAGGAAGACCACACGAGAGCTTTTAATTGACCAACAGCTTGAGCCTGAAGAAGCTCTGAGTGTCGAGCAAGGTGATGCCCTAGCTTAGCTTCTTCATTTTCATGATGGGGGGATAAACGTTCAGTGTCGGGTTGGTCTTGGCCCGCATGCAGGCTATCGCGCTGTCTTCTGAAGGTGGACCCCCTTGTCGTATTAGAATGTGGGGCCTGCACCGATACATTTATTTTATAAATTGATTTGATTATATTATATGTTAGATAATTCAATTCAATTTAATTAAATCAATTAACCAACAATATTCAATCATGCATAACCCTAAATCCACTAGTTCAAAAATATTAATTATATATGTTATTTTAATCAACAAAATTTAAGGAACATTTTAGTAGTATCAAATTTTTATTTGGATGAGTATTTAGCATAGTGTCATTTTAGGACCTCCTAATTAGTTCAAAACCTTAGAAAACTTTGATTGCTCATAACTTTGAAGCCATAGCTCCAAACATAGCTAATATGAGTCTCATTTTAATTAAGAGAATGCTTAAGCTGTTCTGGTAGTATTAATTTTTTTGTTTGGTGTAGGTTTTGGCTAATCACTTTTAGGACCCTTCCTTAATTACCCCTTAAGCCCTAGGAACCTCAATTGATAATAACTTAATTAATTGGACTCTAAACTAGGTCATCCAATATACCATTTTGATTAAAAGAACCTAATAAACAGTACACTGCAAAAATATTTAGGATTTTATAATTAGATTACTTAATTAGCACTAGTCACCCTAAATCTTGATTAGTGAATATTAGTAAAATTATTCAAGTTGCTAATAGCTCTTAGAGTAGGATAGTACTCAGTGGTATTTTTGGTTTTGTGATTTTGTGATTAATTTTACTAATCACTAATTAATGACATTAAACTATAATTAGAGTATAACTTAATCAAATAAAGTCTGAATTAGGTCATCTTTCAGTTATAGTGCTCAGTATATTATCGGAAAGCTATAGCCACTGAGTTTGCTAAATTTGGACACCATTTGAGAAAGTAAGGTTTTGACTTATTTATAAACCTCCTAAATTACATATTTAAATCCTAGAATTATTTTGGCCATAACCTGGCCATTTGATATCAAAATTTAATAATTATAGGTTCTATGGAATCCTTAGATAATAAACAATAATAATATATCTAAAGTTTTATATTTCATTTAGTAAAATTACTAATTTGCCTCTAATGAGCTAAAACATTAATTAGAGCTCATTATGCATAATCCTTATCTGATTTGGGTGTACTTACAGTCCATCTTTATATTAGACAATAAGTAACCATTTTCTATTAATTAGTTTTAATTTGGAACCCTAAATCTTAAAGTTGAATTTTTAACCCTTAAGTAGGGGCAAAATGGTCATTTTGCCCAAATTTAAGTTTAAGTATCTCTAAGCCTTAGAAACATAATTTAATCACTAAAATCAATAATATAATTGATTTTGAATCAATTTAGGACTTTTAGACTTATTAATTTGATTTTTTAAGAAAAACTTTAAATTACTCTTAAAATCTCTTAAATCACATCAGTAAAATATATATTACGATTAATTAACCTCTATGCTTCAATATTTTCTTTTTCCAAAATCCTTTCCTTAGGAATTTCCTATAACTTTAAGATCTCTTCCTTAGGAATTAGTTACAGAAATTTAGGTTATAGTTCATTCATTGAGTAAATGGCTTATTCAATGGATGAAACTTCAGTTTTATGGCCTTCTAGAATTTCATACCTTATTTATGAATGTTTTATATTTTAACATTAGTCTAAGTTTAGAAGATCCATCTTATTAAGCTTGACTTTGCTTAATAAGATAGCCTTAATTTGTAGCTCATGAGAACTGAGTATATCCATGTATATTAGTCTTAGAACCTATTGGATTAAGAGGTTAAACCCCAATATTTGGAGTTTATCTCTTAATCCCTCAATCTTGATTTATATTACTCAAGATTAGTTGGGAATTAATTAAATTCATCAATTAGGATGTATGATGTATTATTCAAACTTATATAAGTGTCATTGATTAAATTATGTTAGAACTTGATTAGTTCTAATTGATTTAAATTTTATAAGACCAATATTCTGAATTTATACGTGATAGCTGGATATTGGAGATCCTAAGCTTGTATAATCTTAAATTAGTTAGAATGATATAAATTAGAGAATAAGTGATATCACAGATTTTGTTAGTACTATTTACACATTTTCTTGTATGCTTTGCTTCCTTATTTTGGACCTTTATATTTGTGACATATTAGATGAAATATAGAATATTTGATGAATATTCTATGTTAAATTTGAAAGTTTCATAAGCAATATTCATAAGTAAAAGAAGATAAATGAATCAAATAAATTATATTATTTTTGTGAACTGTGTCTTAGTTAGTATGCCATTACACTGTGGTTGCATATATTTGAGATGATGATGATCTAGGACATTTTTCATAAAAGCAGAAAACTATATTTGAGACATTGTTAATCTAGAAAACTTCTCTTAGATGGTATATTTTCTATGGACCTGTTAATCTGGGAAATTTGTCCTAGATGCTTAGAAAGATTTGAGTAGCATTTACTATTTGGCAGGACTAAGTAAGAACATGTCCATATGAGATAGTACTTTTATTTCATATTTTAGCTCTATATTCTTTAATATTTATGCAGTATTTCAGTATTTACAATATTCCATATAATTATGTGTACATTCCATATAATTATGTGTACATTCAGTTTTGCTATATCTGCAAACATGTAAGGATGCTAGTCTTTTATTTCAGTTCTGTTATATTCATTTTATTCATAAATTAGCATATGTGGAATTGATAATATGTACTTAAGATGTTCTTTTCACTTAGTAGATTTCTTATATACATCGTTTAACCTTTTTTGCAGCTTTGGGTTGAGGTATTGTGCTTACCTCACCATTTGCTTAATTTATAAATGTAATTTATAACTTTTATCCTTTTTCTTTTGTTGCTTATTTGCTCCTAAAATGCTTAGAATATTTATGATATCATTTAATACATAAAATTCATAGATTGAAATAAACTTAGACAAGTTGTCTAACAAGATTTTCTTTTCTTTTGGCTGGTGCCCTATCATTGTGAAATCGACAACGGCAGATTTTGAGTTATTTGAGGTTGTTGGGCCTTCTAAAGAGCTTGTTCAGGAGGAGGAGCGTGCTGGTGAAGATTATTAGTTTCTTTTTATTTCTGCTTGTGAGGCTGAGTGTTTAGCTTTCCTTTCATTAAACTTTTACTGCTTTGTAATAATACAAGTTCTGTTTGTATTTTCTCTTACTGCATATTTATTTTGAGTTGGATATTACTCTTTCTTATTATGGATGCATAGATGTTAGTATTTAGTATTTCTTCTTCTACACTCTGATATTCTAGTATACTCATTTAGTGAATATTTTATTTGCTCAACTTAGGGCATATCGTTCCCTTATCAGTGGATTAGGGATGCTTATTCCTAATCTAATGCTAAGCCTAGTGATGGCCAACACTTAATCCCACTTGGTTAATGGGCGGTTGTCACAGATCCCAACACTTCCCAATATAGTTAACCTTCCTCTTTTGACATAAAGCTTCCCCTCATCAACTCACCAAAATGGTTCTTATGTACTCATTAAAGCTTTACTACTTTGAAAAGTTCTTTAAGATTAAATGGATAAATATTGTTTAATATTGTATTGTGATCATGCTAATAAATTTGAGAAGCAACAGTTTGAAAATGACTTCAAAATAATTAACTACAATCATGTTTGGGTGAAGTCCATCCACACATGCATAGACATGATTCATAACTCGAAATATCACGAGGCCGCACCATCACAAGAAAAAATCCACTATACAGAAAATAAGTGCCGAGTTACAAAGAACTTATCAATCTCAAGAGAAAGTAAGAAAACCACTCATTAAAGCCTTTGATATTCTCCTCTCAAAATATCTCTTAAGCTCTCACTCTAGGGTTTCTTGGTTTCAAGCACACTGCAAAAAGGCTTTCATATTGTACATTAAATCCTCCCAACAAGAGGATTAAATACAACTCCCAATGGGACCACAACTCCTCAAAATAGGACTCAAAAGACTGCCTAAAATAAGATCCAAGAGACAGCCTAAAATAAGATCTAAGAGATTGTCCAAAATAGGACTCAAGAGATTGCCTAAAATAAGATCCAAAAGACTGCTTAAATAGAACCCAAGAGACTACTCAAAGTAGCACCAAGAAAACTCAGGGAATGCTCCAAATTTTTGGCGTTTCATGGGCTCAAGTTTAATCCTCATTTTATAATCCCATAGGTCTCACACTGTAACAACTAGAAATAAGCAATTATAGGGGTAGTCAATGAAAGATGCCTGTAGTGAAGGCCTATGGAATTGAGTAATTCTATAATTTTGAATCAAATTTCATAGCTATCCAAGACGCCAAAGCAAATCTAGGTTTATGACTCTTGAACCAAACCACTTTATGCCACCAAATCGTAGGAAGATGATAATAGAGAAAGGATATAAAAGGGAGAAACTACAAATTATTATTACCCATAGAATTCCAAGATAAGGCACCATCAATATGCCAATTTTGTTGGTTGGTCTCTAGTAAAAATGAATAAAAGGATATGTGATTTATTGTGTCAATTTACTTTTGAGAAAATTATTGAGTCTAGAGTTTGCAGGTGATTTTCCCTTGGATTTATCCCACTTTGCTAGGGTTTCCCTTTCTCCTGGTCCTTGGATTGAATTGCTTTTGCTGGAAAATCAAGCACCTATGGATTTATCCTCTTGGATACTTGTTTCCTTCACTGCAGCATGATTTTGGATCTACAATGTAAGGACTTTTGATTTACCTTTCATGTGTACTTGTTTCTGTTAATTTTTAATTTTAAACTTGTAATCTCATTGATATAGTAATTACCAAAGAAAATATGTAGAAAAAATATCTATTTTTTATGTTATAGCCATGTACAATAAAATCACTCTAGATTACCTAATTTCAAATTTCCATTATTGGAAAATATTGTTTTGTTTTAAATGGCATTATCCCTAAATGGCTTATATAGTTCTAAAAGGGATACTAAGGGAATTGAAATGCAGTTACCATAGGGAGTTCAATTTGAGTCACTTCTTTGTGTAGCAGATTTATTATGTGTTTCTTATGAAGATGTTGCTTGTGTGATTTCAATTTATTCGGACACTCACTCTTAAGTATTGAGCATTTTCTTTTTAAAAAAGATGGACAAGTTGCCTATTTTTAATAATGTGGTTGAGATTGTCATTTTCAAAAAGTGCAATCATAAATGCAAATTCACACAAATATTACACAAAAATTTTAATTCAGTTAGATTCACTTCTATAGAGAGGAGAGCATGAATAATTTAATTCTAAGTTCTCAATCCTTAACAATGGTTATATAACCAATATAACCAAAAGGAAAAACAATAGACATTTCAAAATAAAGAACATTGGAGTTACATAGTCAATAACCCTAAAGAAACTAATGAATACTTGTCATGTGCTAAAGATGGCCAAAATACCAATTTAATGGAATGTTTGGTGTTTTACACATCAAAATATGACTTTTAACGTTTGCTCGGCATGCCCAAGCAGGCATATTATGGATATACGTTGCCCCAAATTCTCCGAGACGATGCGTCATGCGCTTGGGCCAAAAAATAGTACCCAAGAATCGGCTCAGAAGAAAGCCTTGCCTTCAAGCTTGTTTTGCGCATTCTTTGAGTTCATTTCACCTCTAGTTTATTGATAACACTTTCAACTACATTCTTAAGTTCTTAAAGCTTCTCAAATCATAAGAAAATGTCAATCCTAATATTCTTCAATGAAATCATTTTTATGAGTGTAATGTTCTGTTCTGCCATTTGGATTAATGGTTTGCTACTTCACTTCCTCTGTGTGCATGCTTTCTCATTAAAGAGATTACTAGTTAGGTCATAGCAGAGGGCTTATTATTAGTTCTACATGTGCAAGACTATGGTTACCTTATTAAATGGGACTTTTGCTCAGCAAAAGTTATTTCCACCATAATTAACCATCACCACTATACCTAATGTTGAGGAAATTTACAACCTTCAATATGAGAATAATCGGAGCAAAACTTGAAAAAATAAACAATCCATATTTTAAGACAATTAAAGTGAAACACCATCCAAATAACCATATTTGTGTGGAAAACACAATAATGGGATAAATCACAGAACCGCAGCACCAAGAAATTTTACTATGAATATAATTAAAGTGAATAATAAAAGTAAATAAGTTAGTAACCCAATCTTTAGTTTAGGAACCCAACCCTTGGAACAAGATGAAGACTACAGCCATAAGAAAATGCACAAACCTTAGCCTCTATTTCTCTATGCCCTTCCCTTGAATCTCTAACTCAACTCTTAGCTAGGCAGCACACAAGCATTGCTTGCAAAGAACTTGATTCTTGAGGAAGAGAGAAAAAAATCATTCTGTTTGGAACATTTTCACACACCCAGACCCTTAACCATTATCTTTTTTCATCTCTCAAGTTTTCCCCATGTTATCTGAATTTACACAACAATAACCTGGTGATTACTCACACCACACATTTGCTCCCAATGTAGTCTCTACCATAGCCTTCCTGCTGTAGCTCACCATTGCAATCCACCACTAGAGCCATCACTGTAGCCAACCACAATGGCCCACCATTGTTGTTCACCGATGGAGCCACCGCCTTAGCTAACCACTGCAACCTTTTGCTGTAGCCACTGCAGCTGCCATAGCCCTTGGCTTCAACTTTCTGTGGATGCATTTCATGCACCTAACATAACACCCAAAGTGTAATCTCAACAAGCCATAACCACCCATTATATCATGAAGGGACACCTCCCTTCATGTCACAAGTGTCGCAAGAGCCTCGGAATTCAAGCCTCAAGCACATCTCTTGCAATAAGTCACACCTATACATGGCTTCCATGCCACAGGCTCCTAAGAATCCAAGCCTTGTGATGGGCCTGCAGCGTTAGGCACTTTGGCGCACTTGGGTGTTAAGGCCTTGAGCTAAGGTCTTCTGGGCGCTGGGAATCTCCCAGTGGAATGCCCTAAAGAGTGATTTGTTCACTACCAACACAGTAATGCCTTTTAGGCGTGCTTGGGTGCTTAGTTAAATGTAGCAGAGGAATTGCATTGCTTTATTTTCCTTGGGCAAGGGCCATATGTATAGTACCCTTATGGAAATGTTGATAAGGGAAAGAAACTTTGTGGTGACCCCAATATTAGATCGAGAACCTGACTAAACATCGGAGCGCCTCCACACCACCCAACACTGAGTCAGGAGAAAACTAACCCAACATCGAGTGGTGCGTGGCCAAGAATTTTTGTGAGGGTGTTAAGTGAAGAGAAGAAGTGAAAGAAGAAGAAAGATGAAAGTAGAAAAGTAGAAAATAGAAATATTTGCAAGTAGGAGATATATAAGCATGTAGAAGTAGAGAAAAATGAAATGACCCACAAATAGAAGATTACATATAAGAAGAAGATATTTACATTCATCCACTTATCAAATTCAAGTAGTTTAAATATGAAAGTAAATTTCATCATAGAATAAGTAAGAAGATTATAGAAATTAAATTATTACAAACTTGAAATGGATGAGCAAATAAGTAAAGTTCACTCTCTCACATAAAAGTAGTAAATGAAAAGAAGTGCGGAAGCAGAAATAAGTCTTCAAAGTATTAATAACTAGCACTAGGCCCAACTCCACTATTCTGAAAATGCTCCTGATCTACTGTATTTTTGATATTTAAAAAATAGTTGGGCACAGCCAAGAAAAGAAAAATTTGGTTAGACAAAATAGTCTAAATATATTTTAAGATTGACTACATTTTAAAGTTTATTTGGATATCACAAATAAAATTTACAATTAAAAATCTACAGCATAGCATAAAAGCATGAAAGTAAGGAGGAAATAGTAATTGTAAGGAAGAATAGTAAAAAGAAAAAGGTTAAAAATTCACAAGTAGGTTTGCTCTATCCTGCACCAACAAAAAAAGCATCCTAACAAGACTAGAAACTACTAATGTGCATATGAAAATATGAAATGGAAACATGTATATGTCCAATAAATATTATGCTAAGTAAGGCGAAGAAAAGTAGTGAAGCATAAAATGTAATTAATCAATATACACTACGTTAAAGTAAAACTGTAAGTAAAGCACAATACAGAAAATGAAAGTGCAAATAAAGGAAGGTAGGAGAAAACATTAGCCTATTGGGCTAAGAATACATAGCCTAGGACTATGAAAAGTAAGCAAAGCTCAAAGGCTATCATGAGTGCACACAATCAATAAGATTGTGATGACCTAAATATGTAATTTGTTGAAGTTATTTTAATTTTTTGTTTTGCGGGCAAAATTACAAAACAAGCAAGGAGCAAAGCACATTTGCCTAACTAGTAAGGAAACAAGGTCTTAAATAGAAAATAAACACTCACATTCATCCTCTAAGAATTTGAGGTATATCCCCCTTAAGCCTATCCTTGGACATCACCAATAAGAATTCTATGCTTTATTAAGAATGTTTTATATATGCACAATGTCTATTATGTATGTTCAAGGATAAAATTTGAATGTGAATCTTTGCATATAAGAATAAATAAGTAATTGTAAACTATGTAATATCCATTGTTATCTAATTTTAATGATCTAACTTAATGATTAGAACTAATTAAGCTCCCAATTGACTTAGTGATATTGATCTCAAGTCAATTGTAAGTAATAATATAAGTGATTGGAGTTTTGGAAAGTAGTAGTTTGATTTAGTTTATGAAATGACAAAATAGTTTATAAGTATATTGATGCAAAAGTGAAACTTATCCTACACTTATCTTAAACCACAAAATCATTATAGATTATTAGATTCAAGGCTTTAGGAACTAGTAGGGAAAAATAAAACTAATGGATTATTATATCTAAAGAAATGGGAGTTAAGGATTTAATTACTAAACTCATCTAACTAGGTTGCAATTGAAAGGTTCTATCCAAATTAATCACTAATCTAACTAAGATTAAGTAATAGGAGAAATCTATGTGAATGGGAGAGGAAAGATTATAATCTATAAAATCTATGTTCATTATAGGTTGTAGGTTAATAAAGTCTATGAGACATCTAATACACATTAGGAGAGCTAAGGAACTTCTATTCCAATCCTTAGAGAGTTTAAATGATCATTAAGAACTAATGGGAAAGTGAACTAATATTCATCCTAATTGTTAAGATTTAGTCCTAATAAGTTCATGACCTACAGTTAAATATGTACTAGGGTTAAGTACACTAATTGAGAGCATTATCAAACTCTTTTGATCCTAAGAAAATCAAGTTACAAAATTAATCCTAAAGCATATCTACTAAAATTGAGAATTCAATTAAGGATTTTACTAAGCATATGAGCATCTAAAATATAAAAAGTCAAGCTCTAAACATGCAATTGAAATGATATGGGAAGTAAATAAAATGAGACATTTTTGATGTCCTAGGGTTTAATAAATTAAAACAATCATATTTTAGAAATTATGATATTGCAAAATTACCCAATTTAAGGGTCCAAATACCTAAAATATCCAATTATTATCCAAATGAAATAATATATGCAAATATGTAATCTTAAAGTATAAGGAGAAGAATGATGCTAAGTAGGTCAAAAATAGACAACATTGAATTATTAGGGTTAAATAATCATTAAGGAAATTAGGTTCAAAACCTAATTTGAATAATACCATTATGATCATTTTGTTTTTTGATTGAAATAATATATAATTTTGTATTATTTTGTTAAGTATTCCTTAACATATTAATGAAATAAAATTCACATTAATAATTAATCATTTAACATTTATGACAACTAATTAAATCAACACCATAGAAAATTAGGCAGTACAAAATTCTACAGCATAGAAACTTAAGGCGCAGAAAATGTGAGACAGTGGCTGTCAGCTGATAGCGTGTGAAATTATGTGCACCGTTGTGACACGCGACAGCCCATGCAAGCACGTGTGTCAATTCTGACTCCTACGCATTTTGTATGGTCTGATGTCTGAGAGGCACGCCCGAACTATAGCATTCGTTGCTATGAGCCTCATCATCGCCAAATAGAGACCCAAGAGGGTACTTCTAGGCTTTGATCTCCCAGTTAAACTTAGGAGCATCATGACACGACCCGCACACCATCGGCTAGCCATCGTGAAGATTGACACTATGGACCCGCTCTGAGCTCTAGATGTCAACGGGGTGACTGGCACAGATTTGATCCTGTAGCCAACTGTGGACGCAGACGCATGCCAGGGCTCGGTCGAGCCCAGTCGAGGTTTGTCTCGATAGGCAATGGCACGAAATAAGTATTAGAGCATTTAGTTAGAGAGAATGCAAGGAGAATTGATACCTTGCCACTTGGGAAAAATTGAGTTCTATTAGTTGGAAGAAAGAATAGGGATCACAGCAAGTTCCTTCATCTGTTGCTCTAATGCATCCTCTAGTAGCCCAACAAGAATTGGAATAGGAGAAAATGAAAAAAGAGTAACAATGGAAAAACTCAAGAGGCCTAATTGGGGCTCAAAAGACCTCCCTAGTGGGGCCGTTGTATGGCCTGCAACGCATTACTGGGCGCAGAGGAGAGGACCCATAGAAAATATTCCTGGTCATTGGATCCTGATCCAGATCCAATGGCCAGATCAGACAAATATAATCCACGCTGTCTGATCCATATCAAAACCACGCGATGGTTAGGATCAGCTTGGATCGCTATCCCGTGTGTATACCTCATGCACATAATTCACACAATTCTTAAAAATAGCTACTGGAATAAATTTAATATAGGTATTTAAACTATGTAAATTAAATACTTATTTAATTTATTAATTATTCTTAAATTATTACTCAAAATTAAATAATGAAACAGACTCCAAAAAATCTCAAATTTTAACCTGTACCTAATTGAGGGGTGAGGAACTCAAAAGTGCAATTGGATTTTTGATAGGAGGTCAATTTAATTATCCTAATTTCTTAAGTATTTAAATATTAATAAAATATTCAGGAAAAATTAGATGACTTCTAAACACTCCCAAAATATCATCCATAACTAATTTGGGGTGACGAGTTCAATTGAGAAATCTGATTTTGATTATGAGGTCTAAATAAAATAGGCATTCTCAAATTATCCATAAAATCAGTAATGTTGGAAAATCTCAAATGGTCTCCAAATCGCATGAAACTTAAGGTGGAAGCTCTTAGCACTTTTATAAGAGTATTATAAAGGAAAAATAGTTGATTAGGCAATTAATTAACTGGTTGTTACAAACTCAAAGGTGCTTTATTTCTTTCTTAACTCTCAAATAGGTGATATCATCAAATGCTAGTGTGAGAGGAGGATGTGGAGTATTTTTGTTCTTCTTCAATTTGCTTTTCCTGGTTAAATGTTGGACAAGTGATTTCTTATCATCAGCTTCAGCATTTTTTTCTATTCGTAATTGGGTTCAGCTCTCAAATCTTCCTATGAAACTATAGACATAATCAGGCATATCAAAGGTTGCTATTGCTATTGGTTTTCCTCAAATGTATGAAACTCTAACAATGAGCAAATAAAAACTGACATTCATAAGAGTTTGCATGAAAATTTCTCTCTTGTCTCCCCTACCGGAGACTCACGAATATTAAGATTATTTCACTAAGAAGTACTTATGATAGGATTTCTCAAACCTACTTGTATTGTAAGACTCTTACCTACTTGAATTGTAACTATGAGGAATCGTATCCCCCTCTAGTGTCTAAAAGAGGATTCAATCAATTTTGATTACCTCATAGGGTTTTGACAATGAAAAACAATTCTTTTAATGCCTCTACCTCTTATGAAATGCAGTATGCACCCCCATCTATTATTTTGGATGGGTAAGAAATGCACTATTAATCTCATCAATCATGGAATCTCCTTTAAATGTTCACCTCATATAATGTGTTCAACAGTAAATTTATTAAGAGCCTAATCTGTCATTATTAAAATTTTAGTTTTTTTTGGGATAATTGAAACTTTCTTCTCTTCTATGACCCTTCACATTGTCGGATCCATCACATTCCTTTCCTCCCATTATAAATCCCCTCCTATTCTCCTCCTTTCTAGAGATCCCCTCTTCCTCCCGAGCCATCTCTAGTGCAGAGCCCCTCAATCTCTTAGCTCCTCGATTGTAGCAGCCTCTCACATCAAAGCCATGCCTATGACAACCCCAATTCCTCTAGCCAATGAGGGCATGGGATTTAGGATTAATCTATGGCAAAAATTGTAGCCAATATTTAAAATAATAACATAAACATCACAGATATTTGCTCAACCATTTTGAAAATAAGAAAAAAATGATATTTTATAATGATAAAGTATTTTACAGTATTTATTTGAATAGACTTTTCTTTATTTAAAATGTAGGAAAGATACAAGAAGATGAAAGGGCATCTATTGGTTATTCAAGATTGTTCAAGTTGAACACCTATTAGAGAAAACCCTAAGCAATAATTGACACAGTAATAAAAGTAATTTGTCACAAGTAGGTTATACTTCATCAAAAATTGAATGTTTCTATCTATAAAGTGAATAAATAATAATCATAATATTGTTCAAGTGGTCAAAATCTCCAACCATGAGGAATCAAGCACAACTGCTTGATTATGATAAATATGAGTTCTAACGTAATATATATAAAATTACATTATGTACAAATTATAAATAACTTCCATGGAACCCCATTTTATATATTCAATCTTATTATCTATTTTTGATAGTATATTAAATAGTGACAGTATAATTTAATCAACAAAATTTGTAATATTCAAAATGGGGTATGAAACATATAATTAACTTAGTAATCAATGAAATTTGTTCTATTCAAAATATAGTAAAGACATATAATTAAATCAGTATATACAAATATACTTCATGATATATGGGGTACCTATTTCTCTTCCTAATTTAATCTCTTACAAATTTATGTGTAAAATTTTGGTTAGAACAGTGTTGATGAAATTTTCATAGTAAAAAGAATATAATAATATGTTATGCAAATAATAATAATATTTTTGAGGTTTGAAGAGATAATGAGGATAATAGCTATAATAATATATTATAGAAATAACAATAATAAAATCTCTATTACTAAGGGAAAATAATAATGGGAATATATTATTATTTTTACTAATAAAATGATAAAATTTCATTATAATGTTGTAGATACTATTAAGAAAGATAATGATGATGGAAATAACGATAATAAAAATTTATATTATATTATTATTAAAGATAAAAAATTTGTAGGAATATTACTATTATTAGTAGAAGTATTATTCTTAGAGAGAGAAAATAATATTAGAGAAGAATATATATAAATATATATATATATATATATATTTGTTTAAGGAGAGTATATGAATATAATGGTAATAATAGTATAATTAATAATATAGTAAGGATAATTATAATATATATAATAATATTGATGGTAAGACTACATTATTATTACTATTATTATCATTTATATGATAATTTACATGTAAGGAGTACTATTATTATCCATCCTAGAGAGAGAATATCATAATAAGAAAAATAATATTATTTCTTATGATATACAAATATATTTATTTGGAGAGAGAATATTATGATAATAATAAGATAATAATAATAATAAATTTTTATTATTTTTTATATGATGATAATAATTATAATAAGTATGATAATATACTTATTATTAATTATTAATTAAGGATGATAATGATGATAGAATGTTATAATAATAGAATAATAATAATAGTATTATTATTGCTATAATTATTATTACTTTTTTTATGATAATAATAATAAGTTAGATGATATACTTATATTATTATTGATGATTGAGAGAGAGATGATAAATAGAGAATAAGGGAAGAAGAGATAACAATAAGAATGTAGTATTATGAGATTATTAGAGGATGAGGAGGACAAGGAATAATAGAAGTATAAGACAAGAAGCAAATAAGTAATAATAGCAAATAAATAATATTATCATTAGACTATTATAGTATAGTATCATATAATAATTATAATATTATAATAGCTGTATAATATTATTTTGAATGGGATTACAATGGCTATTATATTTGTGCCCCTTTTAATGGTTACCCCATCTTTCATTCTTACAGATCGACATTCACGAATTTGGTGGTCAGGCTTGTCGTACTAAAAACACCTCTTGCCATCGTGGTAGCACTTGCCGTAACGATGAGATCTCTAGCACTCTCATTTTCTTCCTTAACCGGTTATCAGAAGTTAGCTCAAATATTTTAGCAGTTGGGTTGGGTTGTTATCTTTTGAAAGTCCCTTGGTATTTTGTGGGATGATCTTGCTGCTTCCCTTGTCTGAGTGATTAAGAGACTTATTATTTTCATTGTGTTCCATAGTTAGTGCACATTCTAGAAGTTTGGAGAAACGAGTATGCCAAAGCTAAAGTAGGCTCCAATAAAGGGTGTCCTTCATCCATAATAAAAAATATTTGCACCTTCCTTTTTCTGTACTTAATAAGTTCTGAGTGTATCTTGATATTCTGGTGAACTCGTCCTGAACCAATTTCATTATTCTAGCTAACCACATAGTTGCTACCCTGAACCAATTTCATTAATTTGTTCTCCATTCTTCCAAAATCAGAGCTGGCAACATATTCCCACCATCAGTTAGCTTCACCCTTAAATAGGTAGCGAGTCACTCGTATTATCTTTTCATTTAGACACTCCATACTTTCTAGCATCTTCTCTATCTCCCTTAGCCAGTCTTCAGCCTCGATAGGGCAAGTAGTCCCATGAAATACTTGAGAATTTAATTTGAGGAAAGATTGAAGAATTCAAACAAAATGATGCTTTTGGGGTGATTGTATGGAATTTAATAAAGTTGTTTTCTTTTGATTAGCTAGGAGCTCTAAAACAGCTTCCAAGAAGTGATAGTTGGTAGTTTCTAGAACCTCTATTGATAAAGCTGCCTAGATTGGGGTTTCTATTAGGGTGCTCATAAATCCTTCATCTGAATCCATCTATTTACCCAAAGGTTAAAAGCTCAAATTACATAATTTTATGTTATCCTTCTCTCTTCTCAAAATGAATTATGATTTGACATTTATTTACACTCAATCTTGCTCTTATACTATAATAATCCTATTACTGTTACATTTTAGTGAGAAGTCTAATTAGCGCCATTTCATTGCTATTACTCTAATAATAGTATTAGGAGCCTTCACCTAAAGTTTGGTGTAATTTAGAAATCATTTGTGATTAATAAACATTCTTGATTATTTTGATAATTCTAAAAATACATATTATTTTTGATCTCAGAATCAAAATTGGAGTTTGCCATAAGACTCATCACCCCCAAATTAACTAGGGGTGGTATTTTGAGAATGTTTAAAAGTTAACTGGCAGACAAAAATACACGTCTGCATTTGCACACAAGTGTAGGTGGTCTGAAGTAATAAGTGAAAAGTTTAGTTTTCGGGATTTATCAAACCTTAGGAACGGTTGTTTTGATACCGAGCTGTATTTTCCTTCACTAATGCTTAGATAACAATTTTGGTTGATTTTGGTGGTTTCTAATTAGCAATACATAAGACTTGAGTTATGATACTATTGGATTAAAAAGGAGAGAGTTGAGATTTCATTGTAATATATGCAAGGCTTGGTTATATGACTTTATTATTCAATTGTAGACGTGCAATTTAATTACTTTGTTTAATCAAGTGAACACCATTGGAATTGAAATATCCTCCAATTACATTGGGTTCAAGTTTAGTGCATAAAGAGAACTCCTTTTGGGCTCATCACTGGCACATAAACCCTTATGAGATATTAATTTATTAGTTATATTTTGATCTCCAACGTCTAAGCTATCAAAAACATCTTTTAATTTTAGTTATCTCACAAGCAAGATTCCATTTATCATGCGTCATGTACCTTCACACACAATTTAGCTAGATGAGAGGATGCATTGGGTCAATCGATTTTGTCACATGATCCAGGAAGTTCCCATTGTCCTTTCATCCCTTAAATTTTGCTGAGCAGTAGAGCAAGGTAACTGGGGAGCTTGGTTCTCAAGCTACAATCTGTTGGAGTGCTATTAAGGTAGGGTGCAAGTGAGCCTTAAGAATTCTGCCACGTAATTCTCAGCTTAACTCGCACTTCCTTCCTTACTCTTACCCAATTGATGAGCATTGGAACACAAGCTCATTTGATTTAAAATAACTAAGCATTCAGTTCATCCGAGCATTCATTCAATAATAGAAATTAACACACAAATAGTTTCTCATTATATTCAAATAATGTCATCATACAACCAATATTTCCCTTGCATAGTTCTACAACTACATCTCAACCCTCCCCACGGGATTTTTAGCCTACCATTACTAAGCAAGAAATAATATACATGCAATGAAAAGTAAACATCGCCATCAGTTCATGGAAAGAAATTAATCAAGGGAGTTTAGGAGAAATATAAGTAATCTCTCGGAGAAATTCTGGGGTTCTCCTTACTTTCTTACATTGTCCTCTTGAAGTTCCACCCTTCATTCTTTGCTATCTTTTATTCCATCCTCTTCTTGGTCCTCTCTTCCCCTTGGTGAGTTTTCCTTTTTTCTTTTCTTGCAGCCTTTCTTTTAGGTATTTTGAGTGGCAAAGGTTGAAACCCTTTCAAGGTCTGAGATTGGCCCTTAAATAGGAGTGCACTCAGCCTCAAAGCTTTTAATGTGTGACCTTTGCTCTTCATTGAATTAATTTCAATCCCTTTTAATATTTTTATCTGTTGAACTATTGGGATTCAACAGGAATTCAATTCATCAGTTTTCAAGAGGCTGGGGGAGGCCAAAGGTCACATTTTTGTGGCCTTTCCCATGCCTCTTAATGGCTATTTCCTGGAAAATTCTTGGACATCCACTACAGCGCGCTGCGGCAGGTGTCGTTTCATTTATAGTTCTGCTGCGGTGCGCTGCGGCAACCATGTTTCAATTCCCTTTCTTCTGTTGCGCGCTGTGGAAGCAGTGTTCCAAATGTATTTTTCTGCACAATAGTTAGTATCTTTTTCTTTGGTCATTGAAGCGTACGCTGAGGCGCATTGTGGCTCGCTATAGCGGGCAACTTGCAGGATTCCTGTTCAATTAGTTTTAACTGTAGTTTTATAAAATGAAAAGTTACCCCGCTGCAGCGCACTACAGTGAACAACTTGCAGGATCACTGTTTAGTTAGTTTTATCTATAGCTTTATAAAATGAAATTTACCCACTGCGGCGCACTACAGCGGACAACTTGCAAGATCACTATTCAATTACTTGTTTATAAGGCTTTAATATTCAATGAGAAATGATGATGCAGCACGCTGCGGCGCGCTGTGGCATGCGACTTGTGACTTTACTGTTCAATTACTTGTTTATTAGGTTTTAATTTATCCTTATCAATATGACGCTGTGGCGCGCTGCAGCGGTCGTGCTCTAGGTCTGCAGTTGTACTTCCAGGTCAGGCGATTTAAGGGGACGCCATCGTGCGCTATTGCACACTACTGTGGTGGATTTTGTCCATAATATGGTAAATCAACCTTTGCAATTTGTTTTCTTCCTTTTCCTGAATAAACATCAATTTCTATTCAAAGTATAGGAAAATATATAGTGATATGACTGTTTAAATACTAGATTTTTGCTTACAAATTCTAACTACATCACATCCCCACACTTAAATTCTTGCTTGTCCTTGAGTAAGCTCAATAAATGTGAAATTGTGAATTTGTCCTTGTCTAGGATTCAATGCATTACACTCATGTATCAATAATTTAGATGTCAAGCATACTCTAGTCCAAATTACTTCATGTCTCCATGTTCTACTACCCCTCTAATCGAGTTCATGTGTCACCATTTCCTTTGGTTTCAATTCAAAATGTTATCTTAATGTTTTAATATGTGGAAGGTGATCCTGAAATTCATAACCTTAATGATGCAATTGGTGAGTCTTTTGAGTGTTGTGTCTATGTGAGCTCCTTCTTATGATTCATTAGGACATTTTAACATGTTATGAGAGATATTATTCTTCATCATAAACGTTCACTTATTTAGATTGGGAGAGATATTTTTCATCATCCTTTTATATATTAATTTTATTCTTTTGTTTTTTCAAATTTTTCTTAAAAGGGAGAGCCATTTTCTTCATCCCTTAATGCAGTCCTTGTGATCACTAAGTCCTACAGGAGCCTAGCACTTCAAATTATTACTCACCTCTTGCCACTTTAGTTTAATTTATAGATTTGTAACCCCCACACTTAAACTTAAGCACATTCTATATTAAGCCCTGGGAAACCAAGCTTCGTAGATTCATGAACTAAATAAGGGGTATATAACTTAAATTCATTTTATCTTTATCTCAACATGCTGGCATCTTAATTCTATACCATAAGTGTTTTTGACATTGAATCTAAACTTGTCCACATTCAAAAAAATTCTCCTTAAAGTTCAATTTTAGCAAAAATATAGGGTCTGTGAAATACAGAATTTATTTTATGATTGAAATCAACTACAAAATACAAAAAAAAAAATGAAAATACAAAACAAGAATAAGCACAACCTTATTAATCGTGGGTTACCTCCCATCGAGCGCTTGTTCTTACATCTCAGCCTGACGCCAATTTAGCTCGTCTACATGACTCATTCTCTTGGGAGATCCTGCAATAACAAACTCTCTTTCTGTTGCAATTCAGGATCCTTCTAAGTAAGGTTTTAGATGTGCCCATTTACCTTAATTGTCCCATCCGATGAAGTGATATCCACACTTTCATGGGGGTATATTTTTGTGATTATAAATGGGCCCATCCATCTTGATTTCAGCTTTCCTAGAAAGAGCCTCAACCTGAAGTTGAATAACAATACCTTCATTCCTAGTTCTAGGTGTTTGGGTCTTATTAGCTGATCGTGCCATTTCTTAGTTCTCTCCTTGTATAGCTTGGCATTCTCATATGCTCCCAACCTGAATTCATCCAGTTCATGCAACTGCAGAACCCTTTTCTCTCCTACTAGTATGAAATTGAAATTCAGCCTTTTAACTACCCAAAAGGATTGATGTTCTAACTCTATCGGAAAATGACAAGATTTCCCATAAACTAACTTATAAGGGGACATTCCTAAAGGTGTTTTGAATGCAGTTCTATACGCCCAAAGTGCATCATTTAATTTCATGGACCAGTCCTTCCTGTTTTGGTTAACAGCTTTCTCAAGGATTTGCTTTTATTCACGTTTGACACTTCCAGTTGGCCACTGGTTTAAGGATGGTATGTTGTACCTACCTTATGTTCACCCCATATCCCTTCAATAAAATCTCTAATTTTTTATTACAGAAATGTGTTCCACCATCACTTATCAGGACACGAGGTGTACCAAACCTAGAGAGTACCTAATTTTTCAAGAATTTGATCATAGTTTTTGGCATTATTATTTGCACAAGCTACAACTTCAACCCATTTGGAAGCATATTCTACTCCCACTAATATATAGTTACTTGAATTGGAGGAGGGGAATGGGCCCATAAAGTCAATCCCCCCAACATCAAAAAGTTAAACTTCAAAGATTTCATTGAGAGGTAACTCATCCCATTTCTCTAAATTTTCCATCCTCTGACATTGATCATAGCTCTTTACATAATCAGCAGCATCCTTGAAAAATTTGGGCCAATAAAATCCAGATTGCAGTACCTTTGCCACTGTTCGATCAATACTGTGATGCCCTCCGTAAGGAGATGTGTGGCAATTATATAAGATATTAAGTGTCTCAATTAAGGCACTCATCTTCTTAGGATTTGATCGGGATAGCATTTGCATAGGAAGGGATCATACCAAAAGTAATTTTTAACATCAGCAAAGACTTTTTTCTTTGTTGATAGTTAAGCTCTTTTGGGATCACCCTTATGGCAAGATAGCTGGAAAAATCAGCAAACCAAGGAGGATTGCTTGCTGCAATTAGGTAGAGCTGTTCGTAAGGAAAAGTTTCACAAATTCTTCTCCTTCTTTTTGTCTTACATGAGACAATTGGAGATGTGATCAGCTACCACATTATCACACCCCTTTTTATTATGGATTCCAAGTCAAATTCTTGCAGCAACAAACCCAATGTATGAGTCATGGCTTTGCTTCTTTATTTTGAAGAAGATACTTAATTGTAACATGATCCATGTAAGCAATTGTTTTTGGTCCAATAAGATATACCTGAATTTGTTGAATGCAAAAACAATCGCTAAAGTTCCTTCTCGGTGGTGGCATAATTTCTTTGTGCTTCATCCATTAACTTACATGCGTAATAAATGGAATATAAAGTTTTTTTCCTTTCGTTGTCCTAAAATTGCTCCCACTGCAAGATCACTAGCATCACACATGATTTCAAAGGGGTGATCCCAGCAAGGAGTGGAAATTATAGGAGCTGATAATGAGAGCTGATTTTATGGCATTAAATCCCCTTATGCAGTTTTCATCGAATTTGAATTCAACATCCTTTCCTAGAAGTCGACATAAAGATAAACTGAGTTAAGAGAAATCTTTTATGAGCCTTCTATAAAACCCGTGTGCCCAAGAAAGCTCCAAACTCCCTTTACATTAGAGGGTGGGGGCAATTTCTCAATAACGTCAATTTTGGCCTTATTTACCTCAATTCGTTTATTGATATAAGGTGGACCCAAGGAAATTCCTTCCTCCACCATGAAGTGACACATTTCCAATTAAGAATAAGATTAGTTTTCTCACATTTTCTTAGGAGCTTACCCAAGTTTGTCAAACAATTTTCAAAGGACTCTCTTGCAACAGAAAAATCATCCATAATATCTTTAGAAAATCTCCTATCATTTCAAAAGAAATGGCCATCATGCACCTCTAAAAAGTGCAGGTGCATTGCATAGACCAAAAGGTATCCTCCTGAAAGCATATGTTCCATAGGGGCATGTGAAGATTGTTTTTCTTGGTCTTCTAGGCTATCAAAATCTAATTGTACCCTGAGTAGACATCCAAAAAACAAAAGTAAGGGTTCCCAGCCAGCCTATCTAACATCTGATCAAAGAATGGTAGATGATAGTGATCTTTCCTAGTTGCCTTATTTAATCTCCTATAGTATATGCATACTCTCCACCCAGTGACCTTCCTCATAGGAATTAGTTCATTGTTTTCACTCAAGGTCACAGTCATCCGACTTTTCTTAGGGACCACATGAATAGGACTTACCCAGGGGCTGTCCGAAATTGGGAAAATGATCCCAGCATCCAAAAGCTTAATGATCTCCTTATGCACCACCTCTCTTATACTTGAGTTTAATCTTTATTGAGGTTCTATGGAAGGTTTGGAGTTGTCTTCAAGCATATGCAGTGCATGCATAAGGTAGGACTAATACCCTTCAAATCGGTAATGTTTCCATCTTATTGCCATCTTATGCTCCCTAACAATGCTTACAATTTAGTTTCTTGGGTTGGGCTTAACAAACAAGAAATTATTACTTGTAGAGAAGTTCCCTCCCTAAGATAAACATATTTTAAGTATTTGGGCAAGGGTTTCAAGTCCAATTCAGGTGGTTCATCTATGGATAGTTGTATTCTTTTCCTTACCTAAATTAACTCATCAATGTTGTTTTCACCCTCTTAAATTCTAACTTCTTCTTCTTCCTCTAGATCTATTTCTTCTATATCTCCAGAAATTAGCACCTCTTCTACTACATTTACATCCCAACATTTCTCATTTGGCATAAATGGATGCCTTATTGAATCTCTTATGTTAAAGCTCACCTCCTCACCCTTACAACGAAGACTTAATTTTCCCATACCAACATCAATCATAGTTTTTCCACTAGCAAGAAATGGTCTCCCTAAAATTATAGGAATCTCCTAGCTTTCATCTTCCATTTCCAAAATGATAAAATCAGTAGGAAAGATAAATTTATCAACTTTTACTAGAAAATTTTCAAGATTTCCATTGGAGGTTTTACGGATCTATTGGCTCGTTGGAGAAGGACTGAGGTGGGTTTTAAAGAATAAATTCCTAGTTTTTAAATATGTAAAATCGCATTAAATTAATTGAGGCACCCAAATCACATAAAGCCCTTTTAAAAGAATGATTTCCTATTGTGCACGGAATGGTAAAACTTCCTGGGTCTTTTCTTTTTAAGAGGGATTTTCTGCAGGAGAATGGCACTACATTCCTCAGTCAATCCCACAATTTTCTTTTCATTTATTTTTCTTTTCCTTGATATTATATCCTTCATAAAATTAGCATAACTGGGCAACTGTTCCAACGCTTCAGCAAAGGGAATATTTATATGAAGAGTTTTGAAAGTTTTAAGGAATTTTTGGAACTGATTGCCTAGCTTGTCCCTTGCCATTCTTTGAGGATAGGGATGTGAGGATTGTGGTTAGAAGATTTGGTTATCCGTGTATTAGTTTCCACATTCATCCCTTTATCTTTGTCTTTAGTGATTTCTTTCTCCACAATAGGTTTCTCTCCTAAATCTTGAGAAGTATTTTCAAATTTTTTAAGTACCAAAGGTTCTGTAATTTTTCTACTTCTCAAAGTTATAAAATTTCCTGATTCATTCCTATAGTCCCCTATAGCTCCCACCAAGAAGGGTTGACTTAGTTGTGTCATAATCTCTTTTATTTTTAACTCAATTCTTGGATAGCTTTTTTCTTGATTTAAGAGTGTGTGTTCGTGATGATTTAATGTTGCATCTGTTCTGTTGATAAAATTAGTCGTGTCCATTTTAAACTCTTTTAGGGAATGCTCTAAGCTTCTTCCCTCCTTAGTGTGTTGGGTTCTATAGTCTTGGACAGCATTTACTTTCTCAGTTTCTCCCTCATGATCCGAAATATGTTTCCTTCCCTGTAGTCTTTGGGTTAACAGGTCAATTTTGTTTCTTAATTCAGCAATCTGATTTAACTCATTCACATTATTTATCTCTAGCTTACTGGAATGTGGCTGCTCAATTGGCCATTGGAATGCGTTGTTAGCCATTTCCTCAAGGAGATCAAAGGCCTCATCGAGGATTTTACTACTTAGTGATCCTCTTGTGGTTGCATCTATGAGTGTCCTTATGGGTGCATTTAAACCATTGTAAAATGTCTGCACCTGCATCCACAAAGGAAACCCATGATGCGGGCAACATCTTAAGCAGTCCTTAAAACATTCCCAGCCATCATACAAGTTCTCACCATGTTGTTGAAAGAAGTTTGAGATTTCATTTCTCAGCCTGGCGGACTTTGCAGGTGGAAAATACATGGCTAGGAATTTCCTTGCCAAGTCATCCCAAGCCCTTATAAACTCACCAGGTAAAGAACTGACCCAAACCTTAGCTCGGTCTCTTAGCAAGAATGGAAATCATCTTAATCTTAAGTAGTCATCAGATACCCCGTTAAATCAGAAGGTGCCACATATTTCCAGAAAAGTTGAAATATATGCATTCGGGTCATCCGATGCCATCCCACTAAACTGATTGTTTTGGATCATATTCAAGGTGGATGGTTTTATCTCAAAATTATATGCTTGTATATGAGGTCTAATAATAGCATTTTGAACTCCCTCTATCGTGGGAAGTGCATTTTCTCTAAGCACTCTTCACCTAACATTTACCACAGGTTCTGCTGGGTCTATATCTAAGTCTGCCATTTGTGCATTTTGTTGATTTAAAATAATTTGCTCTCTCCTAGCTCTCAAATAAGTTCTCTCAATTTCGGGATCGTAAAATAATTCGGTAAGATTTCTCCTACTTAAGCAATCATAATTTAATCTTATATGCTTGTTACCTTACTATATCATAGTCTGAGTAATCAATTATTTTAATTCCATTCTTTTTAAACATCAAATGAAACATATCCTAAGAATTTGAAGTCCATTGGACTTCTCTAAGTCTAAAATAATATTTTGATCAGTCTAGATGCTCTAGTCTATAATCAAAATATTTTGATCTCAAAATTAAATTATAATTGCATTTTTGAATTCCTTACCCCCAAATTAGCTAAGAGTGAAAATTTGGTGCATTTTGGAAAACATTTAGGCCATAATTCACATTTAATTAAAATGGTCTAATTGCATAAATGGGTTTCTAACAATTTGATTTTGCAAATCTACCCTTATACCTGATTAAACGGCCGGGATCCGCTGTGCGGGCCTCGAGCGATCCGCTGCGGAGCCCGGGTCACATGACAGCGGAGCCCCGCACATCTAGCCGTCGGGCATTTTTAACCAACGGTCGGGATTTGATCTCGCTAGACCGCGGATCCGTCGTCGGATCCATCCCGTGGATCCTACGGCCAGGATGGCACCCGCGATCGCCCGTTAGGATCCGAGCGATCCCAGTCGTAGCGCCATCTGATCGATAGATCAGATGGCATCCAAAGGTCCCGGCACTGTGGACCTTCATCTTCGCCACGCCCGCGCCCGACAGAGAAAATCCCAGTACAGCTAGCTGCCCATCCGATCTGCCACTCGCGCCTCCAGCTCAGCAGAACCATTAGGAACTTCCCAGTTAGAGACCCCATTCGGGCCTCGTGACCTGACCGAGCTCGAATTGGAAATTCGAGAGCTCGGCCATGGCCCAACCTCTGGGCCTTCCCCAGCCCGAGCCGACCCTCCAGAAGCTTCCCTAAGCACGTCTGAGGCTATAAATAGCCTCATCAATCCTCCCTCTGCCACTTTGCTACTCAATTACCCTCAATTCTCCTCTATCTTCTCTTCCATCATTGTCGTATGTCCGAGCTTGCGTAGGCGATCCAGGAGCTCCCGAACCACTGATAGAAGGCTCTCCTAGTGTTCAGGAACCTTTGAAGTGTCTGGAAGCTCAGCCAAGGCCAACCAAAGTCCCAGTCGACAGTCCCGAGCTTCCCCATTGAATTAGGTACCCCAGCTTGCTGGTTTCAAGCCAATAAGGCTCGAAGCTTCTTCCATTTGATTCGTATGCTTGCATATCGTTATTTCGAACCTAATGTGATCGTAGCTAGGACCTAAGATAGCCCCGATCGATCGATACGATCGATTCGGCTAAGTCCCGTAGGGACCGCCTCGGTCGAGTAAGGACCCGGTGATCCAGGCTATCCCATACCCCCAGACTAGAGGGCTTAGATCCGCCTCACCTCCCTGATAGTGTAGGGATCGAGCCCGGGGTCTGGCGTGGCCTCTATGGGGAGAATTGCATCCCCACGGTAGCTCCATTAGAGGAGCTCTTAGGTGAGTAAGGTTCGGCCGATCCAGATCATCTGACAGTGGGCTTCGGGTCCCATTCGATGCGTCCGACCACGGTGAATGTGTAGCGATCGATTGCTGGTCGTGCTATGGTCGGATGCACTAGAATTGGTCGATTATGGATTTCCCTAATTGAGTTATTCTGTCGGGTCGAAGACCCTGTGCGGGTCGGGCCAACCCATGACCCGCGCGGTGCGACAGTCTCGGGTCTTCGGGCCCCGCTGGACCCACGCGGTTCGACTAATGGGCCGAGCCAATTTATATTAAATCTGATTAATTGGAATTATTTTCCCTTAGGAAAATAATCCAATTAATTCAATCATAGAAAAATTAAATCAGAAAAATACAGAATATATTATTTGAATAACTTGTAATCCACTGGTCAAACCCTAAGATATCATATATAAAAATAATCAGAAAATTATTAGGGATTTGAATATAAAATTAAATTTCACATCTGATGGTTAGATTTTCTATAATTGCCAAATTACAGCAGAACTTAATTAGGGTGATTTAGTAATTATACTTAACCAAATTGCATGTTTAGGGTGCCATTAATTTACTTATAATTAGTAGAATGCATGTGTTAGGTGAATTATTTTTCTGAGTTCTATACTCCAAATTATGCTCTAATCTTATTAAGTCATAATTAGTGAAAATTAGGGCTTATACATATTGGATCTTTGCAAACTTAGCCCTAATTAATTGTATTATTAAGTAGGACATATGTGCAAAATTGCAAACAATTTTGATGGCTAGATTTGTAATTAAGTGCTAATCCATTTGAATGGATTTAGGGTTTGATTAGCATTAATTACTTTCTGTTTTTATGAACTTTCTATTATTATGCTTCATAAAAGTAGGTTAAATATATTAGAAGCCACACGTATTGATCCAAAATGCATAACTTGAATAAACCAAAAATTGGAGATCTTAACTTCCTTAATTAACTTAAGAAGTCTTAAAACTTTGATCAAGCTATAAAGGCTTGATCTAGGACTGAGATTGCCACCAATAACACACTCTTAACTCATTAATTTGACATTAATCATTAATCAAACACATGATCTTAATTGAATAAGAATAGGGGTCAAACCTTAATTTACTTAATTAAGGTCCAAATCCTTAAAGACCTTAACTGACAAAATTTGATTGTAGGATAATTAACTTGACATCTCTCCAATAATATATCTGATCTTATATTGACCTTAAACATTTGAATTAGACATGATAAGGTTATTAATAAAGCTATATGATTGCTTAATCTGAATCAAATCTTTAGATCCTAGATTTTCTTCTAAATAAGACCATTAGCATAAGAAGATTAATAAAATCATATTGATTGAACAAGTGATCTAAAACTTTAATAACAATCTTGATTTAAATCCCATAATCTTAGATTAAGTTGTGACCAGATGACTTAATCATCTGATCTAATCATTCTAAACCTATCTATGAAATAGAACCTAATATGCTAATATCAGAATTTAGAATGGGAGATCTTAAGCATCTCTTCATAAGATCATCTTGAAACATTTAAAAGACCTAAATTACACATACTTTGAGGTAGGAGAACTTGTATGATTTATTGAGGTAGAAGCTTAGAGGATCCCTTAACCTTAGAATTGATCTTAATCTCTCGTGGTAGATACCACTTAAAACCTTAGAATAAAACTTTTCCTTGTGGTATAATACATGTTGAGTGATCCTTGATCACATTTTAGTGAAACCTTGTATAGGACTTACCTATTTAGTATAGGCCTTTATAGTCTTGATCATTCCTTGATTTATTAAGTAGACTTGCTTGAACCCCGATTATTGGATGGTGTAGTATAATATACCCATATTACTGGTTCTCCAGTAGTATCCGGGATTGGTTGATTCACTCTAATGGGGACTTATGAGCAGGTGCTATCCTACGGGATTAGACGAATACAGTCCCATTAGAATAAATCATTCAAACCTAAGAGTGTATTGAACGGGTATTCATTCCTTAGTCTGATTGAAATACAAATTGCCAATGGTGCAATGCCTCCTAGCGAAGCTGCTTCAATAGGTGTGGCTCAAACAAACTAAGTAATGAGATTCACCTTCTTTAAGACACTAAGTATGGTGGTGAGTAAGTGATGAAAATCACTTTTCTTGCAAGCATGCTGAATATGTGTATACGATCATTCAATCTAGTGATGTTTAATTAAATCTACAACTATAACCAATTAATGTTCTAGAAACTAGGAGACAGAATCCTTTTAGCAGGATTTTACACAATGGAGACTTATGATTCATTATTTGCATTCCAAGCTTTCATGGATTTTTGGATTTTACCCATATAGAATAGAAGCATGAGCATAAGCATAAGCATGAGCTTGAAGCATCATTTTAGCAGTGACGCACGAGTATCAGTGATGAATTATGGGTTACAGAATGTTACATACACAGACTAGGGAGTTTCAGGGTGCATCTGCATCACAATACTGTCTTCCCAGCTGGGTGTATGCATACATTGGACTATACTATTAATAACCTTTCAGTGATAATTCTGTTACATATTTGTGATATACCATACACTGGCATATTTGGTACATCTTTACAGTGACATATAGTACGTCATTTGACATTTCTTTCACATTGATTTCTGAGCATTTAGCATTTTCATTTACTTTCAGTATTTAGCTTTTGATGCAGTTTTACTCTATTTAGTCTTTAAAGTTGTAGTTACTTAGCATTTTTCTCTATTTTTCTTCAGTTTTCTTTACTTTACTATCTACTGCATTTACTTTCCTACTGCATAGTTAGTTGCAATGCTTTAGACTTCTTGTCTAACATGCGGTACTTTTGGGATCCGGCAAATTGCTAGATCCCGAGCAGCTTGTGGAGACAGGATAGGAGGACTGGCAGAAGATCCAGGAGGAGTACATGGAGCCCCAAAGGATCTGTCCGCCTCCTTTTACCTTTATGCTTTATTTCCAATATATGTATTAGCATAATACTTAAGATAAGTATCTACTCTCATCTTAAGTATTGGCTCTCGATCCTACTCTTAGGTTCGAGTCAGCATCCATCAGTAGGGCTCAGTCTTCTAGCCTATTCAAGAAGATGAGTTTTTCTTGTTCTCGTCCTCCTGAGTAGCGCACCACTCCGTCACTGATCTGATTTAATACTTGTCTTTTGCGTACGGTGACGGGACAGGGCGCTACAGTTGGCATCAGAGAAGTATCATAAAGTATCAGATAAGGAGTTTATTCCTATCTACTTTATGATCGGTTCTCTGTATCAGGCAAGGATCACAAGTTATTAAGCGTAGTGCAAAGCAAATCATCCAAAAGTTCATTAGCGACCTAAGAGAGGAGCTTGAAGAAGCAGAAGAAGAAATCTGGAGAACTTCCAAGGAACGTTCCTAGTATCTTCTAAACTTTGCTTTTGTAGTTTTTTTTCTTAGTTGATCATGAAAGGGTCTTTATCCTTGTATGTGTTTTTCTTTATTTCCTTTGTAATGAGTTGCTAAATCTCCCTTGGGAAGGGTTGAGAAACCCTCATGTATATGAGTTAAATTTATTATATGAAGTTTGTTTTCTCAAGCACAAATAAAATGTGAGAACTCTATGCTTTGTTAAGAAATGCCTTTTATTATTTAGTCTTGAATGTGGATGAAAGGAAAATGAACTCATAATCTTAAGAACTAACTTGTCTTGTGCTCCATAGCTCATCTTAGGTTGGATGCTAGGTTTATGAGTGCATGAAAGCTTAGAACTATGCGACAAAGTTCTTGAGCTTAATGCATCTTAATCTAAGCTCAACCAAAGTGTTGATGCATGTGATGCTAAGACCCACTAAATGAGCTCCTTAGCTCAACATAATTGCGGTAGAGGAAGAAATAGTTGAGTGCTTATGAACTAAGTGACATAGTTATTGAGCCCAACATATTAATCCCTCATCTCAACTATGTGTGATGCGAGTAATGCTTGTGATGGAATCAATGCTTATAAGATTTAAAAGACTTAAAAATCAAATGTCTCCTTGATCAAGAGATAAGATAAAAACACTAAACCTAAAATCTTATAGGAATCTTTGTGCCAAAATAGAACCGAATGTGTGTTCATTTTGAGCACAAGATTTGAACTTGTAAAACCTTGAGGTAAAACTTAAGGAAGCACAATGTGCACTTGATTAAATCAAAAAGAATAAAAGAAAAAGCTTGAGAATTCAACATGCATTAATAAACTTTTCATCACATACGGGATGAACCCAACTCTCCTCTCTCTTTTCTCTAACTTATCTTCACATAGTGATTATTGTGCTAAATCTAGGGCCAACTCAACCAATCAATTGTAACTTAAACATTAGTGAGAATAAATAGACCTTAGTGTCAAAACAACCAATTATCTGAGGCTCAATAAATCCTGAAAATTAACACTTTCCACTAATTACTTCAGACAACGTACACTTGCGTGTGAGTGCAGACGTGTATTTACAGTCTATCAAGTTTTTGGCGTCATTGCCAGGAAATTGGTATTTGTTTTTTATTAAGGATAATCTATAAGTAGCTAGCGATTTAAGTATTTCATTGCATATATTTTTAGTTTTTGAATACTGTTGCTAAAATTGTTCTTGATAGCCTCATTATTAGTTGCATGAGTAAAAGAGTCTGCACTGAAAATCTTTTTGATTCTAAAATTGAGAGAACTTACTTACAAGCTAGGAGGGAACAAAACCTTTCAAAACAACAAACTGTTATGGAATAAACTGATATGGGCAACTGTAATGAAAATGAAGGAGAGCCAGTAGGAGAGCCTAGGAGAAGAGCACTAAGAGACTATGCACTACCAGCTGTTAGGAGAATCTCCCATGCAATTGTAAGGCCAAATATTGAAGCCCATAATTTTGAAATCAAACCTTCCACTCTGAGCATGGTTCTAAATAATCAGTTTGGGGGATTAGCTACTGAAGATCCAAACTCACATATTTCAACTTTCCTTGAGATTTGTGACACCTTCAGGTTTTACAGTGTCTCTGAAGACTCAGTTAAATTACGACTTTTCCCATTCTCTTTAAGAGATAGAGCCAAGGGTTGGCTTAGCTCTTTACCTAGCGATTCCATCCGGACATGGGACGATTTGGCTAAGAAATTCTTAGCTAAATATTTCCCTACGGTGAAAATTGCCAGATTGAGGATTGAGAGCACCAACTTCACTCAATTGGAAGGAGAGACTCTTTATGATGGGTGGGACCAATTTAAGGAATGCCTCAGGCATTGCCCACATCATGGTTCCCTCTATGGATGCAAGTGCAAACCTTTTACAATGGTTTGAATGCTCCTATGAGGACACTCATTGATGCAGTTGCCTACAGCTCTATTAGTGAAAAAACACAAGAGGAGGCTTATGACCTCTTGGAAAAAATGGCCAATAATACATATCAATGGCCTTCTAAAAGGTTAAAAAGGAAGCTATAAAGGTAAACGAGTCTAACTAAATAACGACATTATAGCAAGAGATCATGCCTTGAACGAAAGAATAGAAATGATGAGTGTTAATGTTGTTCTAGAAGTACATTGTGATTTGTGTGGGGGGAGGCATAATAGTGAAAATTGCAACTTAAAAACCCCTTTGTATAAACTAACACTGAACAAGTTAATTACTTAAGAAACAACAACTTGATGAATAACCCTTACTCCAACACCTACAACCTAGGGTGGAAAAACCACCCCAATATTTTCTTGGAGTAAGAATAACAATAACGCAATTTAATATGGGGGAAATTCATCCACCAACAAGGCATTAATAATGGAAATAACAATAGCAACCAACATCTAAATTTAGAAGTGGCCTTCAACTCATTTAAGGCTGAAACGATCCAATTTATACGCCGCACCAAAACCACTATCACTCGCCATGATGCTTCTATCCAAGGAATAGAAGCTTCTCTGAGAAATATAGAGACCCAATTGGGGCAGATCTCCAAGCAAATGACCTCTTGGTAGTAAGGGGCCTGACCCAGTTTGACCGAAATAAACCCTAGGGAGTTGGTTAGTGTGATACATTCGGAAGTTATGTTAGGTGGAATTAATACTGAAGGTACGAGTGCAATAAATTATAAGTTAGAGAAAAAAAAATTGGAGAATGAGAGTGAGAAGCTAACAGCTCCTAAATGTGAAGACCCAGGAAGGTTGAGCATCCCTTGTACAATCAGAAATGAAGTATTTGTAGAACCCTTGTCTGATCTAGGTGCTTAGGTGAATGTTATGCCCTACCATATTTACGAACATCTAAAGGTAGGAGGGATGGAATATACCTCAATGATTTTGGAGTTTGCCATTTTAGAATCTCTTACCCCTCTTGGAATCATAAGAAATGTTGCAGTCAAAATGGGAAATTTTTTAGTTCCAACTGATTTTGTAGTTTGTGAATGGGATCAATGGAATAAGAATTTCACCATTATCTTTGGGAGACCCTATCTAATGAGTGTGAAAGCTATTATTGATATAGGTCGCGGGGCTATGAGCATAAGTATAAAAGAGAAAACTGAATTAATTGACCTTAAACCCACTGTATTCAAGCAAAGAGAGATAGAAAATGAGGTGAAGAGAAGGGTAAGAGAAGAAAGGTTATGGATTGATAATGTTTTAGAGGATCTAATGATAGAAGAAAGAAATTTTGATAATAACTCAACTCCTTCCTTAGAAAAGGGGAGCAAGGAAGGAGTAAGAAAGAGCAAAACAAGACATGGAAAAAGAAAAAAAGAAAACTCCCCCTAAGCTTGAAATGAAAATAATGGATCTGCTAATGGAATTGGAAGATAGTAGGAGTTTGAGCACCCATGAGAGTTGTGCTCACTCTAGCATTTTCAGCTTATAGAAGAGGAAACCACCAGATCCTACTAACTGATCGTTAGCGAGTTTAGCTAAGGATGTTAAATTAAGAACTTAATGGGAGGCAACCCAATTCAAAAAAAAAAAAAAAAAAAAAAAAAAATTATGGCGCTACAGCGCGCTGCAGCGGAAATTTCGCGACAGCGCGCTACAGCGGGTAAACCGCACCTGTGGAAAACCCGCAACGGCACGCGGTAGCGAATTTCCGCTGCAACGCCCTACAGCGGAAATTCCGCGATAGTGCGCTCTAGCGGAAATTTCGCTACTACGCGCTACAGCGCGCTGCAGCGGTTTGCTCCAGCTGCAGAAATTTTGTTTTTTCTCCTCTGTATTGGGAACCATGCAGTCAAAAACTTATGCAATTTGAGTTCCCCATGCAGTCAAAAGGTCTGGCTGAAAAAGCTGCCCCCCCCCCTTCACATGGATCACCACATTTATAGCATGGGGAAGACCCATTGACCATACTCTCTTGCCTTGGATTCTCATGGCTATAAATAAGAGGCATGGGGGGAGGGGGTTATCCTTGCACCATTCTTAATTCTCCTTCTTCCTCATACTCTTAATCTCTCTAGCTTTCATTTCTCACCATGTCTTCAGGGAAAAAAGCCATTTTAAGAAGGGAGGCCGACGCCTCTTACTCCGGGGGAACCTTTAACAAGAAAAGGTTCTCTTCCGTGGAGGCCGAGCAGCATTTCTATTCAACCACTTCTCAGCGAAAGTTAATTTCGGAGAGATGTTTAAGCCTCACCTTACTCGTTCTGGTTGAACAAGTCATCCCTCGAGGATGGAAGGAGTTGGTGACTAAGAGATCCCCTAGGTACCCGGCGATTGTCCAAGAGATTTATGCAAATGCAATCGATGCGGCCGGACAGCGGATCTTCTGCCGAGCAAGCGGAGCTTAGCTAGGCTCTTGCCACAGACATGGGGTTCCTTAAACAAGAACTCATCCAGGAGCGCCGATTTCAATTCGACTTTCATGAAGCCCTCGGGATGATGTTTGAGGATTGGAGCTTGCAGGGTGGATCGGATCCATCTGTGTTGCCTAGGCCGTCCTGAGACACGCTATCCTTGTAAAACCGCATACGTGGAGGAGGTAGAGGAAGAGGAGGAAGACGATGATTGAATATATTGTATTTTTCTTTTTTTATTCTTTTCTATAATTTTCTTTTGTATTTTTACTTTGGTGTCTTATTTTGAGATTTTATTTTATGAATTTTCATATTTCCCTCATTTTTATGGCGTTCTTAAATGACATATTTTTTCTGAATTTTTCAAGGAAATGAAAAACACAAAAATGTCAAGATGGAATTTAATATAAGTAAAAGGAAGCTTATCAAAAATGACTAAGTGCATTATAAGCACTAAAATATTTTAATTAAGAAATGAATGGAGGATAATCTAATCTCCAAAACTTCAAATTAATGCATTGAACTAAGTATGGGGGAAGGCATTGGACTTAGACTAGAAAATATGGTGAGTACTCTAAGAAGAGTGTGCTAGGCTCCCGTAGGACTTCATAATCACAAAGATGTATATTTGGGATGAAGAAAAGTGTCTCTCCCTAAGATTGAAAAGAACAGCATTTAGAACCCACTATGGGCATTACAAATTTTTAGTGATGTCCTTTGGCCTGACAAATGCGTCGTCCATCTTTATGGACTTAAAAAAGCGTGTGTTGAAAGCATATCTGGACAAATTCATCATCATCTTCATCGATGATACTCTGATTTATTCAGAAAGTGATACAGATCACGAGATCCATCCGCGATTAGTACTAGAAGAGCTACGAAGCCATAAACTATATGCCAAGTTTTCTAAATGCAAATTTTGGCTTGACTCAATCACTTTTTTGGGTCATGTCATCGATTCCCAGGGAATCAAAGTCGATCAAATTAATGTAAGCGCAGTCCAAGATTGGCACAACCAAAATTTGTGACCGACATTAGAAGTTTCTTAGGGCTAGCAGGCTACTATAGGAAATTTGTCAAAGGCTTCTCGCAAATAGCGTCTCCACTCACAAAGTTGACGCAGAAAGCAGTGCCGTTTATCTGGAGTCCAAAGTGTGAGAAAGCATTCCAATCATTAAAAGATGTTCTTTCCTCTGCATCAATTCTTGCCTTACCTAAAGAAGACCTGAATTACCAAGTCTATACCGACACATCTAGCATAGGTTTGGGGTGTGTATTGATGCAAGTAAGGGAGAGTTATAGCCTATGCGTCTTGTCAGTTAAGACCTCATGAGAAGAACTATCATGTCCATGATTTTGAGTTAGCAGCAGTAGTCTTTGCGCTAAAAATCTGGCATTATTACCTTTATGGCGTCCAGTGTTCTATATTCACCGATCATCAGAGCTTGAACTACGTCTTCACCCAATGCGAGTTGAACTATCGACAACGAAGATGGCTTGAGTTAATAAGCGATTATGACTTAAGCATCCAATATCATCCAGGAAAAGCAAATGTCATAGCCGATGCACTCAGTCATCATGCTACTCTATCTTCTAAGATATTATCAAGCCCCTTAGTAGAAGAATTTTGAAAGTTCAAAATCAGGCTAGTGCACGGTGCTATGCTATACACTCTAATATCCATGAGCTCAGTTGAACCTACGTTTCATCGCGATATCTCTGTATTACAAACTAAGGATGAAGATTATCTGAAGTTTAAAGTGGGCGTCGAAAGTGGTCACCTCTTCGATCTTCAACTTCGAGGTTGTGTGATATATTAGGGGGATCGTTTATGGATTCCCAAATCCATGCATCAAGAGATTCTAGTAGAAGGCCACAATTCTGGTTATCAAGTACATCCTGATAGTACCAAGATGTACCAAGATCTGAA
Organism: Gastrodia elata; assembly: GCA_016760335.1. Classification (NCBI taxonomy): domain Eukaryota; kingdom Viridiplantae; phylum Streptophyta; class Magnoliopsida; order Asparagales; family Orchidaceae; genus Gastrodia; species Gastrodia elata. Next base: position 25,909,298 of record CM028670.1, on the reverse strand, counting down.
GAAATCATTCTGGTGGCCTGGAATGAAGAAAAGTGTGGTAGAATTTGTAGCAAAATGTCTTGCTTGTAGCTTAGTCAAAGCTGAACACCAAAATTCTGGAGGACTTCTTCATCCTCTAGCAATTCTCAAATGGATGTGGTTTGAAATCTCTATGGATTTAGTTATAGGTTTACCTAAAGCAAAATTAGGTGCCGATTCGATATGGGTCATTGTCGATCGACTGACCAAATCAGCACATTTTATCCCTATATGTCAAACTAATTCTGTAGAGAAACTAGCAAAGTTGTATATCAGGGAAATTATCAGACTCCATGGAATTCCAAGATCTATCGTGTTTGATCGAGATAGCCCTTCACTTCTAAATTTTGGCAAGCAGTGCATTAGGACTTGGGGACTACTCTAGCCATGAGTACCGCTTTTCATCCTCAGACCGATGGTCAAATGGAAAGAGTCAATCAAGTCTTAGAAGATCTTCTTCGCCTTTGCATACTGGATTTTGGAGGTTTCTAAGAAGATCATATTCCTCTCGTAGAGTTCACGTACAACAACAGTTTTCAGGCAAGTATAGGCATGGCTCCATATGAAGCCCTGTATGGCAGAAAATGAAGTACTCCATTAGCATGGTCTAAAAGTAGCAGTGTGCAGCTTTATGGTTCTGATTTAGTGGAAGAGATAAACCAAAAGATTCAATTGATCCAATAAAGACTTAAAGTAGTTCAACATCATCAAAGTAAGCATCATGATGCTCATCATCGTGCTCTGGAATTTGATGTTGGAAATTTTGCATATCATAAACTCAGTTCGATGAAAGGCATATATCATTTCGGTGTAGCTGGGAAGCTAAGTCCCCGCTATGTCGGACCATTTAAAATATTAGAAAAGATTAGTTCCATAGCTTACAGATTGAAGCTTCCTGAAGATTTCTCTGCAGTCCATGATATTTTCCACATTTTATCCCTACAGAGATGTCTTCATAACCCATCCCACTTAATCCAACTACTGGCGGTATCTCTCCAACCAGATCTTTCTTATGCGGAAGAGCCAATTGAGATCTTAGCTCATGATCAAAAGCAGCTGAGAAATCGCTCAATCCCAATGGTAAAGGTTCGGTGGAGGAATCGCTCTTTAGAAGAATCTACTTGGGAAAAAGAGGTGGATATGAGAAGGAAGTATCCTGGTCTCTTTGAAACCCCAGGTACCCATTAATTATCTGAGTCTTATTCTACTCTTCAATTTCTTCATGTTTGCCTTCTCTTTTGAGATGATGTCGAGGACGACATCGTTCTTAAGTGGGGGAGTCTGTAACAACCCAAGATTGTTACGCTGCTAATCTATAATCTAAGTAATCAATTATTTTAATTCTATTACTTTTAGAACATCAAATGAAACTTATCCTAAAAATTTGAAGTCCATTGGACTTCTCTAAGTCCAAAATAATATTTTGATCAATCTCGATGCTCTAGTCTAGACCCAAAATATTTGATCTCAAAATTAAATTCTGATTGCATTTTTGAATTCCTCGCCCCCAAATTAGCTAAGGGTGAAAATTTGGTGTGATTTGGAAATCATTTAGGCAATAATTCAAATTTAATTAAAATGGTCTAATTGCATAAAAGGGTTTCTAACAATTTGATTTTGCAAATCTACCCTTATACCAGATTAAACGGCCGGGATCCTCTGTGCGGACCGCGGGCGATCCGTTGCGGAGGCCGGGTCACACGACAGTGGAGCCCCGCACATCTAGCTGTCGTGCCTTTTTAACCAACGGTCGGGATTTGATCTTGCTAGACCGCGGATCCGTCGTCAAATCCATACCATGGATCCCACGGCCAGGATCACTCCTGCGATCGGCCGTTAGGATCCGAGCGATCCCAGCCGTAGCACCATCTAATCAATAGATCAGACGGCATCTGAAGGTCCCAGCACTGTGGACCTTCATCTTCACCAGGCCCGCGCCCAATAGTGAATATCCTCGTACTGCCAGCTGCCCATCCGGTCTGCCACTCGCACCTTCAGCTCAGCAGGGCCGTTAGGAACCTCCCAGGAATGGTTAGAGACCCCATTCGGGCCTCGTGACCCGGCCGAGCTCGAATTGGAAATTCGAGAGCTCAGCCATGGCCCGACCTCTCGGGCCTTCCCCTGCCCGAGCTGACCCTCCAGAAGCTTCCCTAAGCTCGTCTGAGGCTATAAATAGCCTCGGCAATCCTCCCTTTGCCGCTTTGCTGCTCAATCGCCCTCAATTCTCCTTTCCACCATTGTCGTATGTCTGAGCTTGCGTAGGTGATCCAGGAGCTCCCGTACCACTGATAGTAGGCTCTCCTGGTGCTCAAGACCCTTTAAAGTGTCTGGAAGCTCAGCCAAGGCCAACCAAAGTCCCAGTCGACCGTTTAGAGATTCCCCGTTGAATCAGGTACACTAGCTTGTTGGTTTCGAGCCAATAAGGCTCGAACCTTCTTCCATTTGATTCGTATGCTTGTGTATCATCATTTTGAACCTAATGTGATTGTAGCTAGGACCTAAGCTGGCCCCAATCGATCGATACGATAGATCGGGCTAAGTCCCGTAGGGACCGCCTCGGTTGAGTAAGGACCTGGCGATCCGAAGGTCCTGGCACTGTGGACTTACCTATTTAGTATAAGCCTTTATAGTCTTGATCATTCCTTGATTTATTAAGTAGACTTGCATGAACCCCGATTATTGGACAGTGTAGCATAGTATACCCATATTTCTTGCCCTCTAATAGTATTCGAGATTAGTTGATTCACTCTAATTAGGACTTATGAGCAGGTGTTATCCTAGGGATTAGATGAATACAGTCCCATTATAATAAATCATTCAAACTTAAGAGTGTATTGAACAGGTATTCATTCCTTAGTGTGATTGAAATACAAATTGCCAACGATGCAATGCCTCCTAGCGAAGACCGCTTCAATAGGTGTTGCTCAAACAAACTAAGTAATAAGATTCACCTTCTTCAAGACACTAAGTATGGTGGTGAGTAAGTGATGAGAATCACTTTTCTTACAAATGTGCTGAATATGTGTATACGATCATTCCATCTAGTGATCTTTAAATAAATCTGCAACTATAACCAATTATTGTTCTAGAAGCTAGGAGATAGAATCTTTTTAGTAGGATTCTACATAATGGAGACTTAGAATTCATTATTTGCATTCCAATGTTTTCATGAATTTCTAGATTTTACCCATATAGAATAGAAGCATGAGCATAAGCATAAGCATGAGCTTGAAGCATTATTTTAGCAATGACGCATGAGTATGAGTGACGAATTATGGGTTATGAAATGTTACATACACAGATTGGGGAATTTCAGGGTGCATCTGCATCACCATACTGTCTTCCCAAATGGGTGTATGCATACATTGGACTGTACTACTAATATCTTTTCAGTGATAGTTCTATTACATATTCATGATATACCATACTCTGGCATATTTGGTACATCTTTACAGTGACATATAGTACATCATTTGACATTTCTTTCACATCGATTTCTGAGCATTTAGCGTTTTCATTTACTTTCAATATTTAGCTTTTGATGTAATTTTACTCTGTTTATTCTTTACAGTTGCAGTTACTTAGCATTTTTCTCTACTTTTCTTCAGTTTTGTTTACTTTACTATCTACTAAATTTACTTTCCTACTGCATAGTTAGTTGCGATGTGTTAGACTTCTTGTCTAACACGGGGGTACTTTTGGGATTCGGCAAATTGCTAGATCTCAAGCAGTATGTGGACACAGGATAGGAGGACTTGCAGGAGATCTAGGAGGAGTCCGTGGATGTAACAACCCAGGTTGTTACTTGGCTCAATTAAGACTAATTTAAGTCTTAAATAAAGTTCTAAGTCACTAATTAAGTAATTTAGAACTCATCCCAGAAATCTAGGTCAAATCAGAAGTCAACTGAGTCAAATCAGAAATGCTGGAAAATCCCAAACCCTAGAAATTGACTTTTTATTTAGACCTCAGATTGAAAATCTGACTTCGCCATTGCATTCAGAACACCCAAATTAGTTAGGGGTAAAATTTTGGAGGCATTTGGAAGTTGTTGGATTTTCGATGAATATTTTAATAATATTTAAATACCTAAAAATTCGAATAATTAAATACTTGTCAAAATGAAAATCCGCTTGCACCATTGTATTCAGCACCCTTCATTTAGCTAAGGGTGATTTAATGGAAATTTTGAAGCGCATTTAAGTGATAAATTTTAATTAAGAAAAATTAAAGCGAAATAATTAATCAATGAATTATTTAATCCATATAAACGGCTCCGTCAATCACAACTGCGCCATCCTATGATGCCATTTGATCACACGGCGTAGTTTAGGACCGTCCGATTGAATGCCTGATCGAAATCGAACGGTTGGCTCGCATCTTCTCGAGCGATCAACCGCGTGTCGCACGCGCGGCGAGCAGAGCTTCCGCCACGCGTAAATCACCTCCGAAGAACCCTCATTCGTAGCTTCATTAGGACCCGTAAAATCAAAGGAGGATTAATGGTTGTCTACTATCATTTTTCTTGAATCATTCCGAAGCCTTCGATCCAACTCGAAAATCCGCAAGGTACCCCACCTCTGTACCTCCATTTCTCTGGCTTTTTTTTTTCAATTGCTATTTTGATTGATTCTAATATGATATGTGATTATCTATGAGCTTAATTGACAATCTATGGATCGTCAAATTCGCAAACGAGGTAAAAATCGAACCAATCCTTTTGAAATATAACTTGCGTATACCCTCATCTAGGGCAGCCGTTTATTCGCCGTCCAGGATTCCTCAAGGTGAGGTTAGACTGAGGTTAGAAAGCCCTTGTTCAGACCTACTCGTGGACGTGCGAGCCGGCCCTCAGCGCCGACGAAAAGATTGCCTTTCTTGATGCCCTAATTGCTACCTCTGCCGCCTGGAAGGGATGAAGCAGCTGAGGAATTTTCGGGTGGAGTCTTTTCTGACCCGAATCCAGTCGCTCGGCCCATCGATTCAACGACTCGATTCATCACGTCTGTGGGACCCACTGTTTGGATGAAATGAAATATTGATTTAATTTAGATTAGTCGATTTAATTAACTAAAATAAATTAATTACTAAAATTTAATCAATCATAACTCTAAATCATGAACTCCAAAAATAACAAAATTATATATCACTGGAATCAGAAAAATGAGGAGAACACATTGGCACTATCAACATTGCATTTGGATCATTATTTACTTAATGATATTTAGGAACCCTAAGTAAGCCCTAATTGTCACAAATACTCAAACCATCATAACTTTGTAACCTTTAATCTAAACATACCTAATATGGGTCTTAAAATACTCACAAAACCATAAAGAACATTCCAGTAAGATTAACTTTGCTGTTTGGATTAGCATTTGGCTAATGACTTTTAGGTACTAACCCTAATTACCATAATTAGACCTAGAACTTCAATTGACCATAACTTGGTCAATTGAGCTCCAAATTTGATAATCCAAAGGTCCATTTAGATCAGAAGAACCTAATTAACAGTAATCTATAAAATATTTTAGATCCAATGGTTAGATTTGCTAATCACCTTTAAGTACCATAAAACTTGATTAGTGAATATTAGCAAGTCTAATAATCCAAATTGAGTGATTTAAATTTCAGAGGACTCATAGAACCATTTAGAATCAATCTATAAGGTTGGATTAGTGTTTGAGTGAATAATTTTGCTAATCACTCATTAATCACTCTAAACCCTAATTAGGTCTTAACTTAGTCAAATTGGGTCCAAATTGAGCCTACCACATATCATTATGATCAGTGGGTTATAATTTTGCTTAATTTGGACACTAATTGGTAAAGTTAGGATTTTTGACCTATAATTAAGAATCTCTTAATTAACCTTAAACCCTAGATCTTGTATTGGCCATAACTTGGCCAATACTTATCAGAATTTAGCAAACTTTGGTTCTATGGAAAGCTTAGGCAGTAAAGAGCAATAATCTAAAAGAAAATTTAACTTTCACTTAGTCAAATTACTAATTTGCCCTTATGAGTCAAATTCACTAATTTGATCTCATATGGCTTAATAATCACCCAAAAAATTAATTTAGTTGCTGTCTAATCTTATATTAGACAATAAGAAGCCCCTTTTCAAAAGAAAATTTTAGAAATTAAGCCCTAGATCAAAATTTGACCTTTTGAACCCTTAAGTAAGGGCAAAATGGTCATTTTGCCCAAAATTAGGGTTTAGCCTTTAAAAGCCCTAAATTTTCATTTTCTAATCATTAGAATCAGAAAATAGAATGATTTATAGTTGAAATTAATCAAATCCAAGTTTAAATTAGACTTTGATTAAACTCTTAATCTTAGCTTCTTAAGGAAAATTCCTAAGTCCTAAGTGAGTGTTCTCCTTCTTTAAATCATTCTTAGACCCATCTTTAGGTCTTATAACATTAGTTAGGATGTGTGTCTTGAGAGATACTCTTAGTAATTAAAGAGCCTTAATTCTTAAGATTAGGAATAGATCTTAAGTTAGAATTCATCTATTGAGTAAATTGGGTTACTCAATAGGTGAAACCTTGAGTTTTCTAGTTTATAGATTTTCTTAGTTTATTAAATAATTATTTGATCTTTAAACTTTAGAACTAAGAATAGAGATCCATCCTAATGAAATTGATTTATCATTAGGATTTGCCTTAACCTAATCTGTGAGATTTAGGTTCTAAACTTAGACCCTTAGATTATACCTTTAGGTTAAATGATTAGACCCCATCATCTGGAGTCTAATTCTTAATCTTTTCATCTTGATTTGGCTAATCAAGATGAGGTTGGGATGAATTAATTTACAAAATTAGGTCGATGATTTATTCATTTTAACCAAATAGTCGTCTTTTGATTAAGTTATAATTAGGACTTGGCCAGTCCTAATTATCTTCATCTAGTAGGATTCGTGATTCTAAGTTACAGAATGTGTAAGAATTGATGATTCTGAAACTTATGTAACTTAGAGTAGATAGAACGAATAAGTAGACAGCAACAGATATCACCTGTGTTTTAGATAGAGTCTCTTGCTCACCTTGAATTGATGCTTTGCATACCTTGTTTTGAGCACCTTACCTTGTACACATATATTGGACATAGGATATTTGATAAATATCTCATGTTAATTTTGAATTTCATTCATATCATTCATGATTGATCGATGCTTTTAGTTTTTTTCAGAAAGTTGTGGCTTAACTAGTATGCCTCTCCAATCCTCGAGTTCGGCATAGCACGCTGGTTTGTTACTGTCGGTAAGTCTATCCATATCTGGTTGAAATAATTCCCAGAATGGCGAGAAATAGATTTTGCGCTCTTTAATCAGGATTGGACATGGTGAGTACTAGTTGAGAGTAATTTTGGTAAGGTGTAGCTTGATTAGTATACCTCTTCGATCAACTCGTTCGGGGTCGGCAACCTTTCGAGGGTTTAATGTCCGACAGTCTATTGGCCATGCCTAATCCATAGGATAGGATGGATAGACTCTCGCCCTACTGACTATAGAGTCAGGATTCTGATATGGATATACTAATTTAAGTACACTTGCATTCAGATCTGTCTTAGCTCATCAGGCTAAAATTTGCTGAGTATGTTTTCAGTTTGGGTGACTTAGAAGGTCACTGCAGTTCCCATTTTCAGTTACTGTTTTGCTTGCATATTCTACGTTATAGCAGTATTTTACTTACAGCTTTCCTGCACATGTTTTATATAAGTTGCTAGTTTTACTTACTATTTCATATGCTCACATAGGATGTTAGGGTTATTAGTTTTTCACTGTTTAAATTGTGTATGCCACATAGCATGTTCTGTTTGATCATAAGCATGTTTAGGTTATACTTTTCTTACAGTTTTGTTTAGTCTTTTGCTTACCTGTTTCTGTTGTAGTTGCTTGGAGGAGGTATGTATTACTTCCTATTTGCTTAAGCTATAAACTGTTTGTTTATAACTTATTACTGTTCTTTTTGATACGCTTTTCTGCACCTATTTTGCTTAGTTCTATTTTTATGGTGATATCTATTTAACTTAATAAAATTGTTTGCCCTAAAATGTACTCAAACATATTGTCTAACCAATTTTTCTTTTATTAGCTGGGGCCCTACCATTATGAAACTGATAATGGTAGGTTATGAGTTTGTTGGAGCAGTGGATCCAGTGGAGAGCTTGCCATTGGAAGAGGAGCCCGTTCCTGAAGATCTGTAGCTTTAGTTTCTGTTGCTTGTGAGATCGAGAGTTTCCTCTTTCAGTTCTTTTAGACTTATAAAATGTTGTAATAATAGAGGTTTATATTTCTCTTTCAGCACTTTACTTATTCTGTATTATTGTATTTATACTGTATTGGATGGATGTTATATCTTTTATTGCTTCCGCACTCTATGTTCAAGTATAGTCATTTAGTGATAATTCTTATGGATTAAATGGCAAAGTTCTTATTTATGTTGGATTAGAATACATGTCTAATTCAATTCCAAGTGGGGACTTTATCATTTGGTGACCCCTCCACCGTAATCATGTTAAATTAAGGGTTAACAGGACCACGGCGGGGCAGGGCCGCCACAGTTGGTATCAGAGAATTCCATAAGGTGTCAGATTGGAATTTGCATTCCTTTCTACCTAATGGACTGTTCTTCTGACACTTGATCACTAAATAAATATTTGAATTGACATCCATCACATTATGAGTATGACTCAAAATAAGAAGAAGAAGATGAAAGAAACACTTCCATAATAAAACTTTAGTAAGGACTAAACTCTAATGTCATAAAAAGCTTAGTAACAAATACTTGTAGATCTTCAAATTGAAATATTAAACCTTGGATTTTAGACTAAGAGATCAAGTTATAATTAGAAATTCAAAAACTTTTATGATAAATAAACCTCTTTAGTACAATATATTATAGAAGATTGGATCTTCCTTATTGATTTAATAAACCAAAATCGTATAAAATTTATCTCCAATGAAATTAAATATTCCAATCACATCTTAGTTATACTGGTAATTTCTCTTATCCAATATGAAGTAAGAACTTGATAAAAAGTTAATCCTTTGGATGATAAATAAAATATTTTGGTATTATAAACATTAACTTTGATCTTGGCTAAATACCTGTGATAGAATCTTTATCAATTCAAAATGTTGGAACACACTTAGTAAATTATTCTTTGAATATTAATAACCCAAGAAGTATAGTAACTCTTCTTTTAAAGACTAACATTAATCATAATTATTTCAGCATGAATCCTGAAACTTCTTCCCTCAACATGGATGATTCATCAAACAGCAATACCAATGAAGTGACTTCACTCAGGAACATGGTAACAATCATGCTAGAAAATCAATTGCAACAAGCAGTGATTATCCAAAAAACTAGTATCTACTCTGAATACTGCAATTTTTGGTATCCTTTTTATATTCTTTATACTGCACAACTGTTACTAATAAGTCATTTAGTGGCTTCTTAAGACTTAAGATCTAGTCTTCTAATCTTTAATGGGAACTTATTTCCCACAGATTCTAAAACTCAACATAGGATCACCAAAAAGAATCGAAAACGCAAAGCTCACCAAGATGGATCTAGCATATCAATGGAGTCAATCCAAGAGTGCACTAAACCACACTTTTATGGAAGGTGTTATCATTTTGGTAGAGGCTATTTTACATGTGGTCGTCAAGGCCACGGATATCGGAAATGCCGTGCTTCCAAAACAATCAATGGAGATATAATTCATCATTTTCATCAGAGCAAAACAGGCCATGACAACTCACCTAAAGATATGGAAGCAATATCAATTCTAACATCACCATTGCCTAAGATAAAATGTTCAGCTGGCAAAGAGAAAATAGCTGCTCCTAAACTTCAAGAACACAATCATCTGGGAAAAGAGGAATCTAATGATAATATTGTCCCAGGTACATAAAAATTATTCTTTTCATTCATAGAATTTATGTTACTACATATAAGTTCAAATTGTAATCACTTAATTATTGTCATCATTTAATTTGAATTTTGCATATAAGCCTAATCTTGTGTTCAATAGATTTTATCCTTGACTTGATAATAGTCTCTTTCTTAGCTTAATTCAATCAAGCCTTAGATTCTTTTAACAAAATTATGTGTGTGTGACTTATAGAAATAAATATTTCTAAAAAGTAATTTGCTCAGTTTGGGTAATAACTTCTCATTCCTTAGATTAAATAAATTCAGAATTTTGAATTTATTATTGACTAAATCACTAGTGTGACTTCAAACACTAAACTAAGCCATTCCTTAAGTTCTAAATATCTTATTCTATTAGGATGAGTATATTCACATTAATTAAATATACAATTATGACCATAGGATAGGTTATTTAAATCAAAATTTTGACTCATAATAGTGACTTTATGATTGTATCTCATCAATGTTGATAAGCAATCCATTACCTTGATTAATTTTTATGATTTCAATGTATCAAACCACCCTGTATGATTCGAAGCAATAAATTTCTCTCTCCCATTAAGTTAAGTAATCAGGTTGGGTAATCATCCTCTGCATCTAAAAATCATTCCTTAATCAAGGATGATTGATTGATTAATAACAGAAACCTTAGAGTGGACAAATCACAGATTACATAATGGTTGGCTTATTTTAACTTATATGCGTATACTCATAATGTTTAGCTATAATAAATATGTTGTTTTCTTAGTCCTAGCATAATAAGGATATTCTAAATAGTTTTAAATTTATAACCTATTCTAAGTCAAAGAACTTTTTGTTCTTGAAAGGATGGATTTCTTTAAAATTGCAAAATATTTTGAATTCTAAATTTTGAATTAGAATCTATAAAAATTATATTGGAAATTCTTTTATTTAAGTTACTTATGGTAACTTAATAAGTATTGAATATATATTTTCCCTTGTCCATTCTTGATTGAATAGAGATTTTATTCTTTCACTATGATCTTCATCAAGTGATAAATGCCACTTTAAGTGAATAGATTAATTGAGAAAAATCTTATTCCTATTAAATAAGAAAACCTCCTTTCCCAAATAATTTGATTTCAACTTTTTGCCTAAGTCATGATATGATTTGAGCACTTATTGATCATTCTCTTAAGATGAGCTTTCATTCAACATAAATTAATATAACCATTAAATTTCGAAGTGATCTAAGCCACATCATGTAACTCAGATATTAACAACTGATTCCAGAAATTTTGACATAAGTCATAGATTATAACCTATGATCTATAGCTTTAATTTCTATTGAATTTCCTAGTACTTATCCATATGGATAAGTGAATTTCCTGCCATTTTTATATTAGAATTTATGACTTATATTTTGTAATCATCAAACTTTGGATATTAAATCATAATGTGAGACTTAAATTCTTAAATTTTCTCTTAAACTTGAGACCATGTATCCTAATTGGATACTAATTCTATTGTTGCCATAACAAAATAAGTTCTCATTTATTATGAGATAAAGTAAATTATTAAGAGTGTTAATGATCTAAGCCATCTCTTGTGACTTAGATATTAACAGTTAGTTCTGGAAATTTTGCCTTATAAATTATAATCATAGAATTAGTTTTCTGCATACTTATCCATATGGATGAGTGAGTTCCTTGACATGACCAAGTCAGAACTTATAATTTGTGTTATTAAACTTTTATAATCACCAAAACTTGATGTTAAGTCATCATGTGTAACTTAATATTTTAAACTTGAAGCTAAGTATCGAGAAATTGCATGCTGAACATATTTGCCCTATTAGAACATTTAACAAGAGTTGAATGTCACTTTAATAGTTCAAATCTAATTTGGACTAATTCATATATGTAGTCCATCCTCAACTTATCTTTATAAGCCAAACCATTTGGATTCATTATTAGACTGTTATTCTAAAGATGAATCTCTTCTTACAATTCTCATAGGGTAAGAAATCAAAGAATACTAGTTCTTTGATGCCAAATCCTTTAATTCCCCATTTGTTAAAGAAAAACCATTCTTATTCTTTAATCCCTATTGAATCTTGTAAAGGCTTAGCTAGTTGCCAAAGCCTTCTTAGATAGTAAATATAAAATTTGGAATAGAAATTTTTCTATAAAATGAATTATGATAATCTTTAAACCTTCAAAGTTCCTTTAAGCCTTGCTTATTTGTACAATGATATATTCTTAAACTCATGTCAATTTTGGTGTGCAAACACAAATCAAATATTTAATTCTTAGAGACACTTTATCTTCTACGGCATACATTACTGTATTAGTAGTGATGTGCTGTATTTACAATTTATTTATCATAAGACCATATATATCTATAAATATCTCATATCTCAAATGAAAGTAACATAATACTTTCATGATTCTCATCTTTCTGTCTTTTAGTGATAATTTCAAACTAAAACCATCACCCATTAAAAGACTTGTCAAAACTCTAGATAAAGATCAAATGAGTTATTTGATCTAAGTATAAGATTAATTAAGAACCCTCATACTCTTCTACTTCCATCAAGCAATTTTATATTTATTTAAACTCATGTAATCAGAGATATTCGACTTCAGTAATATCAATTTAAATATTCTGCTCTGTCTATTTTTCTACTTGAGTGATGTCGAGGACGACATCATTCTTAAGTGGGGGAGTTTGTAACAACCCAGGTTGTTACTTGGCTCAATTAAGACTAATTTAAGTCTTAATTAAAGTTCTAAGTCACTAATTAAGTAATTTAGAACTCATCCTAGAAATCTAGGTCAAACCAGAAGTTAACTGAGTCAAATCAGAAATGCTGGAAAATCCCAAACCCTACAAATTGACTTTTTATTTAGACCTCAGATTGAAAATCTGACTTCGCCATTGCATTCAGAACACCCAAATTAGTTAGGGGTGAAATTTTGGAGGCATTTGGAAGTTGTTGGATTTTCGATGAATATTTAATAATATTTAAGTACCTGAAAATTCGAATAATTAAATACTTGTCAAAATGAAAATCCGCTTGCGCCGTTGCATTCAGCACCCTTCATTTAGCTAAGGGTGATTTAATGGAAATTTTGAAGCGCATTTAAGTGATAAATTTTAATTAAGAAAAATTAAAGCGAAATAATTAATCAATGAATTATTTAATCCATATAAATGGCTCTGTCAATCCCAACTGCGCCATCCTATGATGCCATTTGATCGCATGACGTAGTTTAGGACCGTCCGATTGAATGCCTGATCGAAATCGAACGGCTGGCTCGCATCTTCTCGAGCGATCAACCGCGTGTCGCACGCGCGGCGAGCAGAGCTTTCGCCACGCGTAAATCACCTCCGAAGAACCCTCATTCGTAGCTTCATTAGGACCCTGTAAAATCAAAGGAGGATTAATGGTTGTCTACTATCATTTTTCTTGAATCATTCCGAAGCCTTCGATCCAACTCGAAAATCCGCAAGGTACCCCACCTCTGTACCTCCATTTCTCTTGCTTTTTTTTTTTCAATTGCTATTTCGATTGATTCTAATATGATATGTGATTATCTATGAGCTTAATTGACAATCTATGGATCGTCAAATTCGCAAACGAGGTAAAAATCGAACCAATCCTTTGAAAGCCCTTGTTCAGACCTACTCGTGGACGTGCGAGCCAGCCCTCAGCGCTGGCGAAAAGATTGCCTTTCTTGATGCCCTAATTGCTACCCTCTGCCGCCTGGAAGGGATGAAGCGGCTGAGGAATTTTCGGGTCGAGTCTTTTCTGACCCGAATCCAGTCGCTCGGCCCATCGATTCAACGACTTGATCCATCACATCTGTGGGACCCACTGTTAGGATGAAATGAAATATTGATTTAATTTAGATTAGCCGATTTAATTAACTAAAATAAATTAATTACTAAAATTTAATCAATCATAACTCTAAATCATGAACTCCAAAAATAACAAAATTATATATCACTGGAATCAGAAAAATGAGGAGAACACATTGGCACTATCAACATTGCATTTGGATCATTATTTACTTAATGATATTTAGGAACCCTAAGTAAGCCCTAATTGTCACAAATACTCAAACCATCTAACTTTGTAACCTTTAATCTAAACATACCCAATATGAGTCTTAAAATACTCACAAAACCATAAGGAACATTTCAGTAGTATTAACTTTGCTGTTTGGATTAGCATTTGGCTAATGACTTTTAGGTCCTAACCCTAATTACCCTAATTAGACCTAGAACTTCAATTGACCATAACTTGGTTAATTGAGCTCCAAATTTGATAATCCAAAGATCCATTTAGATTAGAAGAACATAATTAACAGTAATCTATAAAAATATTTTAGATCCAACGGTTAGATTTGCTAATCACCTTTAAGTACCCTAAAACTTGATTAGTGAATATTAGCAAATCTAATAATCCAAATTGAGTGATTTAAATTTCAGAGGACTCATAGAACCATTTAGAATCAATCTATAAGGTTGGATTAGTGTTTGAGTGATTAATTTTGCTAATCACTCACTAATCACCCTAAACCCTAATTAGGTTTTAACTTAGTCAAATTGGGTCCAAATTGAGCCTACCACATATCATTATGATCAGTGGGTTATAATTTTGCTTATTTTGGACACTAATTGGCAAAGTTAGGATTTTTGACCTATAATTAAGAATCTCTTAATTAACCTTAAACCCTAGATCTTGTATTGGCCATAACTTGGCCAATACTTATCAGAAGTTAGCAAACTTAGGTTCTATGGAAAGCTTAGGAAGTAAAGAGCAAAAATCTGAAAGAAAATTTAACTTTCACTTAGTCAAATTACTAATTTTCCCTTATGAGTCAAATTCACTAATTTTAACTCATATGGCTTAATAATCACCCAAAAAATTAATTTAGTTGCTGTCTAATCTTATATTAGACAATAAGAAGCCCCTTTTCAAAAGAAAATTTTAGAAATTAAGCCCTAGATCAAAATTTGATCTTTTGAACCCTTAAGTAAGGGCAAAATGGTCGTTTTACCCAAAATTAGGGTTTAGCCTTTAAAAGCCCTAAATTTTCATTTTCTAATCATTAGAATCAGAAAATAGAATGATTTATAATTGAAAGTAATCAAATCCAAGTTTAAATTAGACTTTGATTAAAATCTTAATCTTAGCTTCTTAAGGAAAATTCCTAAGTCCTAAGTGAGTGTTCTGCTTCTTTAAATCATTCTTAGACCCATCTTTAGGTCATATAACATTAGTTAGGATGTGTGTCTTGAGAGATACTCTTAGTAATTAAAGAGCCTTAATTCTTAAGATTAGGAATAGATCTTAAGTTAGTATTCATCTATTGAGTAAATTGGGTTACTCAATAGGTGAAACCTTGAGTTTTCTAGTTTATAGATTTTCTTAGTTTATTAAATGATTATTTGATCTTTAAACTTTAGAACTAAGAATAGAGATCCATCCTAATGAAATTGATTTATCATTAGGATTTGCCTTAACCTAATCTGTGGGATTTAGGTTCTAAACTTAGACCCTTAGATTATACCTTTAGGTTAAGTGATTAGACCCCATCATCTGGAGTCTAATTCTTAATCTTTTCATCTTGATTTGGCTAATTAAGATGAGGTTGGGATGAATTAATTTACAAAATTAGGTCGATGATTTATTCATTTTAACCAAATAGTCGTCTTTTGATTAAGTTATAATTAGGACTTGGCCAGTCCTAATTATCTTCAACTAGTAGGATTCGTGATTCTAAGTTACAGAATGTGTAAGAATTGATGATTTTGAAACTTATGTAACTTAGAGTGGATAGAACAAATAAGTAGACAACAACGGATATCACCTGTATTTTAGATAGAGTCTCTTGCTCACCTTGAATTGATGCTTTGCATACCTTGTTTTGATCCCCTTACCTTGTACACATATATTGGACATAAGATATTTGATAAATATCTCATATTAATTTTGAATTTCAGTCATATCATTCATGATTGATCGATATTTTCAATTTTTTTTAGAAAGTTGTGGCTTAACTAGTATGCCTCTCCAATCCTCGAGTTCGGCATAGCACGCCGGTTTGTTACTGTCGGTAAGTCTATCCATATATGGTTGAAATAATTCCCAGAATGGCGAGAAATAGATTTTGCACTCTTTAATCAGGATTGGACATGGTGAGTACTAGTTGAGAGTAATTTTGGTAAGGTGTAGCTTGATTAGTATACCTCTTTGATCAACTCGTTCGGGGTCGGCAACCTTTCGAGGGTTTAATGTCCGACAGTCTATTTGCCATGCTTAATCCATAGGATAGGATGGATAGACTCTCGCCCTACTGACTATAGAGTCAGGATTCTGATATGGATATACTAATTTAAGTACACTTGCATTCAGATCTGTCTTAGCTCATCAGGCTAAAATTTGCTGAGTATGTTTCAGTTTGGGTGACTTAGAAGGTCACTGAAGTTCCCGTTTTCAGTTACTGTTTTACTTGCATATTCTACGTTATAGCACTATTTTACTTACAGCTTTCCTGCACGTGTTTTATATAGGTTGCTAGTTTTACTTAATATTTTCTTATGCTCACATAGGATGTTAGTGTTATAAGTTTTTCACTGTTTAAATTGTGTATGCCACATAGCATGTTCTGTTTGATCATAAGCATGTTTAGGTTGTACTTTTCTTATAGTTTTGTTTAGTCTTTTGCTTACCTGTTTCTGTTGCAATTGCTTGGAGGAGGTATGTATTACTTCCTATTTGCTTAAGTTATAAACTGTTTGTTTATAACTTATTACTGTTCTTTTTGATACGCTTTTCTGCACCTATTTTGCTCAGTTCTGTTTTTATGGTGATATCTATTTAACTTAATAAAATTGTTTGCCCTAAAATATATTGAGACATATTATCTAACCAATTTTTCTTTTAATGGCTGGGGCCCTACCATTATGAAACTGATAATGGTAGGTTCTGAGTTTGTTGGAGCAGTGGATCCAGTGGAGAGCTTGCCATTGGAAAAGGAGCCCGTTCCTGAAGATCTGTAGCTTTAGTTTCTGTTGCTTGTGAGATTGAGAGTTTCCTTTTTCAATTCTTTTAGACTTATTAAATGTTGTAATAATAAAGATTTATATTTCTCTTTCAGCACTTTACTTATTCTGTATTGTTGTATTTATACTGTATTGGGTGGATGTTATATCTTTTATTGCTTCCGCACTCTGAGTTCATGTATAGTCATTTAGTGATAATTCTTATGGATTAAATGGCGAAGTTCTTATTTAAGTTGGATTAGAATACATGTCTAATTCAATTCCAAGTGGGGACTTTGTCATTTGGTGACCCCTCCACCGTAATCATGTTAATTTAAGGGTTAACAGGACCACGGCGGGGCAGGGCTGCCACAGTGGAGCCTTAGAGGATCTGTCTGCCTCCTTTTACCTTTATGCTTTATTTTAGTAGACTTCACATTTTCAGATGTTAAATCAGTTTGTAATAACTCTGGATGTACTTTATTTTTCTTTTTTGAGATGAATGTTTACATATGGCTCTGTGGTGAATGAATTCTAAATGATATGCTTTTAGCTTCCACTCTCTGTTATACTACTACACTTAGTATTGTGATGTGATCAGTATATTAGAATTACTGATTTACTGACAACATGTATTGGATCCTTGTTCTTTTAAATCCAATATACATATTAGCCTAATACTTAAAATAAGTATTCTACACTCATCTTAAGTATTGGCTCTCGATTCTACTTTTAGGTTTGAGTCAGCAGTCTTCAGTAGGGCTCAGTCTTATAGCCTATTCAGGAAGATGAGTTTTGCTTGTTGTCATCCTCTCGAGTAGCATACCGCTCCGTCATCGGTATGATTTACTACTTGTCTTTTGCGCACGATGACAGGATAGGGCGCTACAGTTGGTATTAGAGAAGTATCATAAAGTGTCAAATAAGGAGTTTGTTCCTATCTACTTTATGATCAGTTCTCTGTATCAGGCAAGGATCATAAGTTACTAAGCGTAGTGCAAAGCAATCATACAAAAATTCATTAAGTTGTCTCAGAAATAAAAAGGATGAATTATATCTAGAATGTTGACACCCTAGGGATTTAACGCACACAAATGGTTAATTGAAATTGCAATTCTTAAAATGGACATCTTAGGACTTCAACGAATTTTGGAAGTAATAATAAACATACTTATGGGTTGAATCTGTGATGACCCACTTAAGTAGTAATAAGTGAAACTCTTAAACATCGAGCCTCCTTTTTAGATAACGGTGGAGTTCCTGATAAGAACTCCAAAGTTAAGAGTGCTCAGGTGGGAGCACTCCCAGGATGGGTGACCTACTGGGAAGTTATTTTCTGAGGGCAAAATCGTGAGGCCTTTCTGGCCAAAGCAGACAATACCTTAGTGCTTAAGAGTTTGGGCTGTTACAAATGGTATCAGAGCAAACCATAAGGTGTCAGATAGGAGCTAAGTGCCATACAGGGCAAAGTACCACTTCATGTGAGCAGCCTCTTGAACCCATGATGGTTAAGGTGCGACATAGTTGTGGGTACCTCTTGTGCCTGTAGGGTCACCTCTAGTCCTATCTACCAAATGGATGGTTCTTGGATCTGTGTGTGGATACTGACGAGGACGTTAGTTACTTAAGTTGGGTGACCTACTGGGAAGTTATTTTCTGAGGGCAAAATCGTGAGGCCTTTTTGGCCAAAGTAGACAATACCTTAGTGCTTAAGAGTTTGGGCTGTTACAAATGGTATCAGAGCAAACCATAAGGTGTCAGATAGGAGCTAAGTGCCATACAGGGCAAAGTACCACTTCATGTGAGCAGCCTCTTGAACCCATGATGGTTAAGGTGCGACATAGTTGTGGGTACCTCTTGTGCCTGTAGGGTCACCTCTAGTCCTATCTACCCAATGGATGGTTCTTGGATCTGTGTGTGGATACTGACGAGGACGTGAGTACTTAAGTTGGGGAGATTGTGATGACCCACTTAAGTAGTAATAAGTGAAACTCTTAAACATTGAGGCGCTTTTTTAAATAACGGTGGAGTTCCTGATAAGAACTCCAAAGTTAAGCGTGCTCAGGTGGGAGCACTCCCAGGATGGGTGACCTATTGGGAAGTTATCTTCTGAGGGAAAAATCATGAGGCCTTTTTGGCCAAAGCGGATAATACCTTGGTGCTTAAGAGTTTGGGCTGTTACAAAATCATCTTAGGTATGGAATATTTGCAGTCAGCATCCTTGTTCAACCTTAGGAGATTTGATGACTATTGGATAGACGACCTTCGAGACGGTCAGATCTATGGAAGGGTCATAGATGGAGTATCGCCTCGAGGAGTTGAAGTACTAGACAAGATTCTTGTTCATTCGCCTTTTGGAGGCACCAGCCTTTCAATACTCGCCAGAGAATGGCTGGATCGTGTTAGTACTGCGCTTCGAGAGATAGCCTGTCCTGAGGAGCATTGTTTAGAGATCGTAGAGATCTTACTGAGGGGATCAGCGAGTCATTGATGGTATTGGGTTTATAGGAGACTAGCTTATAAGAGCCCCATAGTCACATATGATATATCCTGTGCTGCCTTTTGGGTAGAGTATTGTAACTAGGATCTTATAAAATTTTATTATGTCATTTCCTTATCTCAGTAATATGTTTTGTAGATCCATGTATCTTCTCTTTTGAGAAAGAATTGAATGAATGAAATTATAGTAATATTTTATGCCTCTGAATTCCCACTTATATTGCAGTCATGAATCCTAGCTCTCCTTCTACTCCTACTCCAATCAAGAATGCGGTCTCATCGTCGAGCAGACCTGAAGAGTCGAATCCTATGGCCAGTTTTTTGAAGGCCCTGATAGAAAGTAATGCGCAACAGGCACAAGAGACATGTGCTCTTATTCTCTCAGTTAAACAGCAATCTGCACCCCAACCAAGCTTTTCATCATCTTCCCACTACATGGGCAATGGAATCATGCACAATTTCCTTCATCTCTGAACTCCTACTTTCAATGGAGCACTGAATCTAATGGATACTGTGAACTGGCTTGAAATGGCCGAGAAGAATCTGGCCAGTATCAAGTGCCCTAACTCTGAAGCCATCCGCCTAGTGACCCTTCTATTTAAGGAAGAAGCGGAATATTGGTGAGAAAACGAGCGGAACAATAAGTTTGCCAACTATGAAGTAGAGGACATTCCATGGGACTTGTTCTTGTAGGCGTCCCGTGAAGCGTTCATACCCGCTTCAGCCCAAGCAATTCTGGAGGATGAACTTCTCCATCTCACACAAGGTAACCATACAGTATTTGAGTATGAACAAGAATTTTGAAGATTATCGCATTTTGTTCCGGATTTAGTCAGGACGGAAGCGTCAAAGTGCCACTGTTTCTTGAAGGTCTGAGAGACTCTATTAAAGCACACTTAGTATCTTGTCAGATCAGGACTCTGACTGAATTGATTGAAGTTGCCCATTTGCAAGAAGGATTCTAGGGTCAACTGGACCAGAAGAGGAAAGCAATAGCCATGCAGCTGAGTAAGGAATGCTTTGGTCATCATAAGGTAGCAAAGGTCTACAACATGGAGTCAACACAACCCCTGAATTCTAAATGCAAGAATATGCATCTATACGGAAAGTGCTACCACTTCAGCGGTGTATGTTTTACTTATGGTCGTAAGGGCCACCGCTATTTCGAATGCAGGAAAAAGAACACAATCGACAGAGTGCCCATCGACCACTCCCATCATAAACAAGCCTTTCATGCTCAACCAGTGAACCGCAAAGAGCCTGCTCCTGCCATAATGCCGGCTCCAACTTCAAACTCGAAAGCAATTGTACCGGCACAAAAGCCAAATTATGATCATCAGGGTCAAAGGCCCCAGAACAAACAACTCTTAGCATCTGCTAGGGTATATATGTTAACTCCTGCCTCTGTTCCTGAGGATAACGAAGTGGTGTCAGGTACGCCTTAAAATTTATTCGCATTTAGTTCTCGCCATTTCAGTAATCAGTCTTTCACCATTCAGTACTTAAAATATTAGGTACCATTCTTATTAATTTACTGTAATCATAGGCACCTTATCAATAAACAACATGTCTTATAATATCCTCTTCAATAAGGGGGCAAGTCATTCCTTGTATCTGAAGATGGGGTAAAACTCTTAAGCTACCAACCTATCAATTAACTAGCTCCTTGAGCATCAGGTTACCTTCTGGAACCCGTATGCAGTCCCAACAATTCTATAACCTAGATAATCCTATTGGGGAACAAAACTATGAGGCTAAGTTAATTATATTGCCAATCACCAACTTTGATGTAATCCTAGGCATGAATTGGCTAAGCCAGCATAGAGCTTCCATAAATTGCCAAATGAAGAAAATAACTTTGGGAAGTGAAAGTAAATCAAAATCATTCGTCAGAAGATTTAGTACCCAATCGTCGTTGATCAATGCAATGACAGCAGAAAAGTTAGTCAGGAAGGGATGCGGCGCATATCTCATAAAAATGCTGGGAGAGAAGAAAGAAGTTGTGCCTATTTCTGAGAATCGTATAGGTTGTGAATTTCTCAATGTCTTCCCTGAAAACTGCCCGGTCTTCCTCCAATTAGAGAAGTAGAGTTCGCAATAAAATTAATTCCCGAAACTCAACCACTGTCAAAAGTTCTGTATCATATGGCACCAAAATAACTTCAAGAGTTAAATAATCAACTTCAAGAACTATTGGAGAAAGGTCTTATTCGTCCAAGTTCATCTCCTTAGGGAGCGCCAGTTTTGTTCGTGAAGAAGAAAGATGGATTGATGAGAATGTGCATCAATTACAGAGAATTGAATAAAGTAACTATCAAGAACAAATACCCTCTGCCTCGTATCGATGATCTATTTGATCAGTTAGCCGGAGCTAAGGTCTTCTCAAAGATAGACTTTAGATCGGGATATCACCAATTACGAGTTAAAGATTTTGATGTTGAGAAAATAGCATTTAGAACCCGCGATGGGCATTTCGAATTCTTAGTGATGTCCTTTGGCCTGACAAATGCGCCGTCCATCTTTATGAACTTAATGCAGCGTGTGTTGAAAGCATATCTGGACAAATTTGTCATCGTCTTCATCGATGATATTCTGATTTATTCAAGAAGCTAGACAGAACACGAGAACCATCTGTGATTTGCACTAGAAGAGCTACGAAGACATAAATTATATGCCATGTATTATAAATGCAAATTTTGGCTTGACTCAGTCGCTTTTCTGGGTGATGTCGTCGATTCCCAGGGAATCAAAGTCAATCAAAATAAAGTAACTGTAGTCCAAGATTGGTCACAACCAAAATCCATGACTGACATTAGAAGTTTCTTAGGGCTAGCAGTCTACTATAGGAAATTTGTCAAAGGCTTCTCACAAATAGCATCTCCACTCACAAAGTTGATTCAGAAAGAAGTGTTGTTTATCTGGAGTCCAGAGTGTGAGAAAGCATTCTAATCATTAAAAGATGCTCTTTCCTCTGCACCAGTTCTTGCCTTACTTAAAGAAGGCTTTAATTACCAAGTCTATACCGACGCGTCTGGCATAGGTTTGGGGTGTGTATTGATGCAGGAAGGGAGAGTTATAGCCAATGCGTCTCATCAGTTAAGACCTCATGAGAAGAACTATCCTGTCCATGATCTTGAGTTAGCAGCAGTAATCTTTGCTTTAAAAATTTGGCATCATTACCTTTATGGCGTCCAGTGTTCAATATTCACCGATCATCAGAGCTTGAAGTACATCTTCACCCAACATGAGTTGAACTGTCGACAACGAAGATAGCTCGAGTTAATAAGCGATTATAACATAAGCATCCAATATCATCTAGGAAAAGCAAATGTCATAGCCGATGCACTTAGTTGTCTTGCTACTTTATCTTCTATGATACTATCAAGCCCGTTAGAAGAAGAATTCTGAAAGTTCAAAATCAGGCTAGTGTACGATGCTATGCTAAGCACTCTAATATCCATGAGCTCAGTTGAACCTACGTTTCATAGCGATGTCTCTGTATCACAAACCAAGGATGACGATTATCTAAAGTTTAAAGCGGACATCGAAAGTGGTCGTCGCTTCTATCTTCAACTTCGAGGTAGTGTGATATATCATGGGGATCGTTTATGGATTCTCAAATCCATGCATCAAGAGATACTAGTAGAAGGCCACAATTCTGGTTATCAAGTACATCCTGGCAGTACCAAGATGTACCAAGATCTGAAGAAATTATTCTGGTGGCCTGGAATGAAGAAAAGTGTGGCAGAATTTGTAGCAAAATGTCACGCTTGTAGCTTAGTCAAAGCTGAACACCGAAAGCCTGGAGGACTTCTTCATCCTCTAACAATTCCCGAATGGAGGTGGTTCGATATCTCTATGGATTTTTTTATAGGTTTACCCAGAGCAAGATCAGGTGCCGATTCAATATGGGTCATTGTCGATCGACTGACCAAATCAGCACATTTAATCCTTATGAGTCAAACTAATTCTGTGGAGAAACTAGCAAAGTTGTATATCATGGAAATTGTCAGACTCCATGGAATTCCAAGATCTATTGTGTCTGATCGAGATAGCCGCTTCACTTCTAAATTTTGGCAAGCAGTGCATCAGGACTTAAGGACTACTCTAGCCATAAGTACCGCTTTTCATATTTAGACTGATGGTCAAATGGAAAGAGTCAATCAAGTCTTAGAAGATCTTTTTCGCCTCTGCATACTGGATTTTGGAGGTTTCTAGGAAGATCATATTCCTCTCGTAGAGTTCGCGTACAATAACAATTTTCAGACAAGTATAGGCATGGCTCCATATAAAGCTCTATATGATAAAAAATGTAGTACTCCGTTAGCAATGTCTAAAACTTGCAGTGTGCAGCTTTATGGTTCTAATTTAGTGGAAGAGACAAACCAAAATATTCAACTGATCCAACAAAGACTTAAAGCAGTTCAAGATCGTCAGAGTAAGTATCATGATGCTCATCATCGTGCTCTGGAATTTGATGTTGGAAATTTTGCATATCTTAAAGTCAGTCCGATGAAAGGCATATATCGTTTCAGTGTAGCTGGGAAGCTAAGTCCCCGCTACGTTGAACCATTTGAAATATTAGAAAAGATTGGTTCCGCAGCTTATAGATTGAAGCTTCCTGAAGATTTCTCTTCAGTCCAAAATGTTTTCCACATTTCATCCCTATGGGGATGTCTTTGTAACCCATCCCACCTAATCCAACTACCGACGGTATTTCTCCAACCAGATCTTTCTTATGCAGAAGAGCCAATTGAGATCTTAGCTCATAATAAAAAACAGTTGAGAAATCACTCAATCCCAATGGTAAAGATTTGGTGGAGGAATCGCTCTTTAGAAGAATCTATTTGGGAAAAAGAGGCGAATACAAGAAGGACGTATCCTGGTCTCTTTGATACCCCAGGTACCCATTAATTATCTGAGTCTTATTATATTCTTAAATTTCTTCATGTTTGCCTTCCATCTTGAGATGATGTCGAGGACGATATCGTTCTTAAGTGGGGGAGTCTGTAATAACCCTGGGTTGTTACCCTGCTAATCTATAGTCTAAGTAATAAATTATTTTAATTCCATTGCTTTTTAAACATCAAATGAAACCTATCCTAAAAATTTGAAGTCCATTGGACTTCTCTAAGTTCAAAATAATATTTTGATCAGTCTAGATGCTCTAGTCTAGACCCAAAATATTTTGATCTCAAAATTAAATTCTAATTATATTTTTAAATTCCTCACCCCCAAATTAGCTAAGGGGAAAATTTGGTGCAATTTGGAAATGATTTAGGCCCTAATTCACATTTAATTAAAATGGTCTAATTGCATAAAAGGGTTTCTAACAATTTGATTTTGCAAATCTACCCCTATACCCGATTAAACGGCTGGGATCCTTTGTGCGGACCACGGGCGATCCGTTGCGGAGCCCGGGTCATAGGACAGCGGAGCCTCGCACATCTAGCCGTCGCGCCTTCTTAACTAATAGTCGTGATTTGATCTCGCTAGACCGCGGATCCCCCGTGGATCCTATGGCCAGGATCGCTCCCGCGATCAACCGTTAGGATTCTAGTGATCCCAGCCGTAGCGCCATCTAATCGATAGATCAGACGGCATCTGAAGGTCCCGACACTGTGGACCTTCGTCTTCACCATGCCTGGTCCCGATAAGGTAAATCCCCATACTGCCAGCTGCCCATCCGGTCTGCCACTCGTGCCTCTAGCTCAGCAGGGCCATTAGGAACCTCCCAAAAATGGTTAGAGACTCTATTCGGGCCTCGTGACCCGACCGAGCTCGAATTGGAAATTTGAGAGCTCGGCCATGGCCCAACCTCTTGGGCCTTCCCCAGCCTGAGCTGACCCTCCAGAAGCTTCCCTAAGCTCGTCTGAGGCTGTAAATAGCCTCAGTAATGCTCCTTCTGCTGCTTTGCTGCTAAATTTCCATAAATTCTCCTCTGTCTTCTCTTCCGCCATTGCCGTATGTCTGAGCTTGCATAGGCGATCCAAGAGCTCCCGAACCGCTGATAGTAGGCTCTCTTGGTGTTCAGGACCCTTTGAAGTGTTTGGAAGCTCAGCCAAGGCCAACCAAAGTCTCAGTCGACCGTCCAGAGCTTCCCCGTCGAATCAGGTACCCCAGCTTGCTGGTTTCGAGCCAATAAGGCTCGAACCTTCTTCCATTTGATTTGTATGCTTGCGTATCATCATTTTGAGCCTAATGTGATCGTAGCTAGGACCTAAGCTAGCCCCGATCGATTGATACGATAAATCGGGCTAAGTCTCGTAGGGACCACCTCGGTCGAGTAAGGACCTGGCGATCGAGACTATCCCAGACCCCCAGACCAGAGGGCTTCGATCTGCCTCACCTCCCTGATGGTGTAGGGATCGAGCTCGGGGTCCATCATGGCCTCTATGGGGAGAATTTCCTCCCCATAGTAGCTCCATTAGAGGAGCACTCGGGTGAGTAAGGTCCGGCTGATCCAGACCGTCTCACAGGGGGCTTTAGGGTCCCATTCAATGCGTTTGACCACAATGAACGTATAGCGATCGATTGCCGGTCGTGCTGTGGTTGGGATGCACCAGAATTGGCCGATTAGGATTTTCCCTAATCGGGTTATTCCGTTGGGACAAAGACCCTGTGCGGGTCGGGCCATCCCGTGACCCGCACTGTGCGACAATCCCGGGTCTTCGGGCCCCGGTGGACCCGCGCGATTCGGCCAATGGGCCGAACCCTTTGGATTAATTAGAATTATTTTCTTTAAGGAAAATAATCCAAGTAATCTAATCATAGGAAAATTTAATCAGAAAAATACAGAATGTATTATTTGAATAACTTTTAATCCACTCGTCAGACCCTATGATTTCATATATGAAAATGATCAGAAAATTATCAGGGATCTAAATATGAAATAAAATCTCACATCTGATGGTTAGATTTTCCATAATTGCCTAATTACAGCATAACTTAATTAGGGTAATTTAGAAATTATACTTCACCAAATTGCATGTTTAGAGTGCCATTAGTTTACTGATGATGAGTAGAATACATGTGCTTGGTGAATTATTTTTCTAAGTTCTATACACCAAATTATGCCCTAATCTTATTAAATCATAATTAGTGAAAATTAGGGTTTATACATATTGGTTCTTAGCAAACTTAGGCCCTGATTAATTGTATTATTAGTAGGACATATGTGCAAAATTGCAAACAATTTTGATTTATAGATTTGTAATTAAGTGCTAATCCATTTGAATGGATTTAGGGTTTGATTAGCATTAATTACTTTCTATTTTTATGAACTTTTCTATTATTATGCTTCATTATAGTAGGTTAAATGTATTAGAAGCCACACATATTGATCCAAAATGCATAACTTGAATAAACCAAAAATTAGAGATCTTAACTTTCTTAATTAACTTAAGAAGTCTTAAGACTTTGATCAAGCTATTAAGGCTTGATCTAAGACTGAGATTGCCACCAATAACACACTCTTAACTCACTGATTTGGCATTCATCATTAATCAGACACATGATCTTAATTGAATAAGAATAGGGGTCAAACCTTAATTAAGGTCCAAATCCTTAAAGATCTTAACTAAAGCGATTTGATTATAAGATAATTAACTTCACATCTCTCCAATAATACATTTGATTTTATATTGACCTTAAACATTTGAATTAGACATGATAAGGTTATTAATAAAGCTATATGATTGCCTAATCTGAATCAAATCTTTAGATCCCAGATTTTCTACTAAATAAGACCTTTAGCATAAGAAGATTAATAAAATCATATTGATTGAACAAGTGATCTAAAACTGTAATAACATTCTTGATTTAAATCCCATAATCTTAAATTAAGTTGTGATCAAATGACTTAATCATCTGATCTGATCATTCTAAACCTAACTAAGAAATAGAACCTAAAATGCTAATATCAGAATTTAGAATGGGAGATCTTAAGCATCTCTTCATAAGATCGTCTTGAAACATTTAAAAGACCTAAATTACACATACTTTGAGGTAGGAGAACTTGCATGATTCATTGAGGTAGAAGCTTAGATGATCCCTTAACCTTAGAATTGATCTTAATCTCTCGTGGTAGAAACCACTTAAAACCTTAGAATGAAACTTCTCCTTGTGGTATAATATATGTTGAGTGATCCTTGATCACATTTTAGTGAAACCTTGTATAGGACTTACCTATTTAGTATAGGCCTTTACAGTCTTGATAATTCCTTGATTTATTAAGTAGACTTGCTTGAACCCTGATTATTGGATGGTGTAGTATAGTATACCCATATTACTGGTTCTCCAGTAGTATTCGGGATTGGTTGATTCACTATAATGGAGACTTATGAGCAGGTGTTATCCTGCAGGATTAGACAAATACAGTCCCATTAGAATAAATCATTCAAACCTAAGAGTGTATTGAACGGGTATCCATTCCTTAGTTTGATTGAAATACAAATTGCCAATGGCGCAATGCCTCCTAGCGAAGACCGCTTCAATAGGTGTGGCTCAAACAAACTAAGTAATGAGATTCACCTTCTTTAAGACACTAAGTATGGTGGTGAGTAAGTGATGAGAATCACTTTTCTTGCAAACATGCTGAATATGTGTATACGATCATTCCATCTAGTAATCTTTAATTAAATCTGCAACTATAACCAATTATTCTTCTAGAAGCTTGGAGTTAGAATCCTTTTAGCAGGACTCAGCACAACAGAGACTTATAATTCATTATCTGCATTCCAAGTTTTCATGGATTTCTGGATTTTACCCATATAAAATAGAAGCATGAGCATAAGCATAAGCATGAGCTTGAAGCACCATTTCAGCAGTGATGCATGAGTATCAGTGACAAATTATGGGTTATAGAATGTTACATACACAGATTGGAGAATTTCTGGGTGCATCTGTGTCACCATACTGTCTTCCCAATTGGGTGTATGCGTACATTGAACCATACTACTCATAACCTTTCAGTGATAGTTTTGTTACATATTCGTGATATACCATACTCTGGCATATTTGGTACATCTTTACAGTGACATATAGTACATCATTTGACATTTCTTTCACATCAATTTCTGAGCATTTAGAATTTTCAGTATTTAGCTTTTGATGCAGTTTTACTCTATTGAGTCTTTGCAGTTTCAGTTATTTAGCATTTTTCTCAGCTTTTCTTCAATTTTCTTTACTTTACTGTCTATGCATTTACTTTCCTACTGCATAATTAGTTGCGATGTATTAGACTTCTTGTCTAACGCGAGGTACTTTTGGGATCCGACAAATTTCTAGATCCCAAGCAGCTTGTGGAGATAGGACAGGAGGACTTGCAGGAGATCCATGAGGAGTACGTGGAGCCCTAGAGGATCTGTTTGCGTCCTTTTACCTTTACGCTTTATTTCAGTAGACTTCACCTTTTCATATGTTAAATCAGTTTGTAATAACTCTGGATATACTTTTCTTTTCTTTTTTGAGATGAATGTTTACATACTGCTCTGTGGTGAATGAATTCTGGATGATATGCTTTTAGCTTCCGCACTCTGTTATACTACTATACTAAGTATTGTGATGTGATTAGTATACTGGAAATGCTGATTTATTGACAATGTGTATTGGATCCTTACTTGTTCTTTTAAATCTAATATATGTATTAGCCTAATACTTAAGATAAGTATTCTACTCTCATTTTAAGTATTTGCTCTTGATCTTACTCTTAGGTTTGAGTCAGCAGCCTTCAGTAGGGCTTAGTCTTCTAGCCAATTCAATAAGATGAGATTTGCTTGTTCTAGTCTTCCCGAGTAGCGCACCGCTCCATCGCTGATCTGATTTATTACTTGTCTTTTGCGCACGGTAATGGGACGGGGTGCTACATAACTAGCTAGAATAAGTTCAGCAAACAATATTTCAGCACAAACTATAGAACAAAATTTCAATAAGATATTGTGCAATAAAAATCAGCACAAGTTCTTTTTAGAAAATTCTTCTCAATTTTTTCTCAAAGCAAGCAAATAAAAAAACTAACTACAGCTATGTAAAATATGCACAAGTTAATTAATTCTAAATCACAAGTTACTAGAGAATTATACTTAATATAAAACAAAAACTGTTCCCCGGGAACGATGCCAAAAACTTGACAGACAGAAATACACGTCTGCGTTTGTACGCAAGTGTACGTGGTCTAAAGTAATAAGTGGAAAGTTTAGTTTCCGGGATCTATCAAACCTCAGGGAACTATTGTTTTGATACCGAGTTGTATTTTCCTTCACTAATGTTTAGATAACAATTTTGGTTGATTTTTGGTGGATCAGAAATAATAATATACAAGACTTGAGTTAAGATACTATTGGATTAAAAGTAGAGAGTTGAGATTTTATTGTAATATATACAAGGGTTGGTTATATGACTTCATTGTTCAATTATATATGTGCAATTTAATTACTTTGTTTAATTAAGTGAACACCATTGGAATTGAAGTATCCTCCAATTAAATTGGGTTCAAGTTTAGTGCATAAAGTGAACACCTTTTGAGTTTATCACTAGCACATAAACTCTTATGAGATATTAATTGATTAGTTAGATTTTGATCTCCTATGTCTAAGCTAGCAAAAACATATTTTAATTATAAGTATCTCATAAGCAAGATTCCATTTATCATGCATCATGCACTTCACATATAGTTTAGCTAGATGAGAGGATGCATTGGGTCAATGGATTTTGTCACATAATCCATGAAGTTCCCATTGTCCTTTCATCCCTTCAATCGTGCTGTGCAGCAGAGCAAGGTAAATGGGGAGCTTGGTTCCCAAGCTTCAATCTTTTGGAGAGATATTAATGTAGGGTGAAAATGAGCCTTGAGAATTCTATCATGTAATTCTCAGCTCGACCGCACTTCCTTCCTTACTCTTACCCAATTGATGAGCAATGGAACACAAGCTCGCTTGATTTAAAATAACAGTGTATTCAGTTCATCCAAGCATTCATTCAATAATAGAAATTAATACACAAATTGTTTCTCATTACATTCAAATATTATCATCATACAACTAATATTTCCCATATATAATTCTACAACTACATCTCAACCTTCACCAAGGAGTTTTTAGCATACCATTACTAAGCAAGAAAGAACATACATGCAAATAAAAGTGAAAATTGCCATCAGTTAATGACAAGAAATTAATCAAGGGAGTTTAGGAGAAATACAAGGAATCACCTGGAGAAATTTTGGGGTTCTCTTTACTTTCCTGCGCTGTCCTCTTAAAGCTCTACCCTTCATTTTTTGCTGTCTTTTTTTCCTTCCTATTCTTGGTCCTCTCTTCCCCTTGGAGAGTTCTCCTTCTTTCACTTCCTGCAGCCTTTTCTTTAGGTCTTTTGAGTGGCAAAGGTTGGAACCCTTTCAAGGTCTAAGATTGGACCTTAAATAGGGGTGCACTCAGCTTCAACGCTTTTAATGTGCGACATTTCCTTGTCCTTGAATTAATTACAATCCATTTTAATATTTTATATATTTAATTGTTAGGGTTTAAAAGGGATTCAATACATCAGTTTTTCAAGAGGCTGGGGGAGGTCAAAGGTTACATTTTTGTGGCCTTCCCCATGCCTCTTAATGGTTGTTTCCTGGAAAATTCTGGGCCATCTGCTACAGCGCATAGTGGCGCACTACGACGCACTCTGGCTGTGTCATTTCATTTACTATTTCGCTGTGGTGCGCTGCGGCAACCACATTTCAATTCCCTTTCCGCCATGGTGCACTGTATCAGCAATGCTCTAAATGTTTTTCCTGCACAATAGTTAGTATCTTTTTGTTTGGTCATTGTAGCATACGTTGAGGCGCGCTGCGGTGCGCTACAACGGGCAACTTGCAGGATCACTGTTCAATTAGTTTTAATTATAATTTTATAAAATGAAAATTTACCCGCTGCGGCGCGCTACAGTGGATAAGTTGCAGGATCACTGTTCAATTAGTTTTAACTATAGTTTTATAAAATAAAAATTTACCCGCTGTGGTGCACTAGAGCGAACAACTTGCAGGATCACTATTCAATTACTTGTTTATAAGGTTTTAATATTCAACGAGAAATGACGCGGTAGCGCGCGGCGGCGCGCCGTGGCACGTTGCGGAGTGCAACTTGCGATTTTACTATTCAAATACTCATTTATAAGGTTTTAATTTATCCTTATCAATATGATGATGTGGTGCGATGGTGAGCCATGGTGCGCTGTAGCGGTCGTGCTCCTGATCTGCAGTTGTACTTCTAAGCCAGGCGATTTTAAGGGGACACCATGGCGCGCCACAGCAAGCTGTAGCGCGATGTGGCGGTTTTTGTCCAGAATATGGTAAATCAGCCTTTGCAATTTATTTTTTTCATTTTCCTAAAAAGACATCAATTTCTACTCAAAGTATAGGGAAATATATAGTAATATGACTGTTTAAATACTAGATTTTTGCTACAAATTCTGACTACATCATTGTCGAATTTTACCATAATATTTAATTTCTCAAAAAATTAGGATTATTAAATTGACCTTGATCAAAAATTCATTTGTATTTTTGAGTTCCTCACCCTCAATTAAATTAGGGTGAATTTTTGGGATTTTTCGGAGCTCATTTGACTATTTAATTTTGAGTTATTTAATAAGTTAAATTAATTAATGAATTAGTATATTTAAATTATATATTATATTATTTCCAATGCCAAAATTTCAAAAGGCAGAGATTGCAAAAGTGGCACATCTGCCCAGTGCAATCCTGACCAACACATTTTATTTAAGGCTAATCGGACGGTCGCGAGATGATCCGTTTGATCTGTTCGTCGGATATGAATCTGGATCTGATGGCTGTGATCCTTTCCCTGTACGCCTTTCTCTCTATGACACTATCGTTCATAAGAAAATATCTACACCTTTCGCCAGAGTCCCTTCCTCAGCCTCAAGGCCTCCTCGACCCAGGCAATTCTCTTTTTCACTTACTCTCCTCCCCTCGAGTCTTCTGTAAGCAAGATGGAGCCTCAAAAAACCATCAGCCGTTGAACCTGCAAACCCTAAATTGATGGAATCGGTGAACTTTGAAAGCGTCAGTACCGATCCACACTCCTTCTCCTACAATTGATTTTACCTAAGCTTATTCTGAGCAGCTAATTGTCGATACGTACTTGGATCGGGCTCGATCAAGGCCGATTAAGCCCAGATGGATCGACTCATCCACAGTTATCTATAGGTCACACCCAGGTCTACCCCATTGGAACTAAGGGCATCCTCATATCGATGGCTCCATCGACCTCACGAATCGGCCTTGTGTCCATCATGTCGACCTCAACGAGAGTTACCCTCCATATGTGGGCTGCGTTGCAAGACCCCTGGGTTTGACCAAAAGGTCTAACCCTAGGAACGCCCATTTGGGCCTCAATCGGGGATGACGTGGCTCAAGCAGGCCTGCGCTACGGTTCGGGCGCTTTTGCTGGACAAGACCGGCTCGACCATAGAACCGCGCGGTTTGCACAATTTCTTTGTGGGTTTTGTGTCAACACGCGTAGCCTATTTGAGCCGACGTTTGTCAATACGACGTGTGTGTTTCTGCACCACTGTCAGTTGATGACGCTCCACAATTCACTCTAGTCTACTGCCATTTTCTGTGCTGTAGGTTTCCGTGCCAACGATTATTCTGCAATTAATTAAAATTTAATTTAAATATTATTTCTTGCATAACTTTAAATATACATTCTCAATATATGAAATTATGTCATTTTATTTACAAGAATGTGACAAACACATTAGTAAAATTTAATTTAGAATTTAAACCCTAATTTTTATAGTCACTTATTAATTCTAATTAGGAGTCCCGGAAACCTGAATTTTCCAATGTTGTCCGATTTTGACCTACTTAGTGTCATTCTTCTCCTTACATTATGAGGATTTCATATTTGCAATTATAATTATATTTGGAGATCATTTGGACAATTTGGGTTTTTAGCTCTCTAACTTCCTTCATAATGTGATTTTTCTTAAGTATTAGCTTGGTTATTTATGTATTTTGTTCCTTGGACAATAAGCATGATGCTAGTGGGCGGCCTTTTTTTTGTAAATTAGGTATTTAAATGTTGAATGAATTGGTAGGGTAATATCTAAGTATGATTTTTGGAGTTTGTGGTGAGTTGGTTATCATTTTAGAGTGAACTATCTAAAGGAAAACCAAGGCTAATCTATATCAAGCTTAGTTTTGGCTGATTCAAAATATCCCTCTTGTTGGTGGCATTTTAGTGGGTTAAAGGACTAGAAATAAATTAATCTAAGTTGCCTAAGATGTGTAGTTTGGATCTATAATGGATTGCTAGGTTTGATGGTGTTTAGATGGGTGTCGAGGGGTAGGTAATAAGACTAGGTCGGGCTATTTTCAGATTTGGCTGTGGAAGTTGGGGTGGAGTTTGGAGAGTGTTTGAAAGAACGGATAATGATTTAAAAATTTAAGGGATACTTAAGGTACTGGAGAAGATGTGTGGATGTTTGAGGTTATGAGCTTAAGAGTATAGTTAAAAAATAAAAAATAAATAAGATAACAACTTAACTCACCAAAGATAGGCAATAGACTTAACACCACCAAGCACCAAGCAATATGAGAGCTATTCACCACAAAATTCCATCATTCAAGTTACTTGATTACATTACATTTCAGCTCATATTTATAAGCACTACAAGTCTCTTTTCCTATGAGCTTTGGAGGGAAAATATGGAGGAATATTTTGGAGGGAAAGATAGGTAGTTGGCAATTAGTGAGGGAGTAACTCCAATTACTTACATTAAATATTTTTCTCATAACATGGCTGGCCAAACATGTGCCTTAATAAATAAAAATGTACAATAATAATAAAAATAAAATATAAATGGTAAACATAATATTTGGGCACTTTATTGGGCTTTTTATTGGGTTCTTGTAATTGGGCCCAGCTTAAAATTCTTCCCTTGAACTATAGCCATAGCTCTTATTGTTGGACCTTTGAAAATACTTTTAGGATGTGCTACATCAACTCCCATTGGCCCAATTGAACTATGCACCAAAGAGTTAAAATCTAAGTAATATTCTACTAATTGTGGGTCTAGAGCTTCCAAATCAGTATGTGTTAGCCATATGTCTTCTGTAAGCAATTTATTCTTCCTATGAACAAAAAATTATGCTCTTCATCTTGATCATTAGGAGCCTCCACAGTGATGATGTATTCAATGCCTAAAAAGGATGAGTTTGCATGTGAAGAACTATGTCTCTTGCTAAGAAGTTAGACTACGCAAGTGGAGGTTTATTAACTCCTTCATATGAAAAATATCTTTAATATTAATAACAGGATAAATTAGCATATCATTAGGTAAATCTAGGTGATAAGCTTTAGATCTAATTTTCCTAAGAATTTTGATAGGTCCATAAGCCATTGGATGTGATTTCTTATATTTGGTGTTATTATATCGCTCAAGGTGGATGCAAATCAAATCATAATAACCTTCTTTAAATTCTTTAGTTAGTTTACTATGATTTTCCTTAGATGTATATTTTTCATTACTTAAGGTGATTTGTTGTCTTATAGAATCATGAAGGATTAGAAAATCTTTGGAAAATGTGAATGATGAATCAAAAAATGCATGAGAAGGAAGGTTGGCATCATCAATTCGTCGTTTAGGATTATGGTTCAAATGGATATGTTTTGGTTGTTTGGGAAGTACTACTATTATATGCAATTTTAGCAATATGTAAATGCAAGTCCCAATTGCCTATGCTTTTTCCAACAAGGCACCTAAGTAAGTTTCTCAACTTAGTTTGACCATCTGTTTGGGGGTGAAAAGCTAATGAAATTTTCAATTTTATCCCAAGAAGTTTTCATAAGGTCTTCCAAGAGTATGAGACAAACCTAACATTCTGATCTGATACAATAGCCGAAGGAAGGCCATGTAATCGCACAATTTTCTTGAAAAATAATTTTGAAACATGGGAGGCATCATTAGTTTTAGAGCAAGGTATGAAATGGGCCATCTTAGAAAATCTATCAACAACCACAAATATACTATCATGACTACGAGCTATTTGGGGTGACTCAAGAACAAAATTTAATGATAAATTTTCCCTAGGCCTGTGAAGAATAGGAAATGTTGTGTATTGGCCAGATTTTTATTTAGCAGCTTTAGCCTATTTTCAAGTTAAGCATTGAGCTACTAATTTTTTAATATCTCTTCTTAAGGAAGTCCAAACAAATCTATTATCCATAAAGCATAATATTTTATCATTTCTAAAATGGCCAGCAATTCGTCCTAAGTGCAGTTCAAAAATCAAAAACTCCCTAAGAAAAGACCTAGGAATGCAAAGTCCTTAATAAATATTCCCATAAATTACAGAATATGTTGCAATTAAGGTTATAGGTTTGTTTAAGTGCTCCATGTAAATCAAATGAAATTCTAGGCACACTGGGGGTACTCATCCTGAATTCATTTAAATCCAGGAATTTTGAATTCTAAAGAGGAGATGGTTATTGCTACCCTTAATAAAGTGTCAGCAAGTTTGTTTTCAGTTCTTGGTTTATGTTTATGCAAAAATGAATAGTCTTGAAGAAACTTAGCATATTTGGCATGTTTGTGATTTAACTTTCATTGAGTATTCATAGATCTAAGGGCATGATGGTCTGAGTTAAGAACAAAGTCAGTATGTAAAAGATAGTGTCTCCAATGTCCTAATGACTGAATGGCAGCATAAAATTCCCAATCATATGATGAGTATCGTTGCTTTGCATCATTCAAGTTCACACTAAAGAATGAAACAAGATGATTTTCTTGACCTAGAACTCCTCTAATTACAATTCCAGATGCATCACAAGTCACTTCAATGGTTTTAAAAAAATCAAGGAGTTGAAGGACTAGGGTTGATGTCATAAAAACTTTAATTTGATCTAAAGCCTTTTGAGAAGTTGAGGTCAAACAAAATTTGTCTAACTTTAGTATAGCAGTGATTAGCACAATAACAACACTAAAGTTTCTAATGAATCGCCAATAGAATATTGCGAGGCCATGAAAACTCCTTACTTCTGTAAAGTTTTTAGGAGTTATCCACTCCATGATTGCCTTAACTTTGGTCAGGTCAAGTTTTATTCCATCAGATGAAATGATAAAACTTAAAAATATCACCTTAGTTTGCAAGTAGAAATATTTTTTAAAATTAATGTATAACTTATCTTATTTAAGGGTCTCAAAAATTTGTCTAAGATTATTGAGGTGGCCTACTTTATTTGGGCTAAGAATTAATATATCATCAAAATAAACTACTAAAAATTTTCCTATAAATGGCTTAAAAATAGTATTCATTAATCTCATAAATGT
Organism: Gastrodia elata; assembly: GCA_016760335.1. Classification (NCBI taxonomy): domain Eukaryota; kingdom Viridiplantae; phylum Streptophyta; class Magnoliopsida; order Asparagales; family Orchidaceae; genus Gastrodia; species Gastrodia elata. The sequence continues at coordinate 25,872,474 of CM028670.1, read as the reverse complement.
ACTGGGTGCATTCAAAAGTTTAAATGGCATGACCAATCATTCATAGAATCCATCAGGGGTGTTGAAAGCCATTTTCCATTCATCTCCAGTTCTAATTCTAATTTGATAATACCTAATTTTCAAAGTAATATTAGGAAAAAAGTTTTGCTCCTGTGATTAAGTCTAACATGTCATCTAATTAGAAATGGGGAATCGATATTTGATAATGAATTTATTGATAGCCCGACTATTAATGCACAGTATCCATGTTTCATCCTTATTATGAGTTATTAGGGGAGGGATAATACAAGGACTAAGACTATCTTGTATATATCTTTTCTCAAGTAACTCAGTGACTTGTCTCTTAATTTCTACATTTTCTGTATGGTTCATTCTAAAATAAGGAAGGTTTGAAAGTTGTGAACCTAGAACTAAGTCTATAGTGGGTTGGATGGATCAAAGTGGTGGTAATTTATTTGGGAGTTTCTCTGATGCAAGTTCTCTAAATTCAGAAAGGGTATATAAAACCTTTTTAGGAATTGGAATCTCATTAATACTTAACTTAACTTCTTTTATGTGTAAATGGTGAACATTGGTCGGATCAAAAAATTCTTTTCTTAAGGTTCAAAATCCCATTGAGCTTACATCAAATGTTGAAGAAGAATGAGTAAAAAAGCTAGGACTAGGATTTTGCATAGGATCCCTTATCATCATCAGTTGAAGCTTCGCTCCTTTCATGATAGAGGGTTTGGTTGAAGATCAAATATTAGTTTATATGGTTCTATAGATTGTATCTTCTCTAGTGCTTTGACTAGCAAAGTTTGATTATTCTAGTGTTCCTCCTATAATAATGAATTGCACTAAGTCATAAAGCCATGGTCGCCTAAGTAGAATATGAGCAATTTCCATAGGGATCACATCACACCAAATTTTGTCCTCAGAACTACCAATCTTGATAGGAACTAAATATCGATTAGTAATGGGAACTAAAGTATGGTTAACCCAACTAACATTAAAGGGTTGGAGATGAGGTTCAATTTTTAAATTAACTATTGATATAGAATTGGTAGAGAAAATATTCGTTGGACTACCCCCATCAACAACTAACATACACCTTCGCACATTTCACACAACATACATGCAAAAAATATTCCTTCCCCTCCATTCTTCTTCTTCATTCTTAGCTATTGTAAGGCTTATCATCACATTAATTTGAGGATCATCCACAAATTTTCATCTGATAATGGGGGTATCATCATAAACTTCTTCTAAGGTTTCATTTATAGGATCATGAACTTCATATAACAATAAGATTTCTTCCTTACATTGGTTCTGCATGTGACCTCTCTTATGACATTTGAAAGTAATGATATCTTTGATGTTATTAGAGCTTCCCTCAAAAAGAGATTTGGGTGGATATTTTAAGCTAGAAGGTGGAATGGGTCTGATAGTTAACTTATAATTTGAATTAGAAGTCACTTGAGCTCTAATTTGTATTATATAAGTTAACTTCTTTTGTTGTTCTATAAGTAGAGCATAATATAAAGCTTCTTCTAGGGTTTGGGGATCAAAAACCTCATTTCTAATTTCCATTCTAAGCCCAATAATAAATTTATTAGCAAGTTGCCAATCATTATCCCCACAATTGGTCCTAGAAACAAGATCCTCAAAAGTATTTAAGTATGTTGTTACATAAGGAGAGCCTTACCTTAGAGTCAGCAATTTTCCATGTAACTTCTTATCATGATATCGAGGGCAATATTTTGACCTAAGCATTTCTTTTAACTCTATCAAAGTAAGATTTGTCCTTCCTAACCTTTGTTCTTTTGCTAAAGTGTTTGTCCTATAAATCTTAGCATGATATGTCAATTTTATCTTAGAAAAATTAACTTATTCATAGTCATCCATCCTATACCATTCAAAGAAGTCATCCATTTTGGTTAACCAATCTAAGAATTTGTTTAGATCATGTGTGCTATCATAAGTAGGAGCTTCAACTTTAACTCTCATAGAGGGATCATTAAAATTATTAGCAACTCGTTGATGGTCTCTCCTTTCTCCATTCTTAGGGTCTAATTGCCTTCAATGAGGTTGGGGAGGTGGTGGAACATGGGGTTTGTAATCACTTGCATCTATGTATGAGCCATCATCTTCAATAGGTGTATTAAGATTATGGATAGGATGTGGAGCATACTTTTTATTATTTTGTAAGATGATTTTTATTTGATCTTTAATTTCTTGCATTTGAGTTTTATTTTCCTCAAATAATTCCATAGTCTTTGTTCTATGTTCATGCATCCTAAGATCTAAAGAATCTACTATCTTGGTCAAGTTTTCAATTTTGTCTTGGGAAAATAACTTTGGTGCCTTTTTTTTTTTTTATAAAGATATATGAGGGAAAAAAATGCTAAATTTGATATGGTGAATAGAAAATAAAAATGTAAGAACAATGTGAATTGTATGTTAAAAGAACTTTCAGGTGAGGAGGGGGGACACTTGGCCACTTTTGTCCCAAGCTCTCATTAGGTTCTTTACGCCCTTTTGACAAAGTCCTTCTTAACTTTGCAATACACTAGGTTTTATACAAGTATGTTCTTTTGCATACAAGTTTAATGCAAAGAAAAGTATTATTTTTTTTTTAAATTACAAACTAATTTAAATAATGAAAGATAAGCAACTAATATTACCACATATACCAAATATAGAAAGTAAAGAAGTTCATATAATTTTTTTGTTTGCATCAAAGTAAAGGCTTCAATATTAAGTGAAACCTTAACTTTCCATGTTTTCACTCAAATAAATGTTTAAGGTATGTTCACACATGGATATTAGCTAGGCTATATAATGGTGCTAACTAATTGGAGTTCATGCACACACTATAAACTTGCAAGTAATATGATAAATTTCTAAGCAATTAATATGAAAATTATTGAGTCATAAAAAGATTAACTTACCTTACACTTGTTGGCATGACTCAAATGCTTGTGAATAAGATTTCACCAAAATTAATTCCTCATGCCGGGATGCTTTTTATTTTTTTTTTTCAGCTTTTGCAACCTTGCTCTAATACCAAAATATGATGCTAGTGGGCTGCCATTTTTTGGTGAATTAGATAATTAAACATTCAATGGATTGGTAAGGTAATATCTAATGATGATTTCTAAAATTTTTGGTGGGTTGGTTATGGGCTTAGAGTGGACCATCTATAGGAAAACCAAGACTAGTCCAGATTGAGCCTAGATTGGGCTGATTCGAAATATCCCTTTTGTAGGCAGAATTTTAGTGTGAATGCTGGAAAATAAACTAATATAGGTAGCCTAAGATGTGTAGTTTGGATTTTCAGTAGATCTTCAAGTTTGATGGTGTTTAGATGGGTGTCATGGGGTAGGGAACAAGACTAGGTCGGACTACTTTTAAATTTGGCTATGGATGTTATGGTGGAGTTTGGAGCGTGTTTGAGAAATTAGATAATGATTTAATAATTTTAAGGGTTACTTAAAATACTGGAGAAGATGTGTGGATGGTTTGAGGTTATGATCATAAGAGTATAGTTAAAAAATAAAATTTAAATAATATAATAACAAAACTCACAAAAGATAGGTAATAAACTTGACAGCACAAAGCACCAAGCAATATGAGAGCTATTCACCACAAAATTACTTTATTCCAGTTACGTCATTATATTATATTTCATCTCATATCTTTGGGCACTGCAAGTCTCTTTCCTAATGAGCTTTGGAGGGAAAATATGGAGGGAAAATATTGAGAGAAATTTTGGAGGGAAAGGTTGGCAATTGGAAATTAGTAAGAGAGTAACTTCAATTACTTACATTAAATATTTTTCTCATCACATGGCTGGCCAAATAAGTGCCTTTATAAATACAAAAGTACAATATTAATAAAAACAAAATACAAATGGTAAGACTAATATTTGGGCTCTTTATTGGGATTTTTATTGGGCTCTTGTAATCAAGCCCACCTTCAAATTCTTCCCTTGAAATTTAACCATAGCTCTTATTGTTGGGCCTTTGTTAATATTCATAGGATGTGCTATATCAAAGTATCTCCAATTAATTAAGCATTCACGTTACTTCATTTTGTGAGAATTGGATTAGATTAGAGTAGTTAGATGCCATACTTAGGTAAGTAAACTTGTATCCTCAAGCCTCAATGTTATGAGAGATAATGTAGGAGTTATTCCCTAGAGATTATCATCCTAAGTGGTAGCTAAACCTTCCAATGAGTGTATGTAGCCTTTAGCACACTTCTCCTTATAGGATATTAACCTATTTGGGTAAATTGCTAACACTTAGAAGTGAACCTAGTAACCTCTCCCTTAGATCCTAACTTTTATTTTAAGCTCTCAAATCCTTGAAAATCAGCATCCCTTAGCTCACTAGTGTAAATTTGGTTTTTACTAAGCTTTAATAACCTACAACCATAAGTTAACCTAGGACTTATAGTGTGTAATTTTCCCACTCCTATACACTAAGAGCTTTCTTAATAATATTATTAGTTAGTTTAGTGATTGATTATACTAGAACTCTTCAATTTCAATTAGCCTTTGATAAACTATAGTAGTGAACCTACAACTTTCATCTCTTAAAGTATAGTAGATCCCTAACCATTGCCTTCCTCCATTAGTTCCTTAAGTTTTGAATCTAACAACATATAATGATTATGTGGCTTAGGATTAATGTAGGATTGGCTTTATTTTGCATCACTATACATACAAATTAATTTATCACTTGCATAAATTTAAATCATTCAACTATTTTTCAAACTTAAATCACTTATAGAATTACTTACAATTAACTTAAAGATGAATATCTCTAAGCCAATTGGGAACTTAATTAGCTCCAATCATTAAGTTAGATAATCTAAATATTAGGAAACTTTAGATATCACATAATTTACAATTAATTGAATTTCCCTTAAATATTGCTTTTCTTTGAGATTACAACCTTGAACATTCACATAAGACATTATGTATAAATAAAATACTCATAAGAAAATATAGGGGTGCCATATGGTGATGTCCAGGGCAGGCTTATGGGGGCAATAAGAAGATCTCATGTATCCAGAAGAGGAATGTGCATGCTTATTTCTTTCAAGACCCCATTTTCCTTAATTAGTTAGGTTGACATGCTTAACTCCTCGCTTGTGCTATAACTTTACCCATAGAACAAAAAAATTAAAATAACTTGAATAATTAAATTATTGGGTTACCATAATCTTATTGATTTTGAGAGCTTTTCATAGACCTTGATCTATGCATACTTTTCATAATCTTTGACTATGGCTTCTTAGCCCACGAGGCTAAGCTTTTGTTTACTTTACTTTTCTGTTCAATTTTACTTGTTATACTGCAGTTCACTTATTCACAGTTTCATTTCATGCAGTGTATGTTGCTTTACTTATATTTCCTGCTTCACCGCTTTAGTTTTTTTACTTAGCATAATATCTGTTGAACATATTCATACATTCATTGTATATTTATATATGCACTTTAGTAGTTTTTAGCCTTATTAGGATGCCTTTTTTTGTTGTTGTTGTAGGCTTGAGCAAACTACTTATGAGTTCTTACTCCTTACTTGTTTATTATTTTCCTTACAGTTCTCTTACCTTACATTAATGCTTAAATGCTCTACTTTTAGTCTTTAATTATGAATTTGCATATGTGATATCTAATTAAATTGTAATTAAAAATTAGCCTAATCTTAAAGTATACTTAGACTTTTTAGTATAATCATTTATTTTTATTTTTTTTGGTTGTGCCATCCATATTTAAATCAAAATATGGTAGATCAGGAGCACTTCTTGAATAGTGAAGCCACACCTAGCACTGGACATCAGTAGACTTGAAGATTTTTGCTTCTGCCCTTTCTTTTACTGTATTTTTGAGGTAAGAGAATTTGCTTTCTTTAGTGGGAGTTTATCCAACACTGATTTTTGTAGTAATCTCCTAATCATAGGATCACATTGAGTGATTTAAAAGATACAATATGTAGGCATCAAACAAAACTTAATCATTAATTAATTTAAAAATACCACAAAGCCTTGATCATAATGATCTAAATAAAGCAAAGAGTTATAAAGTTTAAATAAACTCAAAAACAATAAATCAGTAAGTAGTAGTATTAGTATTGTTTAATACTTAGCACCTTTCCTTTAGGATGAGCTCTTGATCTGGGCATATTTCAATAGTGCGGGCATTTAAATACCAATTAGTTGTGAAATTAAGTACTGATAGATGTCTATTTTATAATTATTAAATAATAAACAAAATAAATAATAATTCGACAGAAAATAAGAAGATGTATAAATTTATCTCTGCAAACCTGTTTCAATTACACTAAAACTTTAGCATAAAACTAATTGCTGTTACAAAATATTTAATTTTAGCATTTGATATTTGGCGCAAAACATGATTTTGTTGGGCAAGTACAAAATTGAGAAAAATGGGGGTTCTACTTTATATTAGATATCCCAACTTTCCTTATATCTGATGAATCCATTATTAACTTTATAAATAATAGAATTTTCATAAACAATCTATGTTTGAATCAGCCTACTTTGATAAATTTTGTGTATTTCAGGGAAAATACAAGCTTAGCAGTTTCTGGACAATTCAAGAATGTTTCTGCAAATTCAGGAAGAAAACCGCTGCAGCACGCCACAGCTACTTGCCTACAGAAAACTTTTAATAAGGACATTTCTATTTTCTGGAGCATTTTCGCTACAGCGCGCCACAGCGCGCTCTAGTGTGCCAGAGCGCGCGCTACCGTGCTATAGTGGGCGAGCATGCGGGACTTAACCGCTACAGTGCACCACAGCGGGTGAGCTTGCGGGACTCAACTGCTATAGTGTGCCACAATAGGAGAACTTGCTGTACTCAACCGCTATAGCGCGCCTCAGCGGGAGAACTTGCGGGACTCAACCGCTACAGCATACCACAGCGGGAGAACTTATGGGACTCAACCGCTACAGTGCGCCACAGTAGGTGAGCTTGTGGGACTCAATCGTTACAGTGTGCCACAGCGAGAGACCTTGCAGGACTCAACCACTACAGTGCGCTGCAGCGGGCAGGTTACATGACTTAAAACTGCCACAGCGCCTGTAGCAAATGAGTTGCAGGACTCGATCGCTGCAGTGTGCCACAGTGCGCTCCAGTGGGCGTCGAATTTTTGTCTTCTCAGAGTATTAAATGCAATTGAGATTTGACCCAAAATCTGGATCTTAACTTCCAGCCATTTTTCCAAACCTGCTGCTTGATATTTAATTGGGAGGAGGTGATTTGAAACAAAATAAAAGAATAAAAAAGGGGAAAAGAACTTGTCACCTCATGCCCCACTTGGTTTGGCAATGATGGTAGAAATTTTAATTCAGTTTTTCAGATTACAATAGGGCTGAAAATGGATGTGCACATAGCTCTTCAATTCATTAGATGGGTTCCCAATTTGGTTTACAAAACTTATAAGTGAGAAGAGGGTTGCATAAAAGAGAAGGAGAACTCTCCAAGTGTGGAAGAACTTTAAATGCTAAGGAGAAGAAGTGAGAAAGGCAGCACTACAGACCTAAGAGAAATAACCAAGAATAAGAAGAGGAGAAATCCAGAGAACTCTATCAAAGGAACGTTCCTAATAATCTCTAACTCTTGTCTTTGTATTTTTCTTAGTTAATCATGAAAGGGTCTTTATCCATATATATGTTCTTGTTTATCTCAAGTGTAATGGAGAGCTAAGCCCCCCTTGGGGAGGGTTGGGCCAATCCTATATGTCATGAAAGGGACTATTATGTATGAAAATTTCTTCAAACTTCTAATAAAAATTTATGAAATGAATGACTTGTTATAAAAATAAAAAGGGGACTATTTGTGGACTTAAATGTGGACCATATAATGAAGGTAAATAACATCAAGACTTAAAAGTCTTGTGTTCCGTAGCTCACTCTTAGTTAGGAGCTGGAATCATTAGTGCATAGGAACTTAGAACTATATAAGGAAATTCTTAAGCCTAGTGCACCTTGATCTATGCCCAACTTAGGTGTTGATTCATGTGAGCAAAGACCCACTAATTGAGCTCCGTAGCTCAGCATACTTGATGGGAGGAAGATAACTTGTTGAGAGCTCATGTGTGACGTGGCATAGCACATTGAGCCAAACTAATCATCTCCTTATCCAAACTGCGCATGATGTGTGTGATGCTCTTAGTGGAATCAATGCTTGTAAGATCTTAAATAAAGAAACAACTCTCATTTCTATAATGCAGAAATGAGAGGAAAACCATTGATCTTAAATCTTATGAGGGTCTTCGTGCTGAAATAGAACTGATTGTGTGTTTATTTCAAGCACGAGATTTGAACTTATAATTCTTGGAGTTAAACTCTAAGGAGGATAATGTGCACTTGATTAAATTAAATAAAACTAAGTAAAAAAAATAAAAAGGGCAATGCTTGAGAAATTATCCTACATGAGTCTATAACATTTCATTAGGAGAGACCCAACTCTCCTCTCCTTTTATCATAGTTACTTTCTACCAAGACTTGCTCTGCTTGTTTAGGAACATAATCAACAAAATACGCATAGTTTAAATATTATTGAATGTAAATATACCTTAGTAACAAAACACCCGATTCCCTGAGGACGATAAACCTCGAAACTCACATTCTAAATTATTACTTCATACCACACATACACTTGCGTGCAAGCGCAGACGTGTATTATATGTCTGTCAAGTTTTTGGCACCGTTGCCGGGGAATCGGTAATTATTTCGTATAAAGGAAAATCTATCATTAAATATCGATTTAAACAAAACCTTTGCATATAGTTTTCTTTTGTATTTATATGAACTAACTAGTAGTTAGATGATTAATCTTTTCTTTTGTTATCTTTTTGAATCTTTGATCATTATCGTTATAATTCTTCTTGATAGCTTAATTTCAATCTTGTATGAGTAGAAGAATTTGTACTGAATGTATTTTTGATCTAAAAATTGAGAGAACCTATTTATAAGCTAAAAGAAAACAAAACATTTTACAGAATCAACAAGCTGTTATGGAAAACTTTAATGAAAATCTTGGAAAACTTTTAGGAGAGCCTACGGGAAGAGCACTTAGAGACTACGCACTGCCCACTGTTAGGGGAACCCCCATACAATTGTTTGGCCTAGCATCAAAGCCAACAATTTTGAAATCAAACCTTCCACATTAAGTATGGTTCAAAATAACCAGTTTAGTGGATCAGCCACAGAAGATCCTAACTCATATATTTCAATTTTCCTTGAAATTTGTAACACCTTCAGGTTTAACTGTATCTCTGAAGATGCAGTTAAACTAAGGCTTTTTCTATTTTCCATAAGAGATAGAGCCAAAGGTTGGCTCAGCTCTCTCCCGAGTGATTCAATCCGTACTTGGGATGATCTTGCTAAGAAATTCTTAGCCAAATATTTCCCTCCGGCAAAAACCGCTCGCTTGAGAATTGAGATAACTAACTTTAACCAGTTTAAGGGGAGACATTGTACGATGGTTAGGATTGTTTTAAGGAGTGCTTAAGGTGATGCCTACGTCATGGGTTTCTCTTATGGATGTATGTTCAAACCTCTTACAATGGTTTGAACGCTCCAATAAGGACCCTCATTGATGCGGTCGCCGAAGGCTCAATAAGTAGCAAAACCCAAGAAGAGGCTTATGACCTCTTAGAAGAAATGGAAAACAATGCATACAAATGGCCTTTTGAATGGCTTAAAAAGGAATCAATTAAAATGAATAAATTAAATCAAATAACGGCCCTACAAAACAAAATCCATGCCTTAAACGAACGAATTGAGAAAATGAATGTTAATGTTGTTCAAGAAATCCAATGTGAGTTGTGCGGGGGAAGGCACGCTAGTGAAAATTACAACTTGAATAACTATTTTGTGCAATCGAACACCAAACAAGCTAACTATTTAAGAAATAACAACAATATGATTAATCCCTACTCTAATACTTAAAATCCTGGGTGGAAAAACCACCCAAATTTCTCATGGAGCAATAATAACAATAATGGAAATTCTAATGGGGAGGGTTATCAAACCAATAAGGGTATAATCATGGGAATAATATAAATCACCACCAAACAAATTTGGAAGGAGCGATCAACTCCTTTAAGGTTGAGACCATCCAATTCATGAGGAGAACTGAAGCAACTATAACCCTCCATGATGCCTCAATCGATTGAGGCTTCCCTAACAAATATTGAAGTCCAACTAGGGCAGATCTCCATGCAGTTAACCACTCAGTAGCTGGGAACTCTCCCTAGTTCAACTGAAATAAATCCTAGGGAGCTGGAAAGTGTAATCAACTCTAATGGAATAGAGGGTAAGGATGACACCGAAAGTTACAATACGGTAGAGAAAGAGTTAGAAGTAAGAAATAGAGAGAAGGGTGTTAAATGTGAAAAACTCACTGCACCAAAATGTGGAGATCCAGTAAGAATGTGCATTTTGTGTGTGATCATGAATGACGCACTTATAGATCCCTTGTGTTATCTTGGTGCTGCTTTCAATATCATGCCCTACCATATTTATGGATAATTTAAAGTAGGTGGAATGGAGTACACCTCCATGATCTTAGAATTTGCGAATTTAGATTCTTTAACACCTCTAGGCATAGTCAACAATGTTATGGTGGGATTAGGAAGCTTTAATGTCCCTATGGATTTTGTGGTCTATGATTGGGATAGGTGGAATGAAAACTCCACCATTGTTTTTGGGAGACCTTTTCTGATAAGCACTAAGGCCTTAATTAATGTGTGCCATGGGATAATGAGAATTAGAATATAGGGCAGATCTGAAGTAATTGATCTTATGCCCACCTTCTTCAAATAGAGAAATATGAAAATAGAAGTGAGGAGATGGATTAGAAAGGAAGAACTCCATAACAAGCCCAATATAGAAAATCTATCTATAAGAGACAACTCTAGTTCATCGACTGAAAGGGAAATTATGGAGGTAGCTAAGAAAAGAAAGACTAGAAGGGGCAAGCAAAAGAAGAAAACCCTCCTATTGCCCAAGTTTGAAGAAGCGTGTGCTGATAACAATGAAGAAGAGGGGTCAGGCATGCCAAATGGTTGTGCTCACCTGATTGGTTCAAAGTTATGGAAAAAAAACACCCAAACTTGTCTAAATGATTTTTATCAAGTCTAGCTAAGAATGTTAAACTAAGCGCTTTTTGGGAGGCAACCTAAAATATATATATATAAATATATTGGGAGATGTGTGCCATAGCACGCTGCAGTGCGCTATAGTGAGAAGTTTTCAAAACTTGACCGCTACAGTGCGCTATAGTGAGAAATTTCTGAAAAGCGTCCGCTGCAGCGTAGTATGGCTCATGGATGGGCAAACCAGCTGTAAAGAAACACTGTCGCTACAGCGCGCTATAGCGCACTCTAGCAAGTCCTTCCAGCTGTGTTGATAAGAGCTGCCTAGGGAATCCAATGAATTTACTCAATGCCCATTGTTTGGAGTTTCTAGGCAGTCAAAAAGTTACTGGAAAAGCTGCTCACCCATCCCATTTATGGCTAGTCACATTGATGGCATGCAAGGAATATTTTGACTAAATCCTCGTGCCAAATCCCTAGCTGAATTCTTTAGCTATTTATAGGGGAAGATTGAGCAATTTTCCATTGCACCTTTAGCTCTCAAGATTCCAATCTATCATATTTCTTCTAAGCCTCTAAATCCTTTTCTCTCTTGAAACCATGTCATCCAGCAAGAAGGCAATTCCTTTTAGGGAAGCAGAGGCATCATCTTCAGGAGGATCCTTCATCAAGAAGAGGTTCGCCTCCACCGAAGCTGAGCACCGCTTTTTCTCCACAACCTCTCAGTGGAGGTTGATCCCGAAGAAGAGTTTTGGGAATTTCTTGCTTGTCCCTAATGAGCAAGTCGATCCAAAGGGATGGAGGGAGCTGGTGACTAACAAATCTCCTTCCTACCGACTATAGTCCAAAAAATTTATGCAAATGCCTTAAATGCGGCTGGACGGACGGTTTTTGTTCGAGGTAATGGAGTAATTTTATGGGTTTAGGGAGGTAGAAACTTGTTCATACTTGCAACTCTTGGAATCTCGCTGTAATCCCTCTGATCTTGCTATGGAGCTCATCTGCGAAGACTCGAACTGGGAGGGAAACCTAGCCAACATTCCTCATTTCAAACTAATAGACATGAGTAATGCATGGCTGGTATTTATTTCTAGCTATGTCATATCATCAGGTCACTTGACTAAAGTGACCCACTCCAGAGCACTCCTAATATGCTTCTAGATTAAGCCTCCAGTATCATTTTGAGCAGCTCTGGAGCGCTCTCTAGGGTCCCTATGCTGCATTGGCCTTCAGGTCATTGATCTCTAGGTTATGTGTGGCCCAAGGGGTCAAGATCCTCTCCTCTGACCCTACATCCCCCAGCATCACTCTTGCACAATCAAATTTGAATGTCTATTCTAGTGAGCGAAAGCAAGCTAAGAAGAGGAGGGGCAAATAAGGGGAAACATTAGCTCTATCCGGGCATACAAGTTTCAACATAATTTTAGGAAAGGATTGGTTAAGTAAGTTTAATGCCGTAATAGATTGCTTTCATAAGTGAGTTTCACTTAAGTATGGAAAGAACCTTGAAGTGTTTATAGGAAAACTTGGCTTGACTGCATTCTTAATCAATGTAATTAAAGCCAAGTGCCTTGTTAGTAAGGGTTATTATGCAATCCTAGTAACTTTAATCGGCAAAGAGAAGCAAGTTAGTAGTCTAGAAGAGACTATTGTTGTTAGAGAGTTCCTTGATGTGTTCCCTGAAGACTTGCCTGGACTACCTCCTCTATAGGAGGTAGGGTTTTCTATTGAGCTTATCCCTGGAACTCAACCTAAATCTAAGGGTCCGTATAGAATGGCTCCAAAAGAACTACAAGAGCTTAGAGAGCAGTTGCAAGAGTTGTTAGAGAAAGGATTCGTTCACCCTAGTACATCACCTTAGGGAGCTTTTGTCCTACTTGTCAAGAAGAAGGATAGTTCAATGCGGATGTGTATAAACTACTGTGCGCTTAATAAAGTGACTGTGAAGAATAAGTATCCTCTCCCTAAGATCGATGATTTGTATGATCAACTCGCCGGAGCGAAGAACTTCTCCAAGATAGATGATGTAGTCAGAATTTGTAGCAAAAATCTAGTGTTTAAACAGTCATATCACTATATATTTCCCTATACTTTGAGTAAAAATAGATGTATTTTCAGGAAAATGAAGTAAACAAATTGCAAAGACTGATTTACCGAATTCTAGACAAAAATCGTCACAGCGCGCTCCGGCGCACTACCGCGCGCGATGCATCCCCTTAAAATTGCCTGACCTGCAAGTATAACTGCAGTCCTGGAGCACGACCGCTGCAGTGTGCCATGGCTCGCCATAGCATGCCACAGCGTCATATTGATAAGGATAAATTAAGACCTTATAAACAAGTAATTGAATAGTAAAAAATGCAAGTTACACACCGCAGCGCGCCACAATGCGCTATAGTGTCATTTCTCGTTAATTATTAAAACCTTATAAACAAGTAATTGAACAGTGAAATCGCAAGTTGCACGCTGCAGCACCCCACGGCGCGCCTCAGCACGCTACAGCGTCATTTCTCGATGATTATTTGAACTTTATAAACAAGTAATTGAACAATGATACTACAAGTCATCCACTGTAGCGCGCTACCGTGGGTGAATTTTTATTTTATAAAACTATAGTTAAACTAATTGAATAGCAAAAATCGCAAGTCATCCGCTATAGCACCGCAGCACGCCTCAGCGTACACTGTCGCGACCGAACAAAAAAGATACTAACTTATATGCAGGAAGAGCGTTTGGAGCACTGCCGCCCCAGCGCGCCACAGTGGAACAGTGATGGAAACATCGCTGCCACAGCCGCCACAACATAACTGTAAATGAAACGTCGCTGCTACAGCGTGCTGCAACGGACGGCCCATAATTTTCTAGAAAATAGCAATCAAGAGGCATGGGGTAGGCCACAAAAATGATTTAAGGGCCAATCTCAAACCTTAAAAGGGTTCCCACCTTGGCTACTCAAAAGGCCTAAAAGAAAGGCTATAGGAAGAGAAAGAAGGAGAACTCTCCAAGGGGAAGAGAGGACCAAGAAAGGAAGGAAGAAAAGATAGCAAAGAATGAAGGGTGAAGCTTGAAGAGGACAGCGCAGGAAAAGTAAAGAGAACCCCAGAATTTCTCTAGGTGATTCCTTGTATTTCTCCTAAACTCCCTTGATTAATTTAGTGCCCTGAACTGATAGCAATGTTCACTTTTCTTTGTATGTATGATCTTTCTTGCTTAGTAATGATAGGCTAAGAACCCCTTGGAGAGGGTTGAGATGTAGTTGTAGAATTATATAAGAAATATATTGGTTGTAAGATGACATTATTTAAATGTAATACAAAATTATTTATATTATTTAATTTCCATATTGAATGAATGCTTGGATGAACTAAACTCTTATTTATTTTAATTAAAAGAGCTTGTGTTCCAATGCTCATCAATTGGGTAAGAGAAAGGAAGGTAGTGCGAGTCGAGCTAAGAATTACGTGACAGAATTCTCAAGGCTCACTTGCACTTTCCCTTAATAGCTCTCCAAAAATTTAAACTTGAGAACCAATCTCTCCATTACCTTGCTCTGCTGCTCAGCAAAGTAGAAGGGATGTGAGGACATTATAAATTTCATGGATTATGTGACAAAATCCATTGACCCAATGCATCCTCCCATTTAGCTAAACTGTGTGTGAAGCGCATAACGCACAGTAATGGAATTTTACTTGCGCTTTCATTATCATTAAAAGATATTTTTAGTAACCTAGACATAGAGTATCAAAATCTAGCTAATTGAATCATGTCTCATAAGAGTTTATGTGCTAAGGAGGAACCCAAACGGAGTTCTCTTGTGCACTAAACTTAAACCCAATATAATTGAAGGATACTTCAATTCCAATAGTGTTCACTTGGTTTAATATAGCAATTAAATTAAACATCTACATTCAAACAATGAAGTTATATAACCAACCCTTGCATATATTACAACAAAATCTCAACTCTCTCCTTTTTAATCAAATCATATCTTTACTCAAGCCTTGTGTATTGCTAATTATGAACCACAAAAATCAACCAAATTTGTCATCTAAGCATTAGTGAAAGAAAATACAACTCGGTATCAAAATAATCATTCCCTGAGGTTTGATAAATCCCAAAAACTAAACTTTCCACATATTACTTCAGATCACGTACACTTACGTGCAAACGCAGACGTGTATTTCTGTCTGTCAAGTTTTTGGCGCCATTGCCGGGGAACAGCTTTCATTTTGTATCAAGTATAATTCTCTAGTAACTAGTGATTTAGAATTAATTAACTTGTGCATATTTCTTATATAAGCTACAGCTAATTTCCTTATTTGCTTGCTTTATGGAAAATTTGAAAAAAAAAAAAAAAAAATTGGTGCTGAAAGTTATTGCTCATTGCATATTATCATTACTGAATTTTTTATTTGCAGGCTATTTATGTGTGATCTTAATTGCTAAACTGTCCTTACTGTTTGTGAATTTACCTTGCTAAATTATGTGAGATCTTGTCTGTTATACTACTGTAATTGCTTATATTTTAGGATAGTTTTGATTGGCTAAATGGGGTACTAGAATATCATGGACATGTACTACAATAATCTAAATTGTTGTATGTGGTTCAGGGGAACATATTTAAGTTCTAATTATAATACAAATAACCCATTTTCACCTTTAAAAACAAAACCGATCACTGACATTAAGTATGATAATAATTTGCAACACTATGACACTCACTCTAACATGAACGTTAATAACATAAATTTGGTGTGTGAGCAATTTTACTTAGAAGAATTGGTGGATGATTATAGTAGCAATGAGATCAATAATCTATAGGAAACTGAACCAACCTTGGTTAGGAATGAATTTAACTTAGAAGATCATAAGCACCTATGTAAATTAATTGAGGCTAAATTAGAATTTATATTGCAACAATTAGCTAACCCCATCCAAGAATTTGCTATAATTGAGCAAACAAAGGAACAAGCTAAAGAAGTGTTGACTTGTAGGAAAGAAACTTTAACTCAAATAAACAATAAAAATGAGAGAGAGGTGGAGTATCAACATGATAAGGATAATTTAAAAATGCAACAGGAGTTTCAAACTGAAAAATTGACCAAGAGCAATCCAAAATTTATGTCCCATAAACACCTCAAGTGCTTTCAACGGAATGCTCCGCAATAGGTGACCCACCACGCAAAATCAACCAAGATAAACTTAATGAAAATAATAGGAGGACCAATAAACTAAGTGAATCTCGGGTAGTGAAAGTAAAAAAAATTATTATCTATGATATCTCAAACCTCAACAAACCTCTTAGCAATATTGATAATTATTGTGTGCAATTCTAATTTGTTAAGAAATACTTTGATTTTACTACTAAGAAAATTGAATTTTTTGTCTTTTTACAAAATGAAATTGAAAATGATGAATTTGATGAATTTGATAATATACATAAGGCAAGAAATAGGAAGAATAAAAAGAAGAATAAAGAGAAGAAACTTTATAAGTTAGAAGACACAAGCTGGGTTTGGTAAGAAAATGATAGTATAGCTATCATTCATAACGATTCAATTATTAAATTAGCTCGTACTTATCCTAAGGAGTTAATGAAAATATGGAAAGAAATTTTGAAAGGATATAAACTCTTTTTGGTCAGGCTGAGGACCTTAAACTAAGTGCTTGTTGAGAGGCAACCCAACTTAGTTTACTATTTTTACTTTAATTCCATTTTTGGAGTAGAATAAATTTAATAACAACCCAATTTTTTATTTTCTCTGGAAGTCGATCTTAATGTTTGGAAATTTTCTGCTTGAAAGCCGCCGCAGCAGCGCCATCGTGGATTTTATCCGCTCCAGCGCACTGCAGCAGATTTAGTTGCTATAGTGCATTGCTGCAGATTCCGTTGCTGCAGCGTGCCGTAGCAGATAACTTAGCACCCTTGTTTCAAGAACGCCATAGCGCACCGCTGTGCGCCACAGCACGCCGTAGCGCGCTGCAGCAGAAAAGGCCCAGCTGAAGCAAACTTGACTGCCTTGGATTCCCAAAGCAGTCAATAATGCTACTGCGTGCCTTGGAACTCCCAAACTGCAAAATGTGCTAGAAAAAGCTGAAATTTTTCATCTTCTTTGAGCAGAAATCAAGTCAAACTTATGGCATGCATTGAATCATCTTTGACCAAGTCTTAGTGTGCCATAAGTGTACCAAACTAACCCTTCCAAATTTTCCATAAGCCCTCTATAAAAAGGCCTAGAGGGGATGGGCTGAAGGTGCACTCCATTGCAACCTGAATTCTTCAGCTCTAGATCCCCTCAACTATTCTTAGAACATCAAATTCTCTCAATCCACCTTTAATATCATCAAGAGAATCATGTCATCAGGAAAGAAAATCAATGCTAGCAAGGGAGCTTCTACCTCCACAGCAAGTGAAGCATTCAACAAAAAACAATTTTCTTTGATTGAAGCAGAACAATGGTTCAATCAAGTAGTTATCAAAAGGAAGCCAATTCCTGAGTGGGATTCAGGCTCCCTTACCCCGTACACCTTAACCAAATTTTGAACCGAGGAGGGACCCATTTTGTGAGTCCCACAAATGCCACATACCTCTCATTAGTGCAGGAAGTGTACACCAACACAATCAATGCGGTGGGGGACAAAATCTTTGTGAGAGGTAAAGCTATGGAGTTTGGGCTCAAGGCCATCGAAGGTTTTTACATCTTGGGTGAGGTGGAGAGCTATATATATTTTGACCTGCTGAGCTCATAATATAACTTAGCAGAAATAACAAGTGAGATTACCCACTCTGATTGTGGTTAGAGAGGGAACCTTGCCAACATTTCTCGATCACTCCAAACAGAGTCCAGTAATGCTTGGCACATGTTTGTCTCTAGTTTTTGATGGCATCGGGGCATCTCAGCAAGGTAACCCAATCACGGGCGCTCCTTTGTGTACTACGAAGGGAAGGAGATATCCTCATCTCCTACATTATAATGGAGCAGCTCTGGAATGACTTGACCGGGATATGTGCTGTTATTGCTTTTGGGTCACTAAAATCAAGAATCTGCGAAGCCTTATTGGTGAAACTCCTCCTGACCCATGTGGCATTACCACCTCGAGCCCTCTCTAGAATTGATGAACGTCGTCGGTCACACCCAGGAGGGGGTGCGAGCTAAGAAGAGGAGGGGGGGAAGATGGTGAGGCTTCCACATCAGCTGGCCAAACATCTACTGAATAGATGCTGACACACATATATGCACATTAGTAAGATCTGGGAGTCTCCTTGGTATGTGACATGCGCTTCATGAAGGGAGAAGTGGCTCGGCTGCATGAATTCCAAATGGAATTCCACGAAGCTCTCGGAACAATGTTCCAAGATTGGAGCTTACATGGAGGACCGGATGGTTCAAGTTTGTTGTGCCTTCCTGCAGGAGTAGCATTTTTGGAAGATGATTGGTCCGTGGACTATTCATATCTCTACGAGGGAGAAGAAGATAAGGACTGATGATTGATGAGGTTGTGTTGTTTCTTATTTTTGTGTTTTCATTTTTTTTTTTCTGTTTTCTGTTTTGTAGTTTCATTTTAATTAATAAAATAAATTCCATATTTTGCACATTTACATTTTTGCTAAAATTTAACTTTAAAGTGATTTTTTTTAATGTGGACAAATTTTAGATTCAATGTCAAAAACACTTATGGAATAGAATTAAGATGCAAGTATGTTTGAGATAAAGATGAAAATGAATTTAAGTGACATACCCCTTATTTAGTTCATCAATCTAATAAGCTTGATTTACAGTACTTAAAATGAAATGTGCTTATGTTTAAGTGTGGGGGCGAAAAATCTAAAAATTAAACCAAAGTGGCAAGAGGTGAGTAATAATTTGAAGTGCTAGGCTCCTATAGGACTTAGTGATCACAAGGACTGCATTAAGGGATGAAGAAAAATGGCTCTCCCTTTTAAGAAAGGAATTTGAAAAGAAAAGAGTGAAATCAATATGTAAAGGGATGATGAAAAATATCTCTCCCAAGCTAAATAAGTGAACATTTAGGATGAAGAAAAATATCTCTCCTAACATGTTAAAAAATCCTTATGAATCATAAGAAGGAGTACACATAGCACAACACTCAAAAGACTCACCAATTGCATCATTAAGGTTATGAATTTCAAGATTGCCTCCCCATATTTAAACATTAAGCATGACATTTTGAATTGAAACCAAAGGAAATGTAGACACATGAACTCGATTAGAGGGGTAGTAGAACTTAGAAACATAAAGTAATTTGGACTAGAGTATGCTTAACATCTAAATTCATGATACATGAGTGTAATGCATTGAATCCTTAGACAAGGACAAATTCAGAATTTCACTTTTATTGAGCCTACACGAGGACAAGCAAGAATTTAAGTATGGGGATGTGATGTAGTAGGAATTTGTAGCAAAAATCTAGTGTTTAAACAGTCATATCACTATATATTTCTCTATACTTTGAGTAGAATTAGATGTCTTTTCAGGAAAATAAAGAAAACAAATTACAAATGTTGATTTACCAAATTCTGGTCAAAAAGTGCCGCAGCGCACTACAGCGCGCTACCGCGTGCGATGGCGTCCCCTTAAAATTGCCTAACCTGGAAGTACAACAGCAAACCTGGAGCATGACTGCTGCAGCGCGCCATGGCTCACCATGGCGCTACGACATCATATTAATAAGGATAAATTAAAACCTTATAAACGAGTAATTAAATAGTAAAAAATGCAAGTTGTATGTCGTAGTGCGCCACGGCGTGCCTGCTGCACGCTACATCGTCATTTCTCGTTAATTATTGAAACCTTATAAATAAGTCATTGAACAGTGAAATCGCAAGTTGCACGCCGCAGCGCGCCACGGCGCGCCACGGCGTGCCTCAGCGCGCTACAACGTCATTTCCCGATGAATATTTGAACTTTATAAATAAGTAATTGAATAGTGATCCTACAAGTCGTCCGCTTTAGCGCGCTACTGCGGGTGAATTTTTATTTTATAAAACTATAGCTAAACTAATTGAATAGTGAAAATTGCAAGTCATCTGCTATAGCGCTGCAGCGCGCCTCAGCGTACGCTGCAGCGACCGAACAAAAAATATACTAACTTATATGCAGGAAGAGCGTTTGGAGCACTGCCGCCCTAGCGTGCCATAGTGGAATAGTGATTGAAATGTCATTGCCATAACGCGCCACAGTGGAACAGTAAATGAAACATCACTACCACAGCACCACAGCGGATGACCCAGAATTTTCCAGAAAATAGTAATCAAGAGGCATGGGGTAGGCCACAAAAATGTGACCTTTGGCCTCCCCCAGCCTCTTAAATAACTGATATATTAAATCCCTACTGAATCCCAATAGTTAAATAGATAAAAACATTAGAAGGTATTGAAATTAAATGAAGGAAGATGAAAGGTCACACACTAAAAACTTTAAGGCTGAGTGCATCCTTATTTAAGGGCCAATCTCAGACCTTAAAAGGGTTCCAACCTTGGCTACTCAAAAGACCAAAAATAAAGGCTGTAGGAAGAGAAAGAAGGAGAAATCTCCAAGGGGAAGAGAGGACCAAGAATAGGAAGGAAGAAAAGATAGCAAAGAACGAAGGGTGAAGCTTGAAGAGGACAATGCAGGAGAAGTAAAGAGAACCCCAGAATTTCTCCGGGTGATTCCTTGTATTTCTCTTAAACTCCCTTAATTAATTTCTTACCATGAACTGATGGTGATGTTCACTTATCTTGGCATGTATGATCTTTCTAGCTTAGTAATGGTAGGCTAAAACCCCTTAGAGAGGGTTGAGATGTAGTTGTAGAATTATGTAAGGAAAATATTGGTTGTATGATGACATTATTTAAATATAATAAAAAATTATTTATGTTATTTAATTTCCATATTCAATGAATGCTTTTGATGAATTAAACTCTTATTTATTTTAATTAAAACAGCTTGTGTTCCAATGCTCATCAATTTGGTAAGAGTAAGGAAGGTAGTGCGAGTCGAGCTGAGAATTACGTGACAGAATTCTCAAGGCTCACTTGCACCCTCCCTTAATAGCTCTCTAAAGATTGAAGCTTGAGAACCAGGCTCTCCATTACCTTGCTCTACTGCTCAGCAAAGTAGAAGGGATGAGAGGACATTGGGAATTTCATGGATTATGTGACAAAATCCATTGACCCAATGCATCCTCCCATTTAGCTAAACTGCGAGTGAAGCGCATGATGCATGGTAATGGAATCTTGCTTGTGAGATCATTATAATTAAAAACTATTTTTGGTAACCTAGATGTAGGGAATCAAAATCTAACTAATCGAATCATGCCTCATAAGAGTTTATGTGCTAAGGAGGAACCCAAACGGAGTTCTCATGTGCATTAAACTTGATCCCATTGTAATTGAAGGATACTTCAATTCTAATGGTGTTCACTTAGTTTAATAAAGCAATTAAATTGAACATCTACATTCAAACAATGAAGTATATAACCAACCCTTACATATGTTATAGCGAAATCTGAACTCTCTCATTTTTAATCAAATCATATCTTTACTCAAGTCTTGTGTATTGCTAATTAGGAACCAGAAAAATCAACCAAATTTTTTATCTAAACATTAGTGAAAGAAAATATAACTCGGTATCAAAATAATCGTTCCTTGAGGTTCGATAGATTCCATAAATTAAACTTTCTACTTATTACTTCAGAGAACGTACACTTGCGTGCAAATGCGGACGTGTATCTCCATCTGCCAATAGACTTAAGATCAGATTACTACCAGATTAGAGTCAAGGATGAAGATGTTTCCAAGACTGCATTCAGGACCAGATATGGGCATTTTGAGTTTCTAGTCATATCTTTTGGACTGACAAATGCTCCTTACATTTTCTTGGACCTGATGCACCGCATCCTTAAGCCGTATCTCGAAGAGTTCGTCATCATTTTCATCGATGACATCCTAATCTACTCGAAGTCAACTGCTGAGCATGAAGAGCATCTTTGTACCATTTTAGAATTGTTAAGAGAAAATAAACTTTTCGCTAAGTTTTCTAAGTGCGAGTTTTGGCTCAAGTCCATGGTATTCTGGGTCACGTGATTGATGCTAAAAGCATTAGAGTAGATCAAAAGAAAATTTAAGTTGTTAAATAGTGGATTTAACCTAAATCTATGATAGAGATCCGCACCTTCTTAGAACTCGCTGGTTATTATAGAAGGTTCGTTCCTAGATTCTCTCTAATTGCTACATTGTTAACTCAGTTAATATAACAACCCTAGTTGTTACTCTAGTTAAATCCAGATTAATTAAGCCAAACCAAGCTTTGATTTTGATTCCATTAGACTCAATGAGTCATTTAAACCTAACCCTAGAAGTTTGGAATCAATCGGAGCTAAATTGAGAATTTTGGTATTTTTGCCTATTTTTAAGCCCTGAAAAATACCTAAATTAAATTAATCTTCAAATTAAAATATGATTTCATTTTTGAATTCCTCATACCCTAATTAGCTAAGGGTGAATTTTCGGGAATTTTTGGAGCTCATTTAATCATAAATTGGATTTAGAATAATTAGGATTAATTGTATATTATTTAATTGATTTTATTATATTTTAAATTAAAATTATTAATTAAAATAAATGGCAGGATTTGCTGTCAGGATCATGGCAGATCCGCTGCGGGGTCCCGACAGCGGTGCACCTAATTAAGCCACCAGCTACATTAGCACGCATCTCCGCGTCTCCATCTAATGGTCTGTAACCCACGCACCGTGATGTAATCCTATCCGCCCGATCGGCATCTATCATCTGACACTCGAGATTTAATCTGCAATTTTATTAATCAGGATGCCACATCAGACCGTCTATCCTCAACGGCCTCGCAATCAAACGATGGAGACGGACCCCGCCACTGTGGATCGTCGTTTCGCTCGATCGCAGTCCCGACAGAGAAGATTTCACAAATATTCGCCACGACGATCCTGTCTGCCACTCCTCTGCCCAATTCTACAAGCCGTTAAAACCTTCCCCATTAGTGGCCGAACCCTATGGGCGGGTCGGGATGGCCGGGCCAATCCAAATGGAGAATGGCAATTGAGCCTCTTGGTCCGAGCCAAACTTCAAACCTCAGCCATGGCTTCCACCGCCCAAGCATTCCTTGGCCTATAAATAGCCATCCCCCATCTTAGTAAGCTCCTTTGCTCACTATAATTCCCTTGACCTCTCCAACTCCTCTCGGCCAACATCCACTGGAGGTGCTTGCTATTCCAGGCGATCCCAGGGCTGCGCTCCATAGATAGAGGGCCCGTCTGGTGTTCAGACCCCCTGTGAACCTGCATTGCTGGTCTAGTGAGCTCAGGAACAATTTGATTCCTCTATGTCGCTGCAATTCTTCAAACCAAGGTACATCCTCTGTCCCTTCTTTGTCGAGCTGGTTTCAGCTCGACTCTCCTTCACTTGAACTCTAGGTGCTGTGATAGGATCATACCCGAGTGTCTGGCCTACTTGCTGAAGTATTAGGGAGGACTTGCAGTGAACCAGATGGTGTAATCGTCATTTAGAAAGGCACTGGTAGTCGGCCCCACAACCGTTGAATCACGATAATTTATTGAGGTATTAGGTCCTTGTCAAGAGTCTCAATCCCTTCCCGATTGATTGCTAATTGGTGGCAATCACTGGGCTTGACCTGATCGATCGATTCGATCATAAATCGATTGACTCAGTGCGAGCTTGGGTTTGGCAATGCAGCGAGTAGCACTCCAGGGATCTCGCCACTCTCAGGGCTAGTCGAGCTGTCCATTTGAGTTCCCTTAGGTCTCTGAGCATGTAGACTTAACTTCTAGCACATGGCATTGGCTCCATAAGGAGAATTCACCTCTCGAAGGTCCGCCTGGGAGACACCTTCGGCCGAGTAGTGCTCCAGCGATCCGGCGCCTCCCAGACAGGGCTTCTTGGTCCAATCGGCATGTCTTCAGGCCCTGAATGTGTAGCCGTCGAGAGCTAGGCGTGGCGTGATCGGAGAGCGAAGTATTCGGTGATGGAAGATCACCCTAGGGTTTAAGCATCATGTGTCATCGAGAGGAAGGAGACGAAGTCACGGGTTGGGCCGACCCGTGACTCGTGCCTTTTGGATTTTGGGCCGACTGTTATAATTAAAGGATTTATGAATTAATTTCCTCAAGGAAATTAATTCAGAAAATAAATCCTATGGTTTTAATTTAAATAAAAATACAGATTAAATTATTTAAATAACTTTAGTTATACTTATCCAAATGATATGATCCAATATACCATTTGAATCAGAAAAATGCAAGAAATTTGAATATACAATAAAATTTAGATCCAATGGTTGGATTTTTAATAATTGACCAATCCTTTTTTGTTCTTATTTAAATCATATTAAATTCAATAAATATCCAAATTTATTGATTAAGGGCTCTGATTGCTCATCAAACTATAAGGAACCTATGTAAGCCATTAAAAATAATTTAGGAACCCTAATTTTGTTAATCATCCCTTAACTACCCTATTTAGGGATTAATGAATAAAACCATGATTAAGCCTCTGATTTTGGTGAGCTAAGTTCCCAATGCCTCATTAAGGATAGTGGAGCCTATAAATATAAATGGATCACCCTAGAATGCTCTAAAATTCCTAATCACGTTAATTGGCTTAAATATATTATTAGTGTTAATTAGGCTAATTAGGTTGCCAAAACTTAAGATAAGTGTATTTACCACTTCATTAACCATTATGGAACTCATTAAAATAGATTAGAATCAATTTGGATAATTAAATTCTAAAATCTTATTTTTAGCCTTAAGAGGGGTATTTTGGTCATTTTGTCCAAAATGTGTTTAAGCACCCCTTAAGTCTTAAAATTTCAGTAAAATATTTCTAATTAGAATATTAGCATCTTTTTGAAATCTCATGTAATAATATGGTTGTTAATTAAAGAAATCTTAAGTTACTTCTTATTAAAATCTTAAGATCTTAAGAGTACTCAAAAATCACCTCGTCTTAAGAATTAAGTCTAAACTATCTTAAAATGTTAGATCATAATTTAATGACTTAATTAAGTTGATCCATAGGCTTGGATCCTAAAAGAAACACCTTGGTAGAATTCTAAATCCAAACCTAGCTTAAGTCTAAAGTGATCAAATCTTAGATCTTAGACTTTGGATCTTCTAATTGAATTGAACTACCTCCATTTGGAATTCCTTAAGTGATTTATTTGTTTAATCCTTTTGTTGCCTTCCTTGTGGGTATAGGAATGATTCAATCTATAGGATAAGGTATTGATCCTTAAATATTGAATATAGATCTTAGATTCTTAATTCTTGCAGATTATTTTATCTTATAACCAATATAGTAACCCTTAATTAGGGTCATAGTTTATGAATCCCTCAGCTTATAGGATTCCTTACTTTTAATTTGGATTTTTAGTATGAACCCTAGTTCCTTATTAGGATACTACCTTAGATTCAGATTTGAACTCCAATGTGGAGTTTGAATCCAGAATCCTTAAATCTTGATTTACTTACTCAAGATTTGAGTTAAGAGAGGAAAATAACAAAAATTAAGTCATTGATTCATTTACCTTAAATCCTTATAGTCGTAATATGATTATGAATTAGAACTTATTAAGTTCTAATATTAACATTAAGGTCGTAAATCTGAGATCTTTCTCGATAGTTGGATGTTGGAGATCCTAAACTTGTATCTTCTCAGAATAGTTAGATTTGGATAAAGTATATAACAACGAATATCACATACTTCTAGATCAAGTATCTTGCTTACTTGACTTGATTGCTCTGCACACCTTGAATATTGGGCCTTGTTCCTTGGGCATAGTAGGTAAACTTAGGATATGGAAGATACATCCTAAGTTAGTATTTGAAAAGCATCGCATTTATTCAGATCTTTCAGTGCTTTCAGTTAGTAGAGTACATCCTAGCATAGTCTGCCTCTTCAGTTCTAGTTTTGTTATAAAATAGACTCAGACCTAGTTCGATGAATGTCTAGGATGGATACATGTCTTATTCTATAAGTTCAACTCAGACCTAGCTCTGCGGATGCCTAGGATGGATACATGTTGAACTTTCAGTACAGAGGCCCTGTATGGCCTGTTCTGTTATGGAAGCACTATGTCTTAGGCTTACTGCCACTTTAGTTCAGTTGTCAGTGTTTGCTTTGCTTTGCCACATATTTCAGTGGCCTTCCTTTTAGTGCTTGGCTTTCTTTGCCACATGTCTCAGTGGCTTTACTTTTGCTCATGCATGTACTTAGTTTACTTTTGCCACATGTCTCAGTGGCCTTTTTTTTCATGTCAATCTGCATGTTTGTATATATGCTCTCATTGACTACTACTAAGATATTGGCATATTTAGGATGCTAGAACTGTATGTCTATTTTCAATACTTGTGTTCTTATTGTTCTCAGCATGTCTCCATGTGATCATAAGCATGTTAGGATCAGATTTATTTCAGTAGTCGCAGTTACTTTTGCTTTTAGCCTCATCGTGTTTAGTTGATGTTTTTGTATGTTATTTTATACACCTATTGATTAGCTATAATTGATTAGTTTATAGTTACCCTATTCTTGTAGCTTCTTGCACATTTTTAATGCTTGCATGTTTAAAACCCTTAAATGTGATATCTTAAATATTCAGTTCACTTAAATAGCCTAAAATATACTTAGACAATTGTCTGACTGTAACCTTTTTCTTTTATTGGCTAGGGCCTTGGCATTTGTGATACTGACAAATGTCAGATTCAGAGTTGTTCATCGGTAGTGCTGTAGGATTGGAGCGGGTGCAGGAGAAGGATCGTCCTACTGCTGCTTAGATAGATTTTTTCCCTTTTTGCAGTGAGATTGAGAGACTATACTTTCTATTGAATTCAATTTGTAATAATTAAATTCTAGATGACTTTACTTTTCTGTATTTGATCTGGGTTACTATTTCTTTTACTCTTTTATACTATGTTATATCTGTAAATGTTATATTACGCTGTTTCTTGCTTTTGTCACTTTGATTTGTATTGATGTATGTTTACAGTTCTCCCACAATAGGGTGACAAGTCCCTGGCTTAAGGCGAGTTGGGTCCTACTTGACTCTACTTGAGTTAAGGATTTACCACCACCTAAAGTGGAGCACCATACTCCCTATGATTATGCTAATATCAGTATTAGCTTGGCCGCGGAAAGTACGGGGCCCCACAGTTAACTAGGAAAGATGTTCTATTCATTTGGAGCACAGCCTGTGAAGAATCTTTTTAGAAGTTGAAATAGTTATTAACTTATGCTCATGTTCCAGTACTATCTCAGTGAGGGTAATGATTTTCAGGTTTATACTGATGCCTCTAAGGCAGGAGTTGGTTTTGTTCTGATGAAATATCACCATGTTATAGCCTATGCCTCTAGATAGCTTAAACCAAATCAGAAGAATTATTCTGTGCACGATCTTGAACTTGCAAGGGTAGTTTTTGCTCTAAGGATATGGAGATGCTACCTGTATGGAGTTAAGTGTGAGATGTTTACAGATCACCAAAGTTTAAAGTACATCTTCACTCAGAAAGAACTTAACTGCTATCAGCATAGGTAGCTGGAGTTACTTTGCGACTATGGTTTGGAAATCCAATACCACCTGGGTAAAGCTAATGTAGTAGCTGATTCCCTAAGATCTAAAATTTTTGAAGCTCAGAAGGAAGATTCGAGTTACTCTGTGTTAGTTTCTGAAATCGATAGTGGCAAGAGATCTGAATTACATCTTGATGACGAAGGTGTGATATTTTAGAAGTCCGGGTTATAGATTCCAAAAGGCTTGCAGTTACAAGTTTTGTCTGAAGATCATAACTCTGGCTATGCAGTGCACCTTGGTAGTTGTAAGATGTATCAAGATCTCAAGAAATCATTTTGGTGGTCCGACATGAAGTAGGATATAACCATTTTTATTTCCAAGTGCCATCCATGTTCCTTGGTCAAAGCCAAACACTAGAAGCCTGGTGGACTTCTTAAGCCTTTAGATATTCCTAAATGGAAGTGGTCCAATATTTCCATGGACTTCACTGTATGTTTTCCTAAGAGTAGATCTGGTTCTGATTCAATTTGGGTGATAGTCGATAGACTCACTAAGTTAGCCCATTTTCTAGCTATTAGTCAGACTGATCCTGTTGAGAAGTTAGCCAAACTTTATCTCAAGGAGATCATTCATTTGCATTGTACACTGAATTGTATAGTTTCTGATAGAGATAGTAGATTCACTTCCTTATTTTGGTCAGCTATTCAGCAAGACTTGGGGATGAGTTTAGCATTGAGTACTGCTTTCCACCCCCAGACAGATAGTCAGACTGAGCGTGTTAATCAGATCTTGAAAGATCTCTTACATCTTTGTATTCTAGGCTTCGGTGGATCATGGGAAGATCATTTAGCATTAGTTAAGTTTGCCTACAATAACAATTATCATACCAGTATTAGTATGGCTCCTTATGAAGCTCTTTATGGAAGGAGGTGTACAACTCCAATTGCTTGGACTAAAGTAGGAGACTCTCAACTTTATGGCTCTGACTTAGTAGAAGAAACCACTAAGAAAGTTCATCTGATCAAGCGTAATATGAATGCAGCTCGGGATAGATAGAAGAAATATCATGATGCTCATCATCGTCAGTTGGAGTTCCAAGTGGATGATAGGGCTTAACTTAAATTAGTCTGATGAGTGGTGTGCAGAGATTCGGTGTTTCTGGAAAGCTGAATCCAAAGTATTTAGGACCCTTTGAAGTGATCAAGAGAATTAGAAAATCTGCTTACAAATTAGAGTTGCCAGAAAACTTCTCGGCTTTACATAGTGTGTTTCACGTTTCATTACTAAGAAGGCGTTTGCTAGATCCAAATCAGCAAGTTCAGATACCTGTAATGGAACTGCAACCCAATTTGACTTTCGTCGTTAAACCTATTGCGATTCTGGGGCGGGATCTGAAGCAGTTAAGGAACCGTAGCATTCATATGATCAAAGTCCACTGGCAGAATCATCCAGCTAGTGAAGCCACGTGGGTAATAGAAGAGGATATGCTAAAGAAGTTCTCATAATTCTTTTCTTAATTAGGTAGATTTAGTTCTTTTAATTTTGTTATCATCTCTTTAGACTTTTGTTTTTGCATTTTCAATTTCCTTATTTTTGTTTGTTGTGTGTGTCATGGGCAACACTCTTTTTAAGGAGGGGAGTCTATAACAACTCTAGTGTTGTTACCCATCAATTTGTGACCTAATTGACTATAATTATTTTTCATTAGTCTTATATTAATATTAGGAGTCTCTATTTCAAATTTTGTGCGATTTGGAGATCATTTAGCAATTTCCAACATTTCCTAATTTTCTGGTAATTTAGAGAATGCCTAATTTATTTAGACCTCATAATCGAAACGGAGTCCACCATTGGACTCACCACACCCATATTAGCTAGGAGAGGTATTTTTGAAGCGTTTGGTAGTCGTCAAATTTTCTCAAATATTTTAATAATATTTAAATACTCAGAAAATTAAGATAATTAAATTAACCTCCGATCAAAAATTCGATAGCATTTTTGAGTTCTCCGTACCTCAAAGGTAAGGGTGAATTTTTTAGATTTTTCAGAGTGCGTTTGGTTATTATATTTTGAGTAATAAGTTGTGTTTAAATAAATAATTAAATAAATATTTTAAATTAAATATATATATATATATATATATTATTTATTTATTGGCTGAATTTAGAAATGGCGGGGATCCGCTGTATGTGCCCAAACAACATGCAGCGGATCATTTCGATCTGGACCGCCACGTTCCATCAAGTGTGATCCAACGGCTCTCGACTTCTCCGCTGCATACAACCGTCGGATCTACGCACGAGATAGACGACCTCGATCGATCCCCAATCCTTCTTCTCTACACGATCTCTGCGCTGCAGATGAAGGATGTCCATCCCTTTCCAGCTCACTCCTGCACTGGTTATTTCCCCATTCCATTCACTAGCTTAATTTTCCTTGAGAAAATCAATTTCCCCAATTGCTGCGGAGGAGTTTGAGGGTGTTGTGGAAGTGTTCGTCTTCAGTGAACCAAGAAGTTTTGATCTTTATTTGACGATCTAGGGAAGCTAGGTATACTATCCTAATTTTCCTTAGAATCTAATGCTCCTCTGTTTACATGTTAATCGTTTCCTTTAGATTCGAATCACCTCAATTTAGCTCAATCGAGATGATCGAATCATTACTTTCCCTAATGGTTTCTTTTCTTCATCCCATCTATTATTGTCGTAAGCTCCAAATTTAGGGTTAGGCTTTAGGAGCCCCTGACGCAACCTCAGATATCGATTCAAGTGTCAAATGATAGGTTCGATCCTTGTCTATCGAGAGGTATGCAGGCGAGCTTGCAAAGTAGATGGTATGAGCCATGAGATCGAACCCTAGATTCGTTCTCACGGGTCTAAATTATGGAAGAAGCGGTCTGCGTCGCCCAGTTCTCGGTCTAGGATAAGAACTTGGACCGGACTGGTCCAAATTCAAATCACGGGCCGCAGTAATTTATTACGCGGCCCTACTGTTACACGTGACTCCACTGAACGGATGCCGCGTGTAAAGGCGTGGTGGCGTCGCCTCTTTGAAAATCAGTGCCATACGGAATTCCTGAGCGTGTCATTTTCTGGGTTGCTGGAATCAGTGCTGCATCGAATTTGGTGTTTTTAATTATTTCTGTTTTCATCTTTTAATGATTGAATTATAATTTAATTAATATTTCATTAATTCAAATTTAAATTTCATTTTAATCATAATTTTAGATATATTAATCCAAACAATGCAAACTTATATACTATTTTGATCACAAAAATGAGTAGATTAATATTATGCAATTTAATTTTTGTTTTGATTAATATTTTAGTTAGTCAATGTTAAAGATTAATTAATTAATTACAAATAAATTTCATCATTTCATGTGACCTAATTTGATCATTTAATATCCAAATTAAATGATCAAATAGTCTATTTCACTCACAAAAATGCGAGAAACAATAATATGAAATCAAATTTAACATTTGAACCTTAATTTTCTTAATGAATTTTTAATCCTAATTAGGAGTCATAAAACCCTAATTTTCCAATGTTGTCCAAATTTGACATACTTAGTGTCATTTGTCTCCTTATAATATAAGGATTTCAATATTATGCAAGTTATTTCCATTATACAACAATTAGTAATTTTAAGTTATTGACTCTAAATGAGGTATTATTGTGATAATTCTAATTTCCTAGATGCCATCTAGAATAGCTAACATATCACATTTATTATTACTCGTATCAATATCTATTACTTATATGTGAGCTTAGTTCACACTTTCTAGTTGTGTGAATCACTTACAAATTTGCTAGATTCACCCTTCAACCCTAAGGTAGAAACCCTAGGATTGATTTACAATTTGAATTGTAGTTGATCCTTAAATTTATTAATTACATCTATTGAGAGTAGTTAGACTTAATGCCTTTGTAATTATAGATTATTGAATCAACTAGATCTAGCCTTAGTGACTAGATTAGAAATTAGTTCATACATCCTAACTCTTAAAGTCTTCATTTGATTTCCTTAAGAGTTAGTAATAGGAATCCTAATTCACTTAAGATAATTTAGGAATATTACTGAATTTTTTTAAGCTTTAGTTATTAGGATACTAAGAGCTTATAATTCTTAAATACCATCTTTTAGTTACTTTAAACCTTTCACTTTATTTTTAAACTAGCTAGATTAGTATTTGATTGGTTAGTCCTTCGAATTATAACTTAGCTAGTGAATTTCAGAGAATTAACTTTAAATTTCAATTTCTTAAGTTAGATAATTTCTTTATCTCAATCCCTTCATAATAATCACCTAAGCCTTGATTTAATTATTATATCTGAATCTAACTACTTAGAATTAGAATAGAACTAGTTTCTAATTATATCTGTTATACTTATAAAATTTTTTGTCATATCATATTAATTGAATTGAAACTACTCTTTTCAAAACCCCAATTACTACTATATTTATGATTAACTTGAGATCAATATCTCAAAGTTATTTGGAGCTCAATTAGCTCCAATCAATAAGTAGATCAAAAAAATTAGATAACTTTGGATATCACTTAGTTGCAATTATTAAATTTCCTTGAATACTTGCTTAGCTTTGAGCCTAATTTATTTAATTATTCATATAAGACATTGTGCATGAATAACAGTTTCACATTAAAATTAATAGGGTTTATATTGATGGATCTGCTTAGGGCAAGATAAAAAGGAGTAATAAGGAGACCTCACATTCTAAGAGGGTGAATGTGAGTGTTATAGGTTACGACCCCTCTTTTCCTTAGATGTTAAACAGATGTGTTTAACTCCTCTTTTCATTATATATGTGCTCACAGAATGAGTACAGATTAAAATAACTTTAATTAATTAACATGTGAGATCTTCATCAATCTTATAGATTGTTAAGACTTATCATAGCTTTTAGCTATAATACTTTCCATAGTTCTAGACTATGTGAATGATAGACTAATAGTCTAAGATCTTCCTTCAATTTCTATACTATGCATTTTCTATAATTTAGTACTGTACTTTACTTGTTTATAGTATACTGACAGACTGTAAATACATGTTTGCGCTCGCACGCAAGTGTATGTGGTCTGAAGTACTAAGTGGAAAGTTTGAGTTTCCGAGATTTATCGAACCACAGAGAATTGGATGTTTTGTTACTAAGATATATCTATTATCACTAATGTTTAAGCTATCGGTAACTTGTTTAATTTTGTTCCAGAATGAGCAAGACAATCACTTAGTAGAAAATAGTCAAATAGAAGGAAGAAGAGAGCTGGGTGTCTCCCACATGACATGATAAATTACTTAGATATGATACCTCCTCAAGCTTTCATCTTTCATTTGCTTTGGTTTTAATCAAGTGCACATTGTTTTTCATTGAGGTTTATCTCAAAGATTTACAAGTTCAAATCTTATGCTTGAATTGAACACACAGTCGGTTCTATTTCAGCACAAAGATCCTTATAAGATTTTAAGTTTGTAGTTTTTATCTCATCTCTTGATCATGGAGATGAGGGTTGTTAGTTTGTAAGATCTTATAAGCATTAATTCCACTAAGAGTTTCACGCGCATCACATATAACTGAGAGGAGGGGTTGAATTCATTGGGCTTAATGACTATGTCACCTTGTTCATGAGCACACAATTATTACATTCCCTTTCTCAAGTATGTTGAGCAATAGGGCTCCATTAGTGGGTCTTAGCATCACATGCGTCATCCCATTGGTTGAGCTTAGATTAAGGTGCACTAAGCTCAAGAACTTTCTCACATAGTTCCAAACTCTCATGCACTCATAAATCTTGCATCTAAACCAAGGTGAGCTATGGAGCACAAGACACGTTAGTCTTTTAATTCACATTTCAAGTCCAATAATAAAATTATACATCTCTTTAGTAAGGCATTGAGATCATAATCTTTATTAAAACTTGAGGAAAACTCATATATTTATAGTAACTATCAAAACATGTGGGATTACCCCAACCCTCCCCAAAAGGAAATTTAGCTCTCCATTTCAAAATAGATGAAAAAGAACATATACATGGATAAAGACCCTTTCATGATCAACTAAGAAGGGAAATTCAAAACAAGAGTTTAGAAAGTACTAGGAATATTCCTTGGGAAGTTCTCCGGACTCTTCTTCTCTTAGCTTGAAGTGCCTTTCTTAGGTTGCTAGTGCTACCTTTCTGCTCCTTCTCCTTAGCAAGTTGAGCTTCTCCACCCTTGGGGAGTTCTTCTTCTCATACATGACGCCCCCTTTCTTTACTTAGTGAAGTGAGCAATTTTTGGAACCCTCCTCTAGTCAAGAGGAGTGGTAGTTATAGATGAGGGGTTGCTTCTTCCTTCTTCATTTCAAAATCTAGCAAATGCCTCTTAAAAATATGAGCAATGATGGCAAAATCCACATGATGGATGAGGTGACATATTCTTTCCATAGTTTTATCCATTACTTCACCTCAAAAGATCATTTTCACAATTAAAAATAGAGCTGCAGTAGGAGGAATGATGACTGGAGACAAGAGGCTGGTTAGGTGTCTTGTCCCAGCAACAATTAATGCTTCTGCCAGACAAAATTGGACGGGCTGCTGCAGCGCGCTGTGGCGCGCTCCAGGGCATTATGGCCGAAACAATTTTGCAAAGAGGCCAGCTGCAGCGCGTGATCGCGTCCATTTTTTGCAAATTGACCTACTGTAGTGCACTATGGCGCTAGCATTTTGCAAAACAATCTGCTGCAGCACGCTGGAGCACCAGCATTTTGCAAAATGCCTCGCTGTAGCGCGCGATCGCATCCGCAGCTTGCAAACGAATCCATTGTAGCGCGCGACTGCGCCTGCGGTTCGCAAGGTGCACCACTGCAAGCGCGCTGTAGCGCCAGCATTTCACAAAATACCCCGCTGCAGCACGTGATCACATGCGCAATTTGCAAAATGACTCGCTACAGCGGTTTCTTTTTACAAAAAATTGGAAAATTTCTCAAATGGATCAGAATTCCTTGGATAGGCATTT
This sequence comes from Gastrodia elata, assembly GCA_016760335.1. Classification (NCBI taxonomy): domain Eukaryota; kingdom Viridiplantae; phylum Streptophyta; class Magnoliopsida; order Asparagales; family Orchidaceae; genus Gastrodia; species Gastrodia elata. The sequence goes on along the minus strand of CM028670.1, from coordinate 25,837,775 downwards.
TTCTAGCAAAGATAAACAGAATTTGATTAAGGGAGTAGTTTTTGAGATAAGAAATGAATAAAATTTTCTTTTATTTGATAGATAATTTAGGGATTAATCATATACTTAGATTACAGTGAACGTTGTTAAAATTTAATTTAAATACTTCACTGTTTCTTTTCCTTACGTAGCATAAGTTCATTTGAACATATACATGCTTTACTTCATTTACTTTCATATGCACATTAGTTTCTTTCTAGCCTATTTAGGGTGCTTTTACCCATGTTCTATTTGTAGGCTAGGATGTACCCTTAAGTGAGTATTCTAACTTACTTTGTCTTTTTCTTACTTACTTTTCCACACTTGTATGCTTATCTTATTACAACCATTCTTGTGCTTATCTTGTAACTAGTAGTGATATCCAAATAAATAATAATATGCTTAGCCAATCTTAAAATATACTTAGACTATTTAGTCTAACCAGATTTTTTATTTCTTAGCTTTGCCCTATCACATTTAAATGCCAAAATGCGATAGATCAGGTGCATTTGGAGGCTAATGGAGCTAGACCAAATGCTAAAAGCTAGCTGCTTCCACTTATAATATAATAAAAATATAGCTTATAATCATTTGCAAGTGAGCATTATTTCTTACTTTTTTTTTAGTTTACTATTAGTTTGTAATTAATATTATTTACTTTACTTTTACTACACTTATGTTGCTTAGCTTATTATTAAAATGCTTGTGATGAATGAATGGATGGATGCAAATGAATGGATGTAAGTAAATAATATTTAAGTCATTAGTTGCATATCTAATTTGTATATTGATTGGAATTAGTTGCATACTAAATTGCTTATAGAATTGGAGAATAGTTTCATATTTAAGTTGAGAATCTTTTATCATCCTTAGTATGTGTTGAATGTTGTGAATTGAGCATACCTTAGAGTAGATAACTATCACACATATATTTTCTCACTTCAAACTTTTAGAACAAGAAATAAGTAATCCCATGTAACGGATTAACTTTATAATATAATTGGAAATGAGTAATCCCATGTAACGGATTGACTTTATATTAGAATTATAAATGTGTAAATCCTATATAATGGATTAACTCTATATTAGAACTGGAACTAAATAATCCTATGTAATGGATTGATTATGTGTTAGCTTTAGGTTATCATTCATTCAATTATAACTTCCATTGGAATGGAAGTCTTGTATGTCTACCTTGCAAGTGTTTCTTTAGCCATTTACAGCAGAAACTCTGCTAAAATTTTTAAGAAAATAATAACTTAGAATAATTGAGCAAAATTATAGTCTTATGTTTCACATGTTAAATACTTAGAATTTTCATATCTAGGATTGTAACTAGTCACATCAATTATTTTTAAATTACATTCTCACATAATAATTCATGTATTGCATCTTCATATATAATTTACCTAACACATTTCACAAAATCACCTTCCATCTTAACTTAAGAACCTCTTCTAAATCCTTGGCCAAATATAGTATTTAATGATTTGGATTAGTTTCCTTCTAATCTAGTATTAGATAATGTGGTGACGCATCAATATTGAGTTAAGTGATTCTCGATATTGGTGTCATTATAGAAAGGCAGCACTACGGACCTAAGAGAAACAACCAAGAACAAGAAGAGGAGAAATCCGAAGAGCTCCATCAAAGGATTATTCCTAGTAATCTCTAACTCTTCTCTTTTTACTTTTCTTAGTTGATCATGAATGGGTCGTTATCCATATATGTGTTCTTCTTTATCTCAAGTGTAATGGAGAGCTAAAGCCCCCTTGGGGAGGGTTGGGCCAATCCTATATGTCATGTAAGGGACTATTATATATGAAAATTTCCTCAAGCTTCTAAAGAAAATTTGTGCAATAAATGACCTGTTAAAGAAATAAAAAAGGGGACTATTTGTGGACTTAAATGTGGACCATATGATGAAGGTACTAAATGACATCAAGACTTAAAAGTCTTGTGCTCCATAGCTCACTCTTAGTTAGGAGCTAGAATAATGAGTGCATAGGAGCTTGGAACTATGTGAGGAAGTTTTTGAGCCTAGTGCACCTTGATCTATGTCCAACTAAGGTGTTGATGCATGTGATCTAAGACTCACTAAATGAGCTTCGCAGCTCAGCATACGTGATGGGAGGACGATAACTTATTAAGAGCTCATGTATGATATGACATAGCACATTGAGCCAGACTAGTCATCTCCTTATCCAAACTGCGCATGACGCGCGTGATGCTCTTAGTAAAATCAATACTTATAAGATCTTAAATAAAGAAATAACTCTCATTTTAATAATCCATAAATGAGAGGAAAACCATTGATCTAAAATCCTATGAGGGTCTTCATGCTGAAATTGAACCGACTGTGTGTTCATTTCAAGCACGAGATTTGAACTTATAAATCTTGGAGTTAAACTCTAAGGAGGATAATGTGCATTTGATTAAACTATATAAAATTAAGTAAAAAAGAATAATATGGGCAATGCTTAAAGAATTATCCTACATGAGTCTCTAATATTTTATTGGGTGATTCTCAACTCTCCTCTCCTTTTATCATAGTTACTTTCTACCAAAACTTATTGTGCTTGTTTAGGAACTTAATAACAAAATATGCATAGTTTAAATATTATTGAACATAGATATACCTTAGTAACAAAACACCAAATTCCTAGAGGATGATAAATATCAGAACTCACATTCAAAATTATTACTTCAGACCATGTACACTTATGTGCAAGCGCAGACATGTATTATTCATCTATCAATATCTACCGCCTCAAGGCTTATTAGCATAGGCTTCTTATGCCTCCCGATGTCAGACAATCCCATTCTAGCAGTTATCTGATCAGACTAAAAATAGATTAATAGTGAACCATGCTACTCAATTATCCAAAAAAATTTATATATCATTGTATGTGAATTTTAAAAGCATTTTTATCAAATTTGTGCGATATTGGGCGCAAAAACATATTAAACAAGAGTAATAAAAGATATCTGGTACATTTCCTTAGTGCTTGAATAAGAAAGTTAAAAATAAAGTATCTGTATGATTTTGTACTTGATAATAAATTACTCGAAAACATAATATTTAATTTATTTAATAATAATAATTATTTATAAGAAAACAAATTATAATTACACAATAAAATAATATTTATAATAATTATTTAAGAGAGAAATAATATTTCTTCATTCTCTCGTTATCCTTTTGAATTTATCATTTCTCTTTGTTATATAATAATAACTATAATAATAATGATATTAATAATAATATGTTTATGATTATAATTATTATATTATGATAATACAAACTTTATAATATATATGCACATATATTTATAATATGTAGTAAGCATAATAATAGCTTTGTTATTATCATTATTAATATTAATAATCATGATACTAATAATAATAATAGTAATATTATATATAGGTATAAAAAATATAATATTGATATAATATAATAAGCATTGTTTCTCTTGACCTCGACTGTCTGAAAGGCGACGAGGAAGGTGACCTAGGGTTTTTCCTTCGTTGGCTTTGCTGACAAAGCTCTGTTGGTTTAGTGTCTGTTTCCTAACTTTTAGCTAATTTCTATTGTTTTAACAGTATTTTCTGCTTGCTGGCTCTGTGTTTCTACTTTATGTGCCGGTAATGGAGTTCCCTCATTCTGTTTGCTCCTTCAAGGACATAGTGGAATCTTCCTCCCCAGCCCTCTCGATACCTATTGATAAATTTAATGGTGCTCCAACGCTGTTGTTTACTGATGAGGAGGTATTGAATCTTGCCAGCCCTTATGCCCTAAGATTAGTTGGAAAGTTTGCTCGATCAAAGCTTAGTTATGGGTTGGTGAATGATTTTATTAAAGGGATAAATCTTGTTGTTCCTGTAAACATTCGATCCCTAGACTCGCACCGAGTTTTCCTTACTTTTGAATCTAACTTGGATTATTCAATGGTACTTTTGAAAGTTTCGTATGACCTTAAAGGAAACAAAATGCAATTTTGTAAATGGTATCCCTTCTTTGATGTAACTCATGACATCCCTATTATTTTGAGGCAGATTAACCTTCTCGATCTTAGATTGTACTATACAACTAAAGACATTCTCTTAAACATTGGAAGAGCTATAGGTCAGCCTCTTCAACTAGATAAAAACACAGCTATACTTAGGAATATAGCTACTCCTAGGATGTAAATAGAACTAAATATCACTATGCCCCTCCAAATTCCATTTGGTTGGGATCTAGAGAAAGAGGATATATGCAAGAAACTATCTATGAAAATATGCTTTCCTTTTGCAATTGGTGCAGCTGTAACAACCTTAGTTGTTATCCTAGCTAAATCTAGATTAATTTAGCTAAATCAAGTCTTGATTTTGATTTCATTAGATTTAATGGGTCATTTAAACCTAACCCTAGAAGTTTGAAATCAATCGGAGCTAAAATAGAAATTTTTGTATTTTTGGCTATTTTTAAGCCCTAGAAAATACCTAAATTAAATTGATCTCCAAATCAAAATCTGACTTCATTTTCAAATTCCCCACCCCAAATTAGCTAAGAGTGAAATTTTGGGAACTTTTAGAAGTCATTTAGGCACATTTTAGATTTAATTTAAATTAGTTCAATTGCAATTAATGGTTTTAAACAATTTTTAATTGCAAATATACCCTCTTCCAACGGTCGGCTAATCCCCAAACCGCGGGCACCATCTGGGACGTTCATTCTGTGGATCTAATCCAACAGTCGTGCTTTAGATCAAGACCCATCTCATCTCAACCGTTCCGCGGTTTCGAGATCCTAATCCGACAGCATCTAGCTATCCGCCGTAAGTACCCTCGATCAACTGTTAGATCACCTGATTTGATCCAACGGGCGAACACTTATCTGCAATCGTTCGTTAAGTGTCGGGAGATCAGGGCCATTCCGCTTCGATGGATGATCAATCAGACAGCCCAGAGCACCCGAGCACTATGGATCATCCCCTTCCTCTACTCCCGTCTGCGTCTGGTCCCCCCTGATAGCTAGGATCCTCCCAGCCCTGCGGCAGTATGGGAAATGACCCGCTCTTGCTCTTCTTTCCTTGGCGTGTTTATCTTGCCTGCTGCCCTCTCCCCAAATTGCCCATGACCATTATAACCCATCCTTCCCTTTGGCCTGAGCCTCCTGCCTTCCTTGAGCCCTGGTCTCCACCCCTAGGACTCCCTAGAGCCTATAAGTACCCTCAGGACTTCATAGTGAGTCCTTTTGCTCACTGTGAATTCCCAACTACCACGCTGAAGGTCTGCTGAAGCTCCCATCATCTCGGTAAATTCCTGGCATTTTTTGGAGTTTAGAACCGCTGATAGAGGATCCGTCTAGTGTTCAGACCCCCTGTGAACCTTCGTCGATCATCCAGGAAGCTCGGAGGCACTTTAATTTCCCTCGGCCGAGCCTGCAACCTATCCTCAGGTATAGCTTTCCACCATTGAATTCCGTTGATTCAATTCTTCCTTCTATCTCTAAAGTAAGCCTCTGGATGTCGTCTAGCTAGTCGTAGCCACATATGGAACCAGTCGTGATTATTTCCTGGGGCTAAGCTAGGTCCAATCGATCGTATTGATCGATTGAGCCAGTGGCTGATCCATGGCTGAGTCCGAGTAAGGACCCAGCGATGGGCTGCACCCTGGGTAATGAAACCATGGGGGTTCGACTCATCTTCCCTCCATGAAGGTGTAGGCATTGAGCCCCGATCGATTAATGGCTTCTGTGACAAGAATTATCTCCTCACAGTGAACCCTAATCGTCTGTATTAAGGTGCCTCGGTCGAGTAGCATCCCATTGATCTAGAAGGACCCAAATGGGGGTTCTTACCTTAATCGTTGCATCTGAGCCTTCTGAAGGTGTAGCCGTCGAGAGCTAGGCGTGGCGTGGCAGGAGCGTGGAGAATTTCAGCGGGGAAGTTCCATTGAGGCGGAGCCCGTCGAGAGGAGGAAGACAAAGTCCGGGTCGGGCCAACCTGTGACCAGCGCCTTTTGATTTTGGGCCACGACTATTAGCAAATTATAGGATGATATTTTCTATGGTTATTAATTAAATAAATCCAATCCTATAGTTTCTACTTAAATAAAAATATAGAATAAAGTAACTTAATAACTTTAGCTATACTGATCCAAATGGTATGATCCAATATACCATTTGAATCAGAAAAATACAAGGAATCTAAATCTAAAATAAAATCACAGTCCAATGGTTAGATTTTAAATAATTACCAATTCCTTTTTTGTTTTTAATTAAATCCTAATAAATTTAATTTATAACCAATTATGTTGATTAAGGTCTCTGATTACTCAGGAGATCATAAGGAACCTATGTAGACCATTAAAAGTAATTTAGGAACCCTAATTTTATTAATTATCCCTTAATCATCCTAATTAGGGATTGGTGAACTAAGTCATGATTTAGCCTCTATTTTTGGGCAAGTTAATTCCTAATGCTATCTTAAGTATCTCAAGTTCCCCTTAAACATAGGAAAATTCAGTAGATTATCCCTAATTAGTATATCAACATCTCTCTGAATTCTTAAATTAAAAAATATTCATGATAAGTTAAGAAATCTTCATTTAGCCTTAATTAAGACATTTAGATCTTAAGTGATCACAAAAAGGATCACTTTACCTTAATAATTGAATCTAATAATTTTAGAAGTTAAATCCCAAATTTATATGTTTAATTAAGTTAGCTTATGAGCTTAAATTCTAAAAGAAACACATTTAGAAAGTCTAAGTTGAAAACCTAATTTAAGTCTAAAGTGATCAAACCATAGATCTTGGAACTTAGATCTTAGATTTTAGATCTTCTACTTGAATTAAATTATCTCTAATTGCAATTCTCTAGATGATTTATTGTTTAACTCTTTTGAAACCATCCATGTGGGTGTAGGATTGATTCAATTTATAGGATAATGAGATTATCCTAAAAGATTGGATATAAATCTTAAATTCTCAAGTTCTTAATTGATTATTTTATCTTATAATCAGTAGAGTAGCCTTTCACTAAGTACTTAGTTCCTGGATCCTTCAGCTTATAGGATTCCTTATCCTTAACTCGGGAATTAAGTATGAACCATAGATCCTTATTAGGACATCATCTTGGATTTAGGATTTGAACACCAAGGTGGAGTTTAAGTCCAAAATCCTTAAATCTTGATTTACTCAATCAAGATTTGGGTAAGAGAGAAAAATATTAATAATTAGGTCATATTCATTTGTTTAAACCTTATAGTCATCATATGATTTTGAATTAGAACATGTTAAGTTCTAATATTAATTTTAAGATTGTAAATCTGAGATTTTACTCGGTAGCTAGATATTGGAGATCCTAAACTTGTATCTTCTCAGAATAGTTAGATTGGACAAATTAGACAACAACATATATCACATAAGTCTAGATTGAGTCTATTGCTTACTTTGACTTGATAGCTTGGCATACCTTGGATATTGAGCCTTAATTCTTGAGCATAATAGGAGAACTTAGGATATGGATGATACATACTAAGTTAGTGTTTATAAAGCAAATCATTCATCTAGTTCTTATAGTGCTTTCAGTTAATAGAGTATGTCCTAGCATAGTCTGCCTCTTCAGTTCTTGTATTGTTATAGAATAGTCTCAGGACTAGCGTATTGGATGTCTAGGATGGTTATAGACTTATTCTATGAGTTCAACTCAGGCCTAGCGTATTGGATATCTAGGATGGTTATAGTTGAACTCTCAGTTCAGAGGCCCTGTATGGCCTATTATCTGGCATGGCAGTACTATGTCTTAGGCTTACTGCTACTCTAGTCTAGTTTTCAGTTTTGCTTGCTGTGCCACATGTTTCAATAGTCTTCCTTACAGTTCTTGCTTACTTTGCCACATGTATTAGTGGCTTTACGGTGCTTTGATTGTCTTGGTCTTTACCACATGTCTCAGTGGTCTTCCCTTTTCATATTTATCTGCATGTTGTATGTATACTCTTATGGACTTACTATATATGTATTGGCATGTTTAGGATGCTAGAATTGTATGTTACTTTCAGCACTTGTGTTCTCTTATACTCAGCATATTTCAATGTGAACATAAGCATGTTAGGATCAAATTTATCATGGTAATTGCAGTTACTTTTGCTTTTAGCTTCACCTTGCTTACTTTCATGGCTTGTATGTTATTTCATATACTTGTTGATTGCTAGTTTCTTGTATAGCTTGTTGTACCCCATAATTGCTTGCATCTTAGATTAAACAAATGTGATATCTTTAATTAATCAGTTCATTTAAAATAGCCTAATATGTACTTAGATAATTATCTAATTGTAACTGACAGACTGTAAATACACGTCTGCGCTTGCACGCCAGTCTACGTGGTCTGAAGTAATAAGTAGAAAGTGTGACTTTCTGGGAATTTATCGATCCTCAGAGAATTGGTTGATTTGGCACTAAGGTGTATCTATTCTCACTAATATTTAAGCTATAATATATATTGGATGAGTGATCTAAAATTAGCACAAATATTCCCTAAGTAAAAATAGCAAGATTTAAGAAAGAGGAGAGTTGGGGCCATCCCACATGCCATGACGTAATATTCATGCAGATTGGTTCCTCAAGCTTTATCATTTAATTTAATTAAAAATCAAGTGCACATTGTTGTCCTTGAGTCTAGCTCAAGGTCTTACAAGTTCAAATCTCGTGCACAAAATGAACTCACATTCAGTTCTATTTTGGCATAAAGATTCTTATTAGATTCTTGGGATTTAAAATTTAATCTTATTCTCTTGATCAAGGAGAGCTTGATTTTTAAATCTTAGGATCGTACAAGCATTGATTTCCACTACGAGCATCACTCGCATCATACATAGTTGAGATGATGGATTCACATGTTGGGCTCAATGACTATGTCACTTAGTTTATGAGCACTCAACACTTCCTTCCTCTACCTCAATTATGTTGAGCTAAGGAGCTCACTTAGTGGGTCTTAGCATCACTTACATCAACTCTTTGGTTGAGCTAAGATTGAGGTGCATTGAGCTTACAAACTTTCTCACATAGTTCTAAGCCTTCATGTACTCATAATCTAGCATCCAATCTAAGGTGAGCTAATGAGCACAAGAAAATTAGTTCTTGGAGTTAGTTCTTTTCTCATAATCACATTCATGACTAATTAGACAAAAATTTCTTAGTAAGGCATTAAAATCACAAGCAAATTATGCTTGAGGGAAAACATTTATACATTAATAATATATCATGCAAATGGGATTTCACTCCCAACCCTCCCCAAGGGAGTTTAGCTACTCATTGCACAAGAAATGAAGAAAAACACATACATAGATAAAGATCCTTTCATGATCAACTAAGAAGAAAAACAAGAATGAGTTTAGAAGATACTAGGAACACTCCGTAGAAGTTCTCCGGAATTCTTCTTCTCCTTCTTAATGTTCCCTCCTTAGGTTTCAAATGCTGCCTTCTTCCTCCTTCTCCAAAGCAAGAGCTTGCCTTGCCACCCTTGAGGAGTTCCTCTTTTCCCTTGGCTCTCCTCCTTACTTAGTAGAATTTGGCTAAAATTGTGGACCCTCCTCTAGTTAAGAGGTGGGGTATTTATAAGAATGGAGGGATGCCATCTTCTTCTTCATTTCAAACCAGCTTTTTGATATAAAAATTTGAATTCATCATGAAAATAACCTCCATTTATGGTGAGGTGACAATAATCATCAATTGTTTACCCAAAACATCACCTCAAAGCTTCCATTTTCAAATTAAACGGGCTGTAGCAGGGAATGATGGCTGGGGATAAAATGCAGGATAAAGGTCATCTACCCAGCCGCATTTAATACTTGCATGGGAAAAATTTGCGGCAGGCCGCTGCAGCGCACCGTGGCACACTGCGGCGTGCAATGATCCTTCGCACATTCACCAATTCCCACGCTGTCGCGCGCTATCGCGTTTGAGCTTTTGAAGATATCCCACTGCAGACCGCTGTAGCGCGCGACTGCTCGCTGTAGCAGGTCATTCAGTGAAAATCACTGTTCAATTAGTTGAGCTCCTATTTTATAAAGTTATGAATATTTCCACTGCAGACCGCTGCAGCGCGCTACCACAAGCTGTAGCGGGTCATTCGGCTGCTCAATTAGTTGAGCCCCCGTCTTATAAAGTTATGAATATTTTTGCTGCAGACCGCTGCAGCGCGTGACCGCGCGCTATAGTGGGTCATTTTGCGAAAAGCACTATTCAATTAGTTGCGCTTAATTTTCATATAGTTTAGATATTTCCGCTGCAGCCCGCTGCGGGGCGCGGTCGCGTGCAGCAGCGCGCTGCAGCAGTTTTCTTTTATAAATTTTAAAAACTCTGCAGAAATGCCTTATAACTCCTTTGGATTCCATTTCCATAAAAAAGATAGAAAAAATTGATTTATGAGCAGCATAAAGATCTTAAATAGTTGAATTTTCACCTTTATTTAGATATAATCTACGGATTCGTCACACCCCCACACTTAAATTCTTGCTCGTCCTCGAGTAAGTTCAAAATGATAAATTTTTTCTGTTTTGGAGGGATGAAAGTCGCAATAATATACATAAAGTAAGTATAAGTCAAAATATATGCATGGCAAAAAATGAAATGAAGAAGGTAGCAATATAAATGTTTTCAATTGTGGCACTAAGGTGGTTTAATCAATGAATCTCCAAATGTTTGAATTTTTAATGCTTGAAATTAGGTTATGGGTACAATTCATTATGGACTTATTTAGACTAAAGAATTGGTTAGAAATTCCTAGAGTTGTGCCATATGTGCTCCTTCTTATGAATCACAAAGATGTAAAGTTTAAAGGAGAGATATTTTTCTTCATCCTTTCTCATTTTGTTCATTTGGGAGAGATATTTTTCATCATTCCGTTTTCCTTAAATATTTTGTTCTTTTCATCCTTAGGGAGCGACATTTTTCTTCATCCCTAACATCTTTTTGATCATGAAGTCATACGAGAGCCTAGCACACTCCCTTTAGAATCCATGCCCAAAATTTTTAGATTAAGTCCTATGCCATCCCCCACACTTAGCTCAAGCATCTATTTAAATTTTTGGAGATTTAGATTTTCTACCATTCATTTCTCAATTACAACATTATATTACATATAATTCATTTAATCATTTTTGCTAAGCATACTCTTACTTATATCACATTTGATTTTTACATTTTTGTGATTTTCATTTCTTTTGAAAAATTCAGAAAAAATATTTCAATTAAGAATAACTCAAAAATGCAGGAATATGAAAATTCATAAATTGAAATCTCAAAATAAAAACATACTAAAATAAAGATACAAAGGAAAAATAAAAAAGGAACAAATACAACCTAATTAGTTGTGGGTTGCCTCCTAATAAGCACTTGTTTTAATGTCTCAGCCTGACACAAGAAAGATCTTATGTTATTCCTTCATCAGGAAGGTCCTAAAAGGTGCATCCACCCTTCTCTTGAAAGACTGCTTCCTCCAAGTATAACTTCAGACGATTTCCATTCACTTTAAAAGTGCTATTATTGGAGGCAACTTCGAGAGCTCAATGAGGAAAAATCTTTGTGATGGTAAATGGTCCTGTCCAATGTGATTTTAATTTTCTTAGAAAAAGTCTTAATCTAGAGTTAAAAAGCAATTCCTTCATTCCTGGTTGGAAGTGCGTAGGTTTAATTAGCTTATCATGCCATTTTTTTGTTTTTTCTTTATACAACTTGGCATTCTCATAGGCGTTTAACCTAAATTCATCAAGTTCATTTAGTTGCAGCAGCCTTTATGCCCCTGCCTTTTGGTAGTCCAAATTTAATTTCTTTATTGCCCAAAAGGCACGGTGCTCAAGTTCTACTGGAAGGTGGCATGCTTTTCCATAAACGAGCTTATACCGGGACATTCCAAGAGGGGTCTTGAAGGCAGTTCTATAAGCCCAAAGGGCATCTTGAAGTTTTGAAGTCCAGTCCTTTCGATTTTGGCTCACAATTTTTTTTAAAATTTACTTAAGTTCTCTATTAGAGACTTCAACTTGTCCGCTGGTTTGAGGGTGGTAGGGAGTACCCACCTTGTGTCTCACCCCATAGCTTTTTAATATATTCTCTAACTGCCTATTGCAGAAGTGTTTCCCCCATCACTGATCAAGAATCTGGGTGTCCCAAATCTAGCTAGCATGTGTTCCTTGAGAAATTTGATCACAATTTTAGCATCATTGTTGACACATGCCACGGCTTCAACCCATTTTGAAACATATTCAACTTCCACAAGGATATACAGATTGGCTTGGGATGAGGGAAAGGGTCCCATGAAGTCAATTCCCTAAACATCAAATAGTTCAACTTCAAAAATCCCATTTAAAGGAAGCTCATCACCTTTTATTAAATTCCTGGTTATTTGACATTTGTCACAACTTTTGACAAATTCAGCGACATCCTTGAACAAATGGGGCCAAACAAATCTGGATTGAAGCACCTTTGCATGTGTTAGAAGAGAATATTCCTGGTGTCAGAGTTAGGAACACATCTCCTTAGGAGTTGATCATTGCAACATTTATACAGAAAGGGATCATACCAAAAGTAATTTTTTATATCCGCGAAAATTTTCTTTTTCTGTTGGTAACTCATATCTTTTGGTATGATTCCTCCTGCAAGATAGTTTGCAATATCAGCGAACCAGGGAGGATCATTTGTAGTTACCCCATAGAGCTTCTCGTCAGGAAAGGATTCACTAATATCGGTCGACTTATCATGATCAATGTGGGTTAATCTGTATAAATGGTGAGCAAGCATATTTTCACTCCCCTTCTTATCCCAGATTTCGAGATCAAATTCTTGTAAGAGCAACACCAAAGGTATCAAGCGTGGTTTTGCCTCTTTCTTTTGGAGGAGATACTTAATGGCAGCATGATCCATGTAAACGATAGTCTTAGACCTGATGAGATACGACCTAAATTTAGTGAAAGCAAAAATGATGGCTAAAAGCTCCTTTTCTATGGTGGCATAATTTCTTTGAGCATCATCAAGGAGTTTACTAGCATAGTAGATCGAATAGAAGGTTCGCTCTCTTCGTTGCCCAAGAACAGCGCCTACTGCAAGGTCACTCGCATCACACATAATTTCAAAAGGTGAATCCCAGATTGGAGCAGAAATTATTGGAGCAGAGTTCAAGGTAGTTTTTAGTGTATTGAATCCTTTTAGACAATCATTATCAAAATTAAACTCAACATCCTTTCCAAGCAATCTACAAAGTGGCTTACTTATGTTTGAAAAATCCTTGATAAATCTTTGATAAAAACCAGCATGCCCTAGGAAGCTTCTAATTCCCTTAACATTGATAGGAGGAGGAAGTTTTTCAATTACTTCAATCTTAGCTTTATCGACCTCTATCCCCCTCCTAGAAATTAAATGACGAAGAACAATACCCTCTTCAACCATAAAATAATACTTTTCCCAATTCAAGATCAAATTTGACTCTTCACATCTTTTTAACACCTTTCCCAGATTAATTGGGCAATGATCGAAAGAGGTTCCAACCACAGAAAAATCATTCATAAAAATTTCTAAGAACTCTCCTATCATGTCAGAGAAAATTGCCATTATACAACGTTGAAAAGTAGCTGGTGCATTGCACAATCCGAATGACATTCTCCTAAAGGCAAATGTTCCAAAGGGGCAAGTGAAAGTTGTTTTCTCTTGCTCTTCGGAAGCAATCAGGATCTGATTATACCCTGAATAACCATCAAGAAAATAGAATTAAGGATTTCCTACTAATCTTTCAAGCATTTGATCAATAAAAGGAAGGGGATAATGGTCTTTTCGAGTTGCTTTATTTAATCTCCTATAATCAATGCAAACTCTCCACCTGATCACAGTCCTAGTAGGGATCAACTCATTATTGCTGTTGAGAATAACTGTCATCCCACTCTTTTTGGGAACCACATGTATAGGGCTCGCCCAAGGGCTGTCAGAAATGGGGAAAATGATCTCAGCATCTAAGAGCTTGATGATTTCCTTGTGAACTACTTCTTTGATGTTAGGGTTTAATCATCGCTGAGGTTCAATTGAAGGCTTGGAGTTGTCCCCAATAGGATACGATGCATACACAGAGTTAGGCTAACCCCCTTCAAATCCGTAATACTCCACCCCATTGCCCACTTATGTTCTTTTAAAACATTACATAAAAGATTCTCTTGATGTTGAGTTAACAATGAGGAGATTATTACAGGAAGTAATTCATCTTCTCCTATGTATATGTATTTTAAATGTGAGGGAAGAGGTTTTAATTCAGTTTTGGGAGGGCAAATTATTGAAGGTTGAATCATCTTCCTTTCCTTAATCAATTCTTCTATAGCTTCCGTATCAAGGGAATCTTTATTTTCCTCATTTTCTATCATTCCATCTTCTCCCACATCTTCCATTAACCCAGCTTCTTCTATTAAATTAATCTCCCAACAATCCTCATTAAATTTAGCTGGGTGTCTCATAGACTCCTTCACATTAAATTCAATTTCTTCTGCTCCATAACGTAGCATCAACTCCCCTTTGTCTATATCAATTAAGGTTTGTCCTGTGGCCAAGAAAGGTCTACCCAAAATAATAGGAATTTCTTGATTTTCATCTTCCATATCCAAGATTATGAAGTCAACAGGGAAAATGAACTTGTCAACCTTTACAAGAATATTTTCCATTATTCCTAAAGGGAATTTTAGCGACCTATCGGCAAATTGGAGCAGAACAGAGGTAGGTTTTAAATGATCAATTCCAAGTTTCTTGAATATGTAGAAAGGCATTAAATTGATAGATGCACCAAGATCACAAAGGGCCTTTTGAAAAGATTGGCATCCAATCGTGCAAGGGATAGTGAAACTCCCTGGATCCTTCTTTTTGATGGGTAATTTTCTTTGAAGGATTGCACTACATTCTTCTGTTAATGCCACAATCTCTTTTTTATCAATCTTCCTTTTCTTGGATAAGATGTCTTTCATAAACTTAGCATAACTAGGCATTTGTTCAAGAGCTTCTGCGAATGGGATATTGATATGAAGAGTTTTAAAAGTCTCAAAGAATTTTTGATATTGGACATCGAGTTTCTCCTTGGCCATACGCTGAGGATAAGGTATATGAGGTGTCTCTTTAGGAGGATTTCTAGGCTCTTCCCTCACGGCTTCCCTTGCCACGCTCTTTTCCGTCCAGATTGTTTCTCCCTCCTCCTTTTCCTCTCTTGTGTTTGTGATGTCTTCGTTATTTTCTTTTCTCACAATTTCATGAGTAACCTTTCCACTTCTTAAGGTAATTGTGTTCCCCGATTCATTCTCATATTCCCCGATCACCTCCACCAGTGAAGGTTATTCTAATTGCTTCATTATGTCTTTCAATTTTTGTTCAATTCTTTTGACTGTCTCCTCTTGTCTGAGGAGAGTGTGCTCATGCCTATTTAGAGTGGCATTAGTTTTATTCATGAATTCAATAGTGGAGTTTCTAAATTCCTTAAGTGAGTTTTCAAATCTCTCTTCATTACTTCCATGATTCATGATCATATTAACATCTCTCAATTCCCCATCATTCTCCTGAAAGGAGCATATATATCCAAATTCCAGCTTCTTATTAAGTTGGGAAATTTTATTTTGCAATTCTAGCATTTGCAGTGAGTTTCCTAGTGAATTACACTCTTTTTTATCTTTGGAGTCGTTCCTTTGGAGGGGCCATTGGTAAGCGTTATTGGCCATTTCTGCCAAGAGGTCATAAGCTTCCTCTTGGGCTATTCCACTAATGGAGCCATCGGCGGCCGCATGAATGAGTGTCCTTGTTGGAGTGTTCAAACCTTTGTAAAAGGTTTGCACTTGCATCCATAGAGGGAACCCATGATGTGGGCAACGCCTGAGGCACTCCTTAAAGTGATCCCACCCGTCATAAAGAGTCTCACCTTCCATCTGAGTAAAGTTGGTGATCTCAATTCTCAACTGTGCAGTTTTAGCCGGAGGGAAGTATTTGGCTAAGAATTTCTTAGCCAAATCATCCCAAATATGGATAGAATCACTCGGTAGAGATTTGAGCCAACTCTTGGCTCTATCTCTCAGTGAGAAAGGAAATAGCCGCAATTTAACCGCGTCTTCGGAAACACCGTTAAATCTGAAGGTATCACATATTTCAAGGAAAGTTGAAATATGTGAGTTAGGAGCTTCAGTGGCTAATCCTCAAAACTGATTATTTTGCACCATACTCAGTGTGGAAGGTTTGATTTCAAAATTGTGGGCTTCTATATTTGGCCTTACAGTCACATGGGGGATTCCCCTAGTAGTGGGTAGTGCGTAATCTCTAAGTGCTCTACCCCTAGGCTTTTCTAAATTTTCAATGAAATTATCCATAACAGCTTGTTAGTTTGATAAATTTCGTTCTCGCCTAGCTTGTAAGTATGTTCTTTCTATTTCGAGATCAAAAAGATATTCAGTACAGACTCTTTTACTCATACAAGTTACAATATGGCTTATCAAGAATGAGTTTGGCAATAAAGATCACACATATTTTTTAGAAATAATATAACAAAAACAAATAGAAAATGTTAGCTTGATAATTACAATAAATCAAAAACTACTAATATATGCAATCAAATGCTTAAATTGCTAGTTATTTATAGATTGTCCTTAATTCAAATCAGAAACCAATTCCCCGGCAACGGCGCCAAAAACTTGACAGACTGTAAATACACGTCTGCGCTTGCACGCAAGTGTACGTGGTCTGAAGTAATAAGTGGAAAGTGTGACTTTTTGGAAATTTATCGATCCTCAGAGAATTGGTTGATTTGGCACTAAGGTGTTTTTATCTATTCTCACTAATGTTTAAGCTATAGTATGTATTGGATGAGTGGTCTAAAATTAGCACAAATATTCATTAAGTAATAATAGCAAGATTTAAGAATGAGGAGAGTTGGGGCCATCTCACATGCCATGATGTAATATTCATGTAGATTGCTTCCTCAAGCTTTATCATTTAATTTAATTAATAATCAAGTGCACATTGTTGTCCTTGAGTCTAGCTCAAGGTCTTACATGTTCAAATCTCGTGCACAAAATGAACTCACATTCGGTTCTATTCTGGCACAAAGATTCTTATAAGATTCTTGGGATTAAAAGTTTAATCTTATTCTCTTGATCAAAGAGAGCTTGATTTTTAAATCTTAGGATCTTACAAGCATTGTTTTCCACTACGAGCATCACTTGCATCATACAAAGTTGAGATGATGAATTCATATGTTGGGCTCAATGACTATGTCACTTAGTTTATGAGCACTCAACACTTCCTTCCTCTACCTCAATTATGTTGAGCTAAGTAGCTCATTTAATGGGTTTTAGCATCACTTGCATCAACTATTTGGTTGAGCTAAGATTGAGGTGCATTGAGCTTATGAACTTTCTCACATAGTTCCAAGCCTTCATGCTCTCATAATCTAGCATCCAACCTAATGTGATCTAATGAGCACAAGACAATTAGTTCTTGGAGTTAGTTCTTTTCTCATAATCACATTCATGACTAATTAGACAAAAATTTCCTAGTAAGGCATTAAAATCACAAACAAATTATGCTTGAGGGAAAATATTAATATATTAATATTACATCATGCAAATGGGATTTCACCCCCAACCCTCCCCAAGGGAGCTTAACTATTCATTGCACAAGAAAAGAAGAAAAACACATACATAGATAAAGACCCTTTCATGGTCAACTAAAAAGAAAAATAAGAGTGAGTTTAAAAGATACTAGGAACACTCCGTAGAAGTTCTCCGGAATCCTTCTTCTCCTTCTCAATGTTCCCTCCTTAGGTCTCAAATGCTGCCTTCTTCCTCCTTATCCAAAGCAAGAGCTTGCCTTGCCACCCTTGAGGAGTTCCTCTTTTCCCTTGGCTCTCCTCCTTACTTAGTAGAATTTGGCTAAAATTGTGAACCCTACTCTAGTCAAGAGGAGGGGTATTTAGAGGAGGGGGGGCTGCCATCTTCTTCTTCATTTCAAACTAGCTTTTCCATATAAAAATGTGAATTCATCATGACAATAACCTCCATTTATGGTGAGGTGATAATAATCTTCAATTGTTTACCTAAAACATCACCTCAAGGCTTCCTTTTTCAAATAAAATGGGCTGTAGCATGGAATGATGGCTGGGGACAAAATGCAAGATAGAGGTCATGTCCCCAGCCGCATTTAATGCTTGTCTGGGAAAGATTTGCGGCGGGCCACGGCAGCGCGCTGTGGCGCACTGCGGCGGGCAATGATCCTTCGCACATACACCAATTCCCACACTGCCGCGCGCTGCCGCGTTTGAGATTTTGAATATGTCCCGCTGCAGACCACTGCAGCGCGTGACCGTGAGCTGTAGGGGGTCATTCCGTGAAAATCACTGTTTAATTAGTTGAGCCCCCATTTTATAAAGTTATGAATATTTCCGCTGCAGACCGCTGTAGCGCGCTACCGCGCGTTGTAACGGGTCATTCCGCGAAAATCACTGTTCAATTAGTTGTGCCCCCATTTTATAAAGTTATGAATATTTTCGCTGTAGAACGTTGCAGCGCACGACCGGGCATTGTAGCGAGTCATTTTGCGAAAAGCACTGCTCAATTAGTTGCGATTAATTTTCATATAGTTTAGATATTTTCGCAGCAACCGGCTGCGGCGAGCGGTCACACGCTGCAGCAGTTTTCTTTAATAAATTTTTAAAGCTCTACAGAAATACCTTAGGACTCATTTGGATTCCATTTCGCTAAAAAAGATAGAAAAAACTGATTTAGGAGCAGCATAAAGATCTTAAATAGATGAATTTTCCCCTTTAGTTAGATATAATCTATGGATTCATCAGTAACCTTTTTATTTTGTTGGCTGGGGCCCTGGCATTTGTGATACCGACAAATGTCAGATTCAGACTTGTTCATGGGCAGTGCTGCAGGAGAGGAGCCAGTTCAAGAGGAGGATCGTTGTGCAGCTTAGATAGGCTCTTTGCATTTTCTTTCAGTAAGATTGAGAGACTTCTATATTTTCATTTAATCCAGTTTGTAATAATTAAATTCTAGATATATTTTTACTTATCTACACTTGTGATGAGTTGCTGTTCCTTTCTCTTCTACTATGTTGTGCTTGTGGATGTTACCTTACACTTTTATGCTTCCATCACTTTGATATACATATGTACTGATGGATGTTTATAGTATTCAGGTGACAATTCCTGAGCTTAAGGCAAGTTGGCTTTTACCTGATGTTACTTAAGTTGGGGATTTGCCACAGATGGAGCACAGTACTCGCTACTGTCAGTACGAGGGCCCCACAGCAGCACCTTAGGGCATAACACTGACAACTATACTTTTCAACATAATAATCCTCATTTCAACACAAGGAACTACTTACCACTTCATTGTGCAAGAAGTCTATGCCAATGCTATCAGTGCGGTGGGGAAAAAAAATTTGATGAGAGGTAAGGCTGTGGGGTTTGGGAACAAAAACATTAAATAATTTTATTCATTGAGAAATGTAAAGAATTATATCTATCTCAACCTACTGAGCTCCCAATACTACTCAGCAGAAATAGCTAGTGAGATTACCCGCTCCGATGCAGGATGGAGAAGGAACTTGGCCAACATTCCTCGAGCACTTCTCATGGAGTCGAGCAATGCTTAGCATGTGTTCGTCTCCAGGTTTGTTATGCCATCGGGGCATCTCAGTGAGGTCATGCGGTCACAGGAGTTGTTCCTTTGTACATTGCAAAGAGAGGGAGATATTATTATCCCCAGCATTATAAAGGAGCAGTTTTGGAACGCCTTGACTGGGCCAAGTGCTACTATAGCTTTTGGGTCACTGATTTCATGGTTATGCGAGGCTCAAGGGTGAGGATCTTCTTTTCCAACATTGCTCTTTTGCCCCGCGCTCCTCTAGAACTGACAAACTTGAGCGCCCGCACCCAAGAGGGGGTGTGAGCTAAGAAGAGGAGGAGAGAAGAAGGCGAAGCTTCAACATCCGCTGGCCGGACATCGACCAATAAAATGATGACATATATGTACTCACATTAATGATATTTGAGCATATCTTTAGCACGCGACACGCGCTTCCGCAAAGAAGAGGTAGCTCGG
This sequence comes from Gastrodia elata, assembly GCA_016760335.1. Lineage (NCBI taxonomy): Eukaryota > Viridiplantae > Streptophyta > Magnoliopsida > Asparagales > Orchidaceae > Gastrodia > Gastrodia elata. The sequence goes on along the minus strand of CM028670.1, from coordinate 25,817,658 downwards.
TAGCCTGAATTCTAAACCAAATTCCACGAAGCTCTCGGAACAATGTTCCAAGAGTGGAGCTTACATGGAGGACTGGATGGGTGTTGGCTACCGCGCCCTCTTGTAGGAGAACCATTCCTAGACGATCATTGGCCAGCGGATTATACCTATCAATACGTGGGGGAGGAAGACGAACCTAAAGAATAATAAGGCTGTATTTTTTTGAATTTATGCTTTCTATTTTTCTTTTTTATTTTTGTAATTTTTATTTTTGTATAATAAAATGGATTTCATATCTAGTGCACCCTCATCATTTCTATAAGTAAAGCTTAAGGATAATTTTCTGAATGAAATAAAATTTTGGATTTAAGGTTAAAATCAAATGTGTATAAATTCAGAATCAAGTATGCTTGCAAGTAAGAGGAAAATCAACTTCAATCCTACACCCCATTATTTAGTTTAAGGCTCTACTAATGCTTTGTTTCCAAAAATTAAAATGACATGTACTAAGGTTTAAGTGTGGTGGGGGGGCGGGGTGGTAAGAATCTGAGAATTAAACCAAAGTTGTAAGAGGTGAGTGAGAAATAGAGGTGCTAGGCACCTATAGGACTTGATGACCACAAGGAAATAAATTAAGGGATGAAGAAAAATGTCTCTCTTTTAGAGCTGAAAAGCCAAAAGAATCAAAATATAGGGATGCTGAAAAGTATCTCTCCCAAGTTAAAATTGAACATTTAGGAGTGAGAATCAAACCAAAGTTGCAATAGGTGAGTGAGAAATAGAGGTGCTAGGCACCTATAGGACTTGATGATCACAAGGAAATAAATTAAGGGATGAAGAAAAATTTCTCTCTTTTAGAGCTGAAAAGCCAAAAGAATCAAAATATAGGGATGCTGAAAAGTATCTCTCCCAAGTTAAAATTAAACATTTAGGATGAAGAAAAAAATCTCTCCTAAAATATTAAAACATTCCTTGTAAATCATAAGAAATGGCACACATGGAACAATACTCAAGCACTCACTAGTTACACGACCAAGGTTTTAATTTTCTTATCACCTCCTCCATAATAAAACATAAGTATAACATTTGATGTGAAACCAAATTGAGAGTGGAAAATTGAACTTGTTGAAAGGGGGTAGTAGAAATTGAAAGGTTTGAAGTCATCTTAACTTAGAGCATTACTTGGTAGCTAAATTCTTTACACAATTGACATGCACATAATCATATTTTGAGCTTACTCGAGGATGAGCAAGAAATTAAGTATTGGGGTGTGATATATACGAATTTAATAGCTAAATTTAGCATCAAAACATCACTAAACACAATATGAAATAAGGTACTTTTAATGGAATCATATGTTTTTGTAGGAAATGGAAGAAAAATAGGATGCATAAGCTGAATCACTAAAATATGGGACAAACCGCCACAGCGCAACATGGTGCACCACAGCGCACCATGGCGACTCCTAAAAATTCTTCACCTAGAAGCTAAATTACAGACTTTGAAGAAAGCGCGCCACAGAGTTATTTCTCTAAGTTAAATTAAAATCATATAAAAGGGAAATTGAACAATGTTTTCGAAAATCTTTGCATTGCCGCACGACACAGTGCGCCACAACGCGCTGGAGCGCGCTACAGCGTCATTTCTTATAAATGAATTAAAACCTTATGCAAACTAATTGAACATTGTTAAATCCACCTTTTTATAAAATCAAATGTTGCAGCGCTCTACAGCGTGCTATGCCACATAAGGATTTGTACTGACCTAGAACAAAACTGCTGCAGCTTGCCACGACGCACCACAGCGCGCCCCAGCGGCATGCTTAATTTATCTTCAAGAAATTTATATGAACAAATTGAACAATTTTTTTGAACTTTCAATTGCCGCAGTAGGCCATAGCGCACCGCAGCGGCATTTCTGATTATTCACACAAACTATATGCGAACTAATTGATCCGCATTTTTGAAATATTTTTTGCTATAGTGCACCACAGAGCGCCACAACGAAATATTTTATTTATCATAAAAACTATTGGTGAATTATTGGAATAGTTATTTTGAAAGTTTATCTGCTGTAGCGCGCCACAGCGTGCCATGGCGGGCACTACGACAATTGAAGGAAAATATACTAACTTTCATGCAGGAATAGTGTTTGGAATGCTGCTGCCATAGCGCGCCATAGTAGAACAGTGTTTGGAATGCTGCTGCCACAGCGCTCCAAAGAGGAACAGTGTTTAGAATGTTGCTGCCACATCACACCACAGCGAACATCCATAAATGCAGTATAGGGAAGACCACAAAATGCAACCTTTGGCTTTCCCCAGCCTTTTGAAAACTGACATACATTATTTCTGCTGAATCCCAATAGAATAAAATGGTCAACCAATTAAAGGGTTTGAATTAAAGCCAAGGAAGGTGAAGAGTCACATGATTAAATGCCTTGGGGGCTAAGAACTTCCCTATTTAAGGGCCAATCTCAGACCTTAATAGGGCTCCAATTTTTTACATTCAAGTCCCCTAATGGAATAGCTGCAGCAAGAGGAGAAAGGAGAACTCTTCAAAGAAAAGAAGGTTTACCAAGATCAGTAAGAAGAAGGAAACAACAAGGGAAAAAGGGCGGAGCAGTCGGGAGGAAGTGCAGGATGAGTGTAAGAGAACTCCAAAAAACCTCTGGGTGTTTCCTAATATTTCTTCCTAACCTTCTCTGATTTCATTCTGCTGTGAATTGATGGCGAGGTTCACTTTTCTTTGTCTGTGTGCTTATGCTTATTTAGTAATAGAAGGCTAAAATCCTTTTGGAGAGGGTTGAGATGTAGCTGTATAAATTGTAAGGAGTTTGGTGGTGCTATAATGAAATTGTTTGAATGAATGAAAGGATGTTCTTATTTTTATTATTTATGTTGAAATGAATGCTTGGCTGGAATTAAGTTTAAATTATTTAGTTAAAGAACTTGTGTTCCAAGCTCATTAATTGGGTAAGAGCAAGGAAGGTAGTGCAAGTAGAGCTGAGAATTATGTGATAAATTCTCAAGCTCAGTTGCACCTTTCATTAAGAGCTCTACCAAGAGATTTGATGCTTGTGAACCAAGTTCTCCATTAACATTGCTATACTGCTCAACAACGTAGAAGGGATGAGAGGACATTGGAAAACTTGATGGATAATGTGACATAGTTTGTCGACCCAGCGCATCCTCCCATCTAGCTAAACCGCATGTGAAGCGCATGATGCATAGTTAAAGGAAGTCTTGTCTGTGAGATCAATAGGAATAAAGATACTATTTGGTAACCTAGATGTAGGGAATCAAGTCTAATAACAATGTCATGATCTCATAAAAGTTTAGTGTTAAGGAAGAACCCCAATGGAAGATCTCTTTGTGTACTAAACTTGAACCTATTGTAATTGGAAGATAACTACATTTCCAATAGTGTTTACTTGATTTAATTAAGCAGAAAGATTTAAAGCATACATTTAACAATGAAGTTTAATTTAACTTAGAGCATTACTTGGTAGCTAAATTCCTTACACAATTTTTGACCTCAAGTTACTTTTCCTGCACTGTGCTCTTGAAGCTACACTCTTCATTCTTTGCTGTCTTTTCTTCCTCCCTATTCTTGGTCCTCTCTTCCCCTTGGAGAGTTCTCCTTCTTTCTCTTCCTACAGCCATTCTCTTAGTCTTTTTAGTAGCAAAGGTTGGAACCCTTTGAAGGTCTGAGATTGACCCTTAAATAGGGATGTGCTCAGCCTTAAAGTTTTTAGTGTGTGACCTTTCCTCTTCCTTCATTTAATTCCAATCCCTTCTAATATTTTTTCTGTTTAACTATTGGGATTGAGCAGGGATTTAATATATTAGTTTTTAAGAGGCTAGGGGAGGCCAAGGTCACATTTTTGTGGCCTTACCCAAACCGGTTAATTGCTATTTTTTGGAAAATTCTAGGCCGTCCGAGGTAGCGCACTGTGGCAGTGACGTTTCATTAGTTGTTCCGCTGCGACGCACTATGGCAGCAACGTTTCAATCACTATTCTGCTGTGGGGCACTATGGCGGCAGTGCTCCAAATTCTCTTCCTGCATATAAGTTAGTATCTTTTTCATTCGGTCGCTGCAGTGTACGCTGAGGCACGCTACGACGCGCTATAGCGAACGACTTGCAATTTTCACTATTCAATTAGTTTAACTATAGTTTTATAAAATAAAAATTCATCCACGGAGCTCTACAATGGACGACTTGCAGAATCACTGTTCAATTACTTGTTTATAAAGATCAAATAATCATCGAGAAATGACGCAGGAGTCGCTGAGGCGCACCATGGCGCTACGGCATGCAACTTGCTGTTACACTGTTCAATTACTTGTTTATAAGGTTTCAATAATTAACGTGAAATGATGCTGTAGCGCGTTGCGGCGCAACGTGGCGTGTTGCGGCGTGGAACTTAAATTTTTTACTATTCACTACTCGTTTATAAAGTAATAATTTATCCTTATCAATATGACATTGTGGAGCGCTATGGAGAGCCATGGCGCACTGCAGTGGTCATGCTCCAGGTTTGCAATTGTACTTATAGGTCAGGAAATTTTAAGGGGACGCCATGGCGCGCTGCAGCGCGCTGCGGTAGTTTTTTGTCCAGAATTTGGTGAATCAGTCTTTGCAATTTGGTTTCTTCATTTTCCTGAAAAGACATCAATTTCTACTCAAAGTATGGGCAAATATATAGTGATATGACTGTTTAAACATTGGATTTTGGCTACAAATTCTGACTATATAATACCCCCACACTTAAATTCTTGCTCGTCCTCGAGTAAGCTCAATAAATGTGAAATTCTAAATTTGTCCTTGTCTAAGGATTCAATGTGTTACACTCATGTATCATGAATTTAGATGTCAAGCATACTTTAGTCCAAATTACTTCATGTCTCCAAGTTATACTACTCCTCTGATCGAGTTCATGTGTCTACACTTTCTTTAGTTTCAATTCAAAATGTCATGCTTAATGCTTAAATATGAGGAGTTGATCCTGAAATTCATAACCTTAATGTGCAATTTGTGAGTCTTTTGAGTGTTATGCTATGTGTGCTCCTTCTTATGATTCACAAGGACCTTTTAATATGTTAGGAGAGATATTTTTCTTCATCCTAAATGTTCACTTGTTTAGCTTGGGAAATATAATTCTTAGCATCCCTTTATATATTGATTTCACTCTTTTCTTTTTCAAATTTCTTTTTTTAAGAGGGAAAGCCAATTTTCTTCATCCCTTAATGCAGTCCTTGTGATTACCAAGTCCTACAGGAGCCTAGCACTTCAAATTGTTACTCACCTCTTGCCACTTTGGTTTAATTTTCATATTTTTCACCCCCACACTTAAACTTAAGCACATTTTATTTTAAGTACAGGAAATCAAGCTTAGTAGATTCATGAACTAAACAAAGGGTATGTCACTTAAATTCATTTTCATCTTTATCTCAAACACGCTTGCATCGTAATTATAACATTGAATCTAAAACTTGTCCACATTCAGAAAATTCACCTTAAAGTTAAATTTTAGCAAAAATGTAGGGTGTGCAAAATACAAAATTTATTTTATTGATTGAAATCAAACTACAAAATAGAAAACAAAAAAAATGAAAATACAAAAAATAAGAAACAGCACAACCTTATTAATCGTGGGCTGCCTCCCATTGAGCACTTATTTTTTCATCTTAGCCTGATGCCAATTTAGCTCGTCTACGTGACTCCTTCTCTTGGGAGATCCTTCAATAATCAACTCTCTTTCTCTTGCAATTCAGATCCATCTAAGTAGAGTTTTAGACGGTGCCCAATTATCTTGATTGTCCCTACCGATGAAGTGATATCCACACTTCCGTGGGGGTATATTTTTGTGATTATAAATGGGCCCGTCCATCTTGATTTCAGCTTTCCTGAAAAGAGCCTCAATCTGGAAGTAAATAACAATACCTTCATTCTCGATTCTAAGTGTTTTGGTCTTATTAGCTTATCATGCCATTTCTTTGTTCCCTCCTTGTATAGCTTGGCACTCTCATAAGCTCCCAACTTGAATTCATCCAGTTCATGCAATTGCAGAACCCTTTTCTCTCCTGCTAGTTGATATCAAAATTCAGCCTTTTAACTGCCCAAAAGGCTTGATGTTCTAACTTTACCGGTAAATGATAACATTTACCATAAACCAACTTATAAGGGGACATTCCTAAAGGTGTTTTGATTGTGGTTCTATACGCCCAAAGTGCATCGTTTAATTTCATGGACCAGTCCTTCCTAGTTTTGTTAATGGTTTTCTCAAGGATTTGCTTTAATATTGTGAAGACCCACTTAAGTAGTAATAAGTGAAACTCTTAAACATCGAGGCACCTTTTTAGATAATGGTGGAGTTCCTGATAAGAACTCCAAAGTTAAGCGTGCTCAGGTGGGAGCACTCCCAGGATGGGTGACCTACTGGGAAGTTATCTTCTGAGGGCAAAACTATGAGGTCTTTCAGGCCAAAGCGGACAATACCTTGGTGTTAAGAGTTTGGGCTATTACAAATTCATGGTTTGACACTTCCATTTGGCCACTAGTCTAGGGATGGTATGCTGTACCTACCTTATGTTTCACACCATACCCCTTCAATAGAGTTTCTAATTATTTATTACAAAACTGTGTTCCACCATCACTTATTAGGACACTGGGTGTACCAAACCTATAGAGGACTTGATCTTTCAAGAACTTGATCACAGTTTTGGCATAATTATTTGCGCAAGCTACAGCTTCAACCCATTTGGAAACATATTCTACTCCTACTAATATGTAGTTACTTGAATTAGAGGTGGGGAATGGGCTCATTAAGTCAATCCCCAAACATCAAAAAGTTCAACTTCAAAGATTTTATTGAGAGGTATCTCATCCCGTTTTCCTAAATTTCCCATCATCTGACATTGATCACAGCTCTTTATATAATCAATAGCATCCTTGAATAATTTGGGCCAATAAAATCTAGATTGCAGCACCTTTGCTGCTGTTCGATCAATACAGTGATGCCCTCCATAAGAAGATGTGTGGCAATGATATAAGATATTAAGTGTCTCAGTTTCAGGCACACATCTTCTTAGGATTTGATCGGGACAGTATAGGAAGGGATCATATTAAAAGTAATTCTTAACATTAGCAAAGAATGTTTTTCATTGCTGATAATTAAATTCTTTTGGGATCACCTTTCCTGCAAGATAGTTGGCAAAATTAGAAAACTAAGGTGAATTGCTTGCTGCAATTAAGTAGAGTTGTTCATTAGGAAAAGTTTCACAAATTTCTTATCCTTCTTTATGTTTTACATGAGTCAATCTAGAGAGGTGATCAACCACCATATTATCGCACCCCTTTTTATCACGGATTTCCAAATCAAATTCTTATAGCAACAACACCCAACGTATGAGTCGTGGCTTTGCTTCTTTCTTTGGAAGAAGATACTTGATTGCAGCATAATCAGTGTAAAGGATAGTTTTTGATCCAATAAGATATGCCCTGAATTTGTTGAATGCAAAAATAATCGCTAAAAGTTCTTTCTCGGTGGTGGCGTAATTTATTTGCGCCTCATCCATTAACTAACTCGCGTAATAAATGGAGTGGAAAACTTTTTCCTTTTGTTGTCCTAAAACTGCTCCCACCGCAAGATCACTAGCATCACATATAATTTCGAAGGGGTGATCCTAGCTAGGAGTGGAAATTATAGGAGCTGAAATGAGTGTAGATTTTATGGCATTAAATCCCCTTATGCAATTTTCAACAAATTTAAATTCAACATCCTTTCCTAGAAGTCAGCATAAGGGTAAACTGATTTTAGAGAAATCTTTTATGAACCTTCTATAAAACCCTGCGTGCCCAAGAAAGCTCCTAACTCCTTTTACATTAGAGGGTGGGGGCAATTTCTCAATAACTTCAATTTTTGCCTTATCTAGCTCAATTCCTTTTATTGATATAAGGTGACCCAAGACAATCCCTTCCTCCACCATGAAGTGACACTTCTCCCAATTAAGAATAAGATTAGTTTCCTCACATTTTCTTAGGACCTTATCCAAGTTTGTTATATAGTCTTCAAAGGACTCTCCCATAATAAAAAATCATCCATAAAGATCTCTAAAAAATCTCCTATCATTTCAGAAAAGATGGCCATCATACACCTCTTAAACGTTGCAGGTGCATTACATAGACCAAAGAGCACCCTCCTGAAAACATACGTTCCATAGGGGCATATGACGATTGTTTTTTCTTGGTCTTTAGGGGCTATCAAAATCTGATTGTACCCCGAGTAACCATCCAAAAAACAAAAGTAAGGGTTCCCAGCCAGCCTATCTAACAACTGATCAATGAATGGGAGAGGATAGTGATCTTTCCTAGTTACCTTATTTAGTCTCCTATAGTCTATGCATACTCTCCACCCTGTAACCTTCCATATAGGATTAGTTCATTGTTTTCACTCAAGGTCATAGTCATCCCACTTTTCTTAGGGGCCACATGAATAGGACTTACCCAAGGGCTTTCTGAAATTGGGAAAATCATCCCAGCATCCAAAAATTTAATGATCTCCTTATGCACCACCTCTCTTATATTCAGGTTTAATCTTCATTGACGTACTAAGGAGGGTTTGGAGCTGTCTTCTAATAGTATGCGGGGCATGTATATGGTAGGACTAAAACCCTTCAATTCGGCAATATTCCATCGTATTGCCCACTTATGCTCCCTTAACAATGCACACAATTTAGTTTATTGGGCTGAGCTTAACAAAGTAGAAATTATTACTGGTAGAGATGCTCCCTCCCCAAGACAAACATATTTTAAGTGTTTGGGCAAAGGTTTCAAGTCCAATTCAGCGGGTTCATCTATAGACAGTTGCATTCTTTTCTTTACTTGAATTAACTCATCAATGTCATTTTCTTCCTCTTCAATTCCAGCTTCATCTTCTTCCTCTAAATTTGATTCCTCTATATCTCCAAAAATTAGCACCTCTTCTACTACATTTACTTCCCAACATTCCTCATTTGGCTTAAATGGATGCCTCATTGAATCTCTTATGTTAAAGCTCACCTCCTCCCCCTCACAATGAAGACTCAATTCTCCCTTATCAACATCAATCATGGTTTTTCCAATAACAAGAAATAGTCTCCCCAAAATTCTAGGATTCTCCTGTTTTCATCTTCCATTATAACACAATAAAATCAGTAGGGAAGATAAATTTATCAACCCTTACTAGAGCATTTTCCAAGATTCCCGTGGGAGTTTTTACAGATCTATTGGCTAGTTGGAGAAGGACTGAGGTAGGTTCTAAAGAATCAATTCCTAATTTTTTAAATATGTAAAATGACATTAAATTTATTGAGGCACCCAAATCACATAAAGCTCTTTTAAAAGAATGATTTCCTATTGTGCACAGAATGGTAAAACTTCTGGGGTCTTTTCTTTTAAGATAGATTTTTTGCTGGAGAATAGCCCTACATTCCTCAGTCAATGCCACAGTTTCATTTTCATGTATTTTTATTTTCCTCGATAGTATATCCTTCATGAACTGGGCATGTGTTCCAATGCTTCAGCAAAGGGAATATTTATATGAAGAATTTTAAAAGTTTCAAGGAATTTTCTAAACTTGTTGTCTATCTTCTCCCTTGCCATTCTTTGAGGATAGGGGATGCAAGCAGTGTGGTTAGAAGGTTTGGTTATTTGTGTGTTAAATTCCTCATTCATCCATTTATCTTTATCCTTAGTGATTTCTTTCTCCTCTGTAATTTTTCCACTTCTCAAAGTTATGGAATTTCCTGATTCATTCCTATAGTCCCTTATGGAACCCACCAAGAAGGTTTGATTTAATTGTGTCATAATCTCTTTTATGTTTAACTCAATTCTTTGGACAACTTTTTCTTGATTTAAGAGCGTGTGTTTGTGTCGATTTAATGTTGCATCCGTTCTGTTCATAAAATTAGTCGTGTCCATTTTAATCTCTTTTAGGGAATGCTCTAAGCTTCTTCCCTCCTTAGTGTGCTAGGTTCTATAGTTTTGAACATCATTCACTCCCTCAGTTTCTCCCTCATGATCCGAAATATGTTGCCTTCCCTCTAGTCTTAGGGTTAACATGTCAATTATGTTTCTTAATTCGGCAATCTGATTTAATTCATTCACGTTATCTGCCTTTAGCTTATTGGAATGTGGCTGCTTAATAGGCCATTGGTATGCATTGTTAGCCATTTCCTCGAGGAGATCAAAGGCCTCCTCGAGGGTTTTACTATTTAATGATCCTCCAGCGGCTACGTCTATGAGTGTCCTTGTGGGTGTGTTAATCCATTGTAAAATGACTGCACCTACATCAACAAAGGGAACCCATGATGCGGGCAACGTCTTAAGCAGTCCTTAAAATGTTACCAGCTTTCATACAAGTTCTCACCATGCTGCTGAGAGAAGTTTGAAATTTCATTTCTCAGCCTGGCGGTCTTTGTAGGTGGAAAATACTTGGCAAGGAATTTCCTTGCCAAGTCATCCCAAGTCCTTATAGACTCACCGGGTAGAGAACTGAGCCAAACCTTAGCTCAGTCTCTCAGTGAGAATGGGAATAATCTTAATCTTAAGGCATCATCGGATACTATGTTAAATTGGAAGGTGTCACATATTTCTAGAAAAGTTGAAATATGTGCATTCGGGTCATCTGATGCCATCCCACTAAATTGGTTATTTTGGATCATGTTTAAAGTGGATGGTTTTATCACAAAATTGTTGGCTTGTATAGGAGGTATAACAATAGCATTTTGAACTCCTTCTACCATGGGAAATGCATATTCTCTAAGCAATCTTCTCCTAGCATTTACCATAGGTTCTGTTGGGTTCTTATCTAAATCTGCCATTTGTGCATTTTGTTCATTTAAAAAGACTTGCTCTCTCCTAGCTCTCAAATAAGTTCTCTCTATTTTGGGATTGTAAGATAATTCTATAAGATTCCTCCTACTCAAGCAGTTTAGGGGTAACTAGCTAGAATAAGTTCAGCAATCAATATTACAGTACAAAATATAGCACATAATTCAATAAGATAGTATGCAAAAGAATTAACACAAGTTCTTTTTAGAAAAATTTTTAAAATTTTTTCAAAGCAAGCTAATAAAGAAATTAACTATAGCTATGTAAAAATATGTACAAGTTTATTAATTCTAAATCACTAGTTACTAGAGAATATACTAGATAGATAACAAAAACCGTTCCCCGACAACGGCACCAAAAACTTGACAGACGGAAATACACGTCTGTGTTTGCACGCAAGTGTACGTGGTCTGAAGTAATAAGTGGAAAGTTTAGTTTTCGAAATTTATCGAACCTCAGGGAATGTTGTTTTGATACCAACTTGTATTTTCTTTCACTAATGTCTAGATGACAAATTTGGTTGATTTTTGTTAGTTCCTAATTAGCAATACACGAGACTTGAGTAAAGATATGATTGGATTAAAAAGGAGAGAGTTGAGATTTGGTTGAAATATATGCAAGGGTTGTTCATATAACTTCATTATTTGAATGTATACGTTCAATTTATTTGCTTAATTACATTAAGTAAACACCATTTGGAATTGAAGTATCCTCCAATTACATTGGGTTCAAGTTTAGTGCACAAAGAGAACTCCTTTTAGGTTCCTACTTAACACATAAACTCTTATGAGATATGATTCAATTTGTTAGATTTTGATTCCCTACGTCTTTTAATTATAATAATCTCATAAGCAAGATTCCATTTACCGTGCGTCATGCGCTTCACATGCAGTTTAGCTAGATGGGAGGATGCATTGGGTCAATGGATAATGTCACATCATCCATTGAAGTTCTCAATGTTCTCTCATCCCTTCTACTTTGTTGAGTAGCAGAGCAAGGTTAATGGAGAACTTGGTTCTCAAGCATCAATCTCTTGGGAGAGCTACTAAGGGAGGGCACAAGTGAGCTTTGAGAATTTTGTCATGCAATTCTCAGCTCTACTCGCACTACCTTCCTTACTCTTACCCAATTGATGAGCATTGGAACACAAGCTCTTTTAATAAATAAGAATATAGTTCATTCAAGCACTCATTCAATATTAAAATTAACAATATAAAAATTGTCTTTTATTACAATTAAATAATATCATCATACACCAATTTTTCCTTACATAATTCTACAACTACATCTCAACCCTCTCAAAGGGATTTTTAACCTTCCATTACTAAGAAAGAAAGAACATACATGCAAAGAAAAGTGAACATCGCCATCAATTCATGGTAAGAAATTAATCATGGGAGTTTAGGAGAAATACAAGGAATCACTCGGAGGTTTTCTGAGGTTCTCTTTACTTTTCCTGCGCTGTCCTCTTGAAGCTCCACCCTTCGTTCTTTGCTATCTTTTCTTCCTCATTGTTCTAGGTCCTCTCATCCCCTTGTAGAGTTCTCCTTCTTTCTCTTCTTGCAGCCTTTCTCTTGGTCTCTTGAGTAGCAAAGGTTGGAACCCTTTCAAGGTCTGAGATTGGCCCTTAAACTAGGATGCACTCAGCTTTAACGTTTTTAGTGTGTGACCTTTCCTCTTCCTTCATTTAATTCCAATCCCTTTGAATATTTTTTTTGCTTAACTATTGAGATTCAGCATGGATTTAATATATCAGTTTTGAAGATGCTGGGGGAGGCCAAAGGTCACATTTTTTGTGGCCTTCCCCATACCTCTTAATTGCTATTTTCTGGAAAATTCTGGGTCATCCGCTGCGGCGCGCTATGGCAGTGACGTTTCAGTCACTGTTCCCTGTGGCGGAAGTGCTCCAAATGTTCTTCCTACATATAAGTTATTATATTTTTTGTTTGGTCGCTGCAGCGTACAATGAGGCATGCTGCGGTGCGCTTATAGTGGACGACTTGCAATTTTCACTATTCAATTAGTTTAACTATAATCTTATAAAATAAAAATTCATCCATGACAGCGCGCTATAGCAGATGACTTGTAGGATCACTGTTCAATTACTTGTTTATAAAGTTCTAATAATCATCGAGAAATGACGCTGTAGCGCGCTGAGGCGCACCGTGGCACGCTGCAGCGTGCAACTTGATATTTCACTGTTCAATTACTTGTTTATAAGGCTTCAATAATTAATGAGAATGATGCTGTAGCACGCTTCGGTGCGTCATGGCAGCTGCGGCGTGCAACTTGCATTTTTTACTATTCAATTACTTATTTGTAAGGTTTTAATTTATCCTTATCAATATGACACTGTGGCGCGCTATGGTGAGCCATGGCACGTTGCAGCGGTCATGCTCCAAGTCTGCAGTTGTACTTCTAGGTCAGGCAATTTAAAGGGGATGCCTTGGCAAGCTGCAGTGATTTTTGTCCAGAATTTGGTAAATCAGCCATTGCAATTTGTTTTCTTCATTTTCCTGAAAGGACATCAATTTCTACTCAAAGTATGGGAAAATATATAGTGATATGACTATTTAAACACTAGATTTTTGCTATAAATTTCAACTACATCAGTCATGTCATCCATTGAGTTCTCTAATGTTCTCTCATCCCTTCTACTTTGCTGAGCAGCAAGGCAACGATAATGGAGAACTTGGTTCACAAGTATCAAATCTCTTGGTAGAGCCTTTAAGAAAAGATGCAAGTGAGCTTGAAAATGTGTCACATAATTCTTAGCTCTACTTGCACTACCTTCCTTGCTCTTATCAAATTGATGAGCTTGGAATACAAGTTCTTAAAATAAAATAATTTAAATTTTATTCCCTCCAAGCATTTATTTCAACATAAATAATAAGCATAAGAACAACTTTTCATTCATTCAAACAATTTCATTACAGCACCCCCATACCCCTTACAATTTATACGACATCTTTTCATTCATTCAAACAATTTCATTACAACACCCCCATACCCCTTACAATTTATACAACTACATCTCAATCCTCTCCAAAGGGATTATAGCCTTCCATTACCAAATAAGAATAAACACACATTCATTGATAAGTGAACCTCGCCATCAGTTCACAGCAGAAAGAAATCCGAGAAGTTTAGGAAGAAATACTAGGAATCACCTGGAGGTTTTCTAGGTTTGCAAATTCTAAAATCATTGAAGTAGTCTCAAACCCAAAGAAATCCTTGAATCTAGGTTTGCGAATTCTAAAATCAATGAAGTGGTCTCAATCCCTCCTAAATTCAATGCCTTGTACACATGGCAAGGTATGATTTTGACCAAAGCTCCAAGATCACATAAAAGATTTAAAATAACCTCATCCCCTATCACCGCAAGGGATATTCAACCTTCTCAGACCCTCCTTCTTTTCTTCCACTAATCAATTATTTATGTTTTGTTACCTAATTCTCTTTCTTACCCCCATTTAGATTTATTCATTCCTATTTTGTCATTTAGGCGGTCTTCTTCAAATTCATCTAATTGAATGACACTCAGTGTTTCTCTTGGATTAATTTCGGTCGAGCTAGGCAACGTTTCCTGCTACCGGGTGGACAGCTACTGGGAAATTTGTCCTAGCTGAACTTCAATATTCCTGAACTGAAGGGTTTCCATCTTAAAGGAATTAAACACTCCATCAAGGTTGGGCTATTGGGTTGAAGTGTTTTCAAATTGATTATACCCCTTTTTATTTATATTATTTCCTACATTAAAATTCCCATTGCCCTTATTATTGTTTCTTCAAAAAAATTTAGGATATTGCTTCCACCCAGGGTTGTAAGTATTGGAGTAAGGAATTTGTGTGTTGTTTTGCCTAGCATTGTTGTTTCATAAATAATTGACTTGTTCAGTGTTTGAGGGTGCAAAAGGGTTGTTTAAATTATAGCTTTTGCTCATGTGTTTCCCTCTGCACAACTCACAGTGTGCTTCTTGAACATAGTTGACATTCATACTTTCTATTTTGTTGTTCAGTGTATTTATCTCATTTTGAAGGGCCAAGATTTGATTCATTTCATTTGCCTAGTTAGCCTCCCTCTTATTAGGGTTGATTCTCTCAGTGGGCCATTGATAGGCATTGTTGGCCATCTTTTCTAAGAGATTAAAGGCTTCTTCCTGGGTCTTATTACTGGGTGACCCTCTAGCAACTGCATCAATAAATGTCCTTGTTGGAACATTCAAACCATTGTAAAAGGTTTGAACCTGCAACTATTTAGGAAACCCATGATATGGGCATCACCTAAGGAACTCCTTAAATTTTTTCGAGCTATCATATAAAGTCACCCTCTCAAATTGATTGAAATTAGTTATCTCAATCCGCAATCGGACTATTTTTTCAGGAGGGAAATATTTAGCTAGGAATTTCCTAGCTAAATCATCACAAGTGCGAATAGAGTCACCCGGAAGTGAACTGAGCCAACTCTTGGCTCTGTCTCTTAGTGAGAATGGGAAAGCTGTAGTTTAACGATGTCTTCTGAAACACCGTAAAATCTGAATGTGTCACAAATGTCGAGAAAATTAGAAATATGTGAATTAGGATCTTCTGTGGCTAGTCCCCAAATTGGTTATTCTGCACCATGCTAAGTGTCGAAGGTTTAATTTCAAAATTATTAGCCTCTATGTTCGCTCTTACAATCGCATGAGGGATACCTCAAACAGTAGGCAGTGCATAATCTCTCAAGGATCTACCCTTAGGTTCCCCTAAATGGTTAGCTTCTAAATTTTCCATTTCAAAGTGATGTTGATTAAGGATTGCTCGTTCTCTTCTAGCTCTTAAGTATGTTCGCTCAATTTCAGGATCAAATAAGACATCACATTTTCTCTCCTACTCATGCAGTTCTTTAAATTTAACTAGACAAAAATGATTATAGTAATTACAATGACCAATTTAACAATTCAATCACTCCAAGATAGTGAATAAGCAATATAATTCTAGTTCTACTAAGCACAACAAGTAAGCAAAATAAAAACTCTAGTTATACTACAATTAGCACAATATTATATTATTACAAAAAATGAAAATAAAGATACTTAAGTAAGGTATCTAAATCACTATTTGCTAAAAAATTATACTTGATAAAAAATAAAACCATTCCCCGGCAACGGCGCCAAAAAACTTGAAAGAAAGAAAATACACGTCTGCGTTTGCACACAAGTGTACGTGGTCTAAAGTAATAAGTGGAAGTATTAATTACGAAATTTATCATCCTCTATGAATGGTGGTTCTGATACCAAGTTATATTTTCTTTCAATATTGTTTAGATGTCAGTTTTTGTGATAATTTTTGGTTCCTAATTTAGCAACACAAATTATCTTAAGTTAAGATACAATTTGATTAAAAGGAGAGAGTTGAGTTTTCATTATAATAATTGCAAGGGCTTGGTGATATAACTTCATTGGTGAATATATACTTTAAATCTTCGTTCTTAATTAAATCAAGTGAATATTATTGGAATTGGAGTTATCTTCCAATTACAATAGGTTCAAGTTTAGTGCACAAAGAGAGCTCCCATTGGGATTCTTCCTTAGCGCATAAACTTTTGTGAGATCATGATATTGTTATTAGAGTTGATTCCTTATGTCTAGGTTACCAAATAGTATCTTTTATTCATTTTGATCTCACAAACAAGACTTCCATTAACCATGCATCATGCGCTTCACACGTGGTTTAGCGAGATGGGAAGATGCGTTGGGTCGATAGACTATATAACATCATCCATTGACTTTTCCAACATCCTCTCATCCATTTTACTTTGTTAAACAGCAGAGCAATGTTAATGGAGAACTTGGTTCACAAGCATCAAATCTCTTAGTAGAGCCATTAAAGAAAGATGCAAGTGAGCTTGAGAATTTGTCACATAATTCTTAGCTCTACTTGCACTATCTTCCCTGCTCTTACCCAATTGATGAGCTTGGAACACAAGTTCTTAAAATAAAATAAGCATTTATTTCAACATAAATAATAAGCATAAGAACATCTTTTCATTCATTCAAACAATTTCATTACAACACTACCATACCCCTTACAATTTATACAACTACATCTCAAGCCTCTCCAAAAGAATTTTAGCCTTCCATTGCTAAATAAGAAGAAGCGCACATCCAAAGAAAAGTGAACCTTGCCATCAGTTCACAACAGAAAGAAATCAGAGAAGTTTAGTAAGAAATATTAGGAATACTCGGAGGTTTTCTGGGGTTCTCTTGGACTCCTCCTGCACTTTCCTCTTGACTGCTCCACCCTTTTTCCTTTGCTATTTCCTTCTCCTTACTGTTCTTGGTCAACCTTCTTCCCCTTGGAGAGTTCTTTTTTCTCCTCTTGTTGTAGCTTTTCCTTTTGGGCACTTGAATGTCAAAAATTAGAACCCTCTCAAGGTCTGAGATTGGCCCTTAAATAGCGAAATTCTCAACCCCCAAGGCATTAATCATGTGATCCTTCACTTTCCTTAGCTTTAATTCAAATCCTTTAATTGATTGTCCTATTTATTCCATTAGGATTCAGCAAAAATAATGTATTTCAGTTTTCAAGAAGCTGGGGAAGGCCAAAGGTTTCATTTGTGGCCTTCCCTATGCTGCATTAAAATCTATTTTCTGAGAAATTCCTAATCGTCCACTACGGCGAGCTGTGGCGCACTGTGGTAGCAGTGTTCCAAACACTATTCCTTGATGGTGCATTGTGGCAGCAGTTCCAAACACTATTTCGCTATGGCGCATTGTGGCAGCAGCTTTTCAAACACTGTTCCTGCATAAAAATTAGTGTCTTTTCCTTCGGTCACCGCAGTGTCCGTTGTGGCGCGCTATGGCACGCTATAGCAGATAAACTTTCAAAACAACTATTCCAATAGTTCAGCAATAGTTCATATGATTAATAAAATATTCCACTGTGGCATGCTGCAGCTCACTATAGCAGAAAATAGTTCAAAAATGCGGATCAATTAGTTCGCATTTAGTTTGTGTGAAAGCACGTCGTGGCGGTTGAAAGTTCCAAAATACTGTTCAATTGGTTCATATAAAGTTTCTAAAGATTAATTAAATGGGCTACCGGGGCGCACTGTGGTGCACCGCGTTTAAGTATAGCGGTTTTGTTCCAAGTCAGTGCAAATCCTTATGAGGCATAGCGCGCTGTGGCGCCCTTGGAGCGCGCAACAGCGCACTGCAATGAAACTATTTTAGAAGCACTATTCAATTTCTTTTTCAATGATTTTAATTTAACTTAGAGAAATAACATTGTGGCGCGCTGCGGCGCGTGGAAGTGATCTTTCTTCTAGGTCTGTAGTCTAGCTTCCAGGTGACGAATTTTCAAGAGTCGCCATGGTGCACTGTGGCGGTTTTGACCCAGATTTTGTCATTCAGCTCATGCATTCCATTTTCCTTCATTTTCCTGCAAAAGTACAAGTTTCCACTCCATTTTCCTTCATATTCCTTTTTCATTTATTTTGACAGTCATGATCCCCCTCTCAACATCAATGATGGCTCTAGTGTTAGCTAGAAAGGGTCTTCCAAAGATGATGGTGGAAGTATTTTTCTACCTATCCCACTCACAAATACTAAAATATGTGGGAATTATAAAACTTAATAGTCCCAAAACATTTCTCATGATTCCTATGGGGACCATTGAATCCAATTTTTCAAATTCTTAAATTATAGGAGTTTCTTCCATTCCCCTCACCCCCAGCAGAGCAGAAATGTCTAAAGGCAAAACATTGATAGAAACCCCAAGATCACACAAGGAATCTAAAAGGACTTCACCTTCAATGACTAAGGGAATATTCATTCTCTCTGGATCTTTTCATTTAAGAGCTATCAAGTCTTCTCCCGGGTGTGTTTTACCTTTATTCATAATCTCTCCTTTTTTATTTTCTTTCTAGGATTTCCTTCACTCTCATTTTATTAAATAGCACTAACTCTATCCCTCAAACTAATTTTAGTGGGGCTAGGGAGCATTCTCTGCTATCTATAAGTTAACTGGTTGGAGATTGACCCAGAATGACTTTTAGATTATGATGAGTGGTTTATATTCTTTGGATTAACGATTCATGCCTACTTATAATTTACTTAGTCCTCTGCATGAATGTTTAAATTTCATTTTTGAATGAGTGGAAGGCTCCTTCTATTTATGATCCTGGGTGTTTTTAACATTGGTTTGGTGAATTATTAAAAAAGTTTCCTTGGCTAGCTTGGTGATTATTTACATTAAAGTAGTTTTGTTGATTGTTTCCATTACTCCAGGAGAAATTTTTGTGATTTCTCCACCCCTAATAATAGGTACTGGAGTAAGGATTATTGTTGCCTTATTGATTATTATTGTTATTTCTTAAGAAATTAACTTGTTCAGTGTTAGAGGGTGCAAAAGGGTTATTGGAATTACAGTCTTTATTTGCATGCCCTCCTCCACAAAACTCACAATTTAGTTCTTTGCCATGTTCACATTGATTTGCCTTATTCTTTGGCTTAGGATTGCTATCTCAAGTTGAGGTTCGAGGATTTTGGTAGATTCATATATATTTTTGCACTCTTTTTAGAGTTTAGCCTTTCAGTAAGCCATTGATATGCATTGTTGGCCATCTCTTCTAGAAGGTCATAGGCCTCTTCCTAAGTTTTGCTACTGAGAGGACCACCACCAGCTGCATCAATCAAGGTTATAGTGGGTGCATTCAAATCATTATAAAATGTTTGAACCTGCATCCATTGTGGGAACCCGTGATGTGGGCCGCACCTTACGCACTCCTTGAAGCATTATCAATTATCATATAGACTCTCCCCATCTTGCAGAGAATAGTTAGAGATTTAATTTCTTAGCCTAGCTGTCTTTGCAGGTAAGGAATATTTTGCTATGAATTTCCTAGCCAAATCGTCCCATGTATGAAGAGTCATCGGGGAAAGAATCGAGCCAATTTTTAGCTCTATCTATCAGCGTGAAGGGAAAGAGTCTTAATTTATTGGCATCATTAATGACGCCATTATATATAAAAATATCATATATCTCCAAAAGATTAGAGATATGTGAGTTGGCGTCCTCAGTAGCCTGACCACTAAACTAATTATTTTGGACCATTTGGAGGGTTGAAAATTTGATCTCAAAGTTATTAGCTTCTACATTTGGTCTTACTATCGCAGGATGAATTCCCCTAACCATTGGCACCATAGAGTCTCTTAGGGCTCTACCCCACTGTTGCTTATGAATCTCACCCAAGTTGTCTCCTATATTTTCTATTGGTTCTTGTTCAGGATTAATTCTAAGTTGTAATCTTCTTAAGCTTAATAAAGTTTGTTTGATTTCAGGATCAAACAAAAAATTATCAAAATCACATCTATGCATACACAACTTAATTGACAAGATTTTGCATTACAATAGCAGGTATAAAATGTATAAAAGAAAATAAAATAGTAAATACAAAAAAAAGAAGGCTTAAAATAACCCTTAATTACAAAAATTAAAAAGCATATGCATCAAAATCTTAAATTATTAATTACTCTTAAGTTATCCTAATACAAAACAAATAAACTGTTCCCTGTCAAAGGCGCCAAGAACTTAACAAATAAAAAATACACAGTTTGCGCTTGCACATAAGTATATGTGGTATGAAGTAGTAAGGGATGGTAAGATCTCGAGATTTATTGTCCAATGGGAATGAGGTTTTGTTTTGTTACTAGAGTGTGCTTAATTTTATTAATGTTTAAGTTTCAAAGTGGTTGTTGTTTTGGTTCTAATTGGAAATATTAGAGTTTCTTGATTCAAAATTATTTTTGAAGAAAATAGGAAGAGTTGGGTTTTAACATGCAAATTAATAAGGATTCATGCATGTACTCTTCTTCTCAAAATCTTGTTAAGTGAATAGGATTAATTATTATTTAATAATCAAGAGACTTGATTTTCTTTAGTTAGATTACTTAATGTACTAAGTCTTGTCTAGTGCTCAAAAATGAACATAAGAAAGTTTAATTTCAACACATAAATATTCATGTGATCTTTATTTAATGAATTCATTTCTTACATTTAAGTTTTGAAAACTATAATTTAGGCTGAGTATCGCATGAATTTTATTCTACTAGTGGCTCACATGCATCAACTCTAGGTTTAGCTAAAGAGATGAGCTGCTAAGCTAAATAGATTTATGTCACGTCACCCGCAACACTTAGCGATCTAAATTCTAGGATAAATTTAGAGTGAGCTATGGAGCTCGATTAGTTGTTCTCGGCACACATGAGTCAATATCTCAATTTAGCTAAAGTGATGTGCTACGAGCCTCATAGAGTGTCAACTATCTCTAAGCTTAACATGCAAAATCACCTCGCATAAATTAAGAATAAGTTATGGAGCTCAGAGAGTCTTGATATCTCCCATGGTTCTATTGATCAGCACAAGTCCAAGGTTGTGCATGGACAGTTGTCGCATGACGAATGTTGTCACTGACATTCGTGGCATTAATGCGCTAGCATGCGTAGCTTCAACTAAGAGATCAATGAGCTCTACAAGGTTTTGATTTTGAAAGCATTTATGAAAGATTTATATATGATGATTCAAGATTTTCCAATTCATTCATTTACTAATTTTCCAACCATAAGTAACTAAATAACATTCATTGATAATGAAGAGTGCTTGCTTGGGCTATCCTGAGCTGCATGAATCCTTTTCTAGATAAGATGACCCTTTATGTTGGTTTCCACAATGAGCTCAGATACAAAGAACTAAACACGTTTAGTTTCAGACCATGCTAGTGGAGTACTGCATTTCCTTCCATATAGAGATTCATATGGAGCCATGCCAATGCTCGCATGATAACTGTTATTATAAGCAAACTCCACCAAAGGAATATTGTCCTCTCAAAAAATACAGATAAATCTAAGATTTATAGTAAATAGAGTTAATAAAACTAACAATTTTCATTAGAAATAGTATGCTGTGATATGTGTTTGCTACCACCTTTCAGGACAAAAAGAGCTAAAATCAAGTTTGAAAGCAAAATATGAAAATCAATAAAAAACACGCGATGGCACACCACAACACGCTATGGTATAACTTAACTCATAATCTAGGTTCTATCGTGCACCACAGCACATGCTAGATCAAAAGCTAGGTGCTATCGCGCACTACAGCGATCTCAATACTGAAAGTCCGGTGCTCCTGCGTGCTGCAGTGCCAAACTTCATCGAAAGTTTGGCGCTATCGCGCGATATAGCAGATCAAATGCTACTGCGCGCCAAAAGCCATTATACAAATTTTTTAAGGAAAAGGCGTTGCCGCTTTCCCTAGTGGTCTTAAGACCAAAATTCTGGCGCAACTGCATGCTGTAGCACCATTAAATTAAAAATTCTCGCACTACCATGCGCCGTAGCACCCTCAAGATCAAAAGTCACACGCTACCGCACACTGCAGCAAAATCTTAATCGAAAGTCCCGTGCTACCGCACGCTATAGCGCTGTCAAGATTTAAATTCTGTCGCTACTGCAAGCCGTAGCGCATGTCGTATAATTTCTCTGGCATAAGAATTCAAATTAGCATTGGGACAAGAAGGAAATTTAAATCTTCCCTTTCCCACAGCAACAATTAAATTGATAACATTAAAATCTCCTCTTTCTCAAGATAATAAAGGATCAATTAATAAATTAATTAAATTTTTAGGAGATAGATTGAGTGGCTGCACTAATGTTGAGGGGATTAACATGGATTATAAAATCATGGATTAAAGATAAAAGGAGGGTTCTAGAATTCCTTCAGCTAAGGCATTTTTTTAGGAGATTATTATAGATCTAAGAGAAAGAGAACCCTTCCCCATAGAGAGCAGGGCTATAACTAGAGATTAGAGAAGCACAAAAGAAAGGAAGCAGAGAAGGATCAGGCAAGGTAGAATGCAAGAAGAATGCAAAGAGTTGTTCCCTAGTATTGTATTTTTTTCTTTTTCTAAATTATTTTTCTGGACAAACCATGCGAGGGTTGATCCTTCTTTGTTGCTTTTCTTGTTGTGTTGAATTAAGGGCAGCCTAAACCCTTCTTGAGGAGGGTTGGGTGATAAGGTTGTAATGATGTAAGGAAGTAAGAACATTGTGTACTCATTAATTTAACTTTATGTCATTCAGTTTATTCTTGTGATCGTATAGAATGAACAATTTGGAAAATATGAGTAAAATGTAAAATCTATATGATAATAACTTAATATTGAACTATAAGTCCTAACTAGATCTCTTAGACTTAAGGATATGCATAATAGAGAATGGACGCCACGAATGCCTATGATAAAATTTGCTGTGCAAAAATGCTCGGTGCTTAACCATTGACTTGAGTAGATCTATTGAGCTTTGGAGAATTATAATAATCTCCAAGCTCCATTAATCTTACTTCATTTATGTGAGGTTTATTATGCATGTCAAGCCTCGGGCTTAGTTAGAATCCCTATTGAGCTTCATAGCACATTGACCTTTGATAAATCAAAATGATGACGCATGTGAGCCGAGGGTCATCGGTAGAGCTATGTTGCTCATTTTATGTTTATGCATGGTCTTAGAGCGTTGTGTGCTATAGGGGTGATGTGACATAAACTCGTAAAGCCTAGCAACTCAAGTATTTAGCTAGATCTAAAAATAGATGTGTGATAGCCATTAATTAAGTCATGTTCATGAGATGCTCAAATCCACGTAATATTTTATAACTTAGATGTAAGGAGTGAATTCATCAAACTAAATCTCATGAATATCTATATGTCGAGAGTGAATGCTACAACAGTTCCTTTCTAAGCACTAGATAAGATTTAAGCATATTTAAAGGATTCCCTAAGTAGGGTTAAGCCTCATGATAATTAAATATGAGAGTCCATCAAATTCACTTGACATGAAATTTAAGCGAAGAGTACTAGTGTGGAAGGCTTATTGAATTATATACCAAAACCCAACTCTCCCTATTTTAATCAAACAAGTATTCTCTAATAAGAATCCTTAACTAGAGTAATTCAGGACCAGAAATCAACCAACATAATCATCATTTAAACATTGGTGAACTTAGGTAAACTCTAGTAATAAAATAAACACCATTCCTAGATAATAATAAATTTTAGAATCTCACCATCCCAATATTACTTGGATCAATTGCACTTGTGTGTAAGTGCATACATAGATTTTATGTTTGTCACCTACTAAAATCTAAAATACTCAAACACAGAAGATCTTTGAGAACTTGAATAACATGCTCTATCTGCCAATCAGTTTGAGGATGGAAGGCAATGCTATAATAATCTTAGAATGTTACTTAGCTTAATCTAAGCATAATCCTAATTTTATTTTAATCCCATTGCATTTAATAGATCATTAGAAGCTAACCTTGAAAATTTGGGGTCAATCCAACCTCTCTAGGTTTAATGGATATTTTGGTCAATTTAGGTACCTAATGAATCTAAAATGTACAATAAAATAAGAGAAGAATTACAAACATTTTCATAATAGAATGGTTTACATTGATAAGTTTTCCATTATTTTTAGACAAAAGAGGAGTTGGGCTGAATCTGGGTAAAACAAGAATTCTGGAAGAAACTCCACCCCCGCGCGCCACAGTGTGCTCAAGCGGGCACAAACCCGAGAGTTCAGCGCTACCTGCGTGCCACAGTGGGTCCAAACCCGAGAGCTCGGCGCTACCACGCTCTGGAATCATCCGAACCCAAAATCAGCATCCATTCAAAATCCCTCACTACAACGCGCCGCATGGGTCTCAACCCGAGCCATGGGCACTACTGCGTGCTGTAGAGGATTCAAATAGAGAGCTTAGCGCTACAATGCACTCAGTGGATCAACAGGGCCATGTCTTATTAAAGAAAGTATAAAGCATCTCCCTATCATGTGCCATAGCGGGTCAGAACCCGAGAGCTCAGAGCTACCACGCACTGCAGCGGGTCCCTACCCAAGAGCTCGGTGCTACAACATATTGCAGTGGGTCCAAACCCTAGAGCTCGGTGCTACCAAGTGCCACAGCGGGTTCAAACTTGAGAGCTCGGCGCTACAGTGCACCGCAATAGGTTCAAAATTGAGAGCTCGGCGCTGCCGCGCGTCACAGTGGGTATTCATCTGATGACTATTCTAAAGCAGAACTACTACAGTGCACCCAAGCACGCCGCAGCACCCACCATATTTTCAACTAGGTTCAAGCATTAATTTCAGTATAGGGAAGGCCATGAATTCAAAACCATTTGCCTTCCCCAACTGTATTAACTCCAAACTCAATTAATATTGGTATTCTCAGGAGGCATAACAAAATAAATAAAAAGGAAAACCATTAAGGAGAAGGAGTTGGAGGTTGGATAGCAATTATTTCCAAGAGCTAGGGGTTGCATTACATAAGGAAGAAAGAAATACTAAGAGAGGGTTGCCCTCTTTGATATTCCCTGATAAAAAATCTAAGCCTGCTGTAAGAAAAGAAAAAAAGACCATCACCAAGGAAGGAAGAAGAGATCCACTCAAGGATGGAAAAGGAAGACCATCACCAAGGAGCTAGAATAGAAGAAGTTAGGAAAGCAAAGGAAGATCTAGAGAACACTACAAAAGTGATGTTCCTAGTATTCTCCTCAAACTTTTCTTTTTGATTTTCTTTTAGTTGAACCATGACAGGGTTCAGTTTCTTGTATGTTTCTTCTTATTTTTTTGTTATAATGGAAGGCTAAACCCTCCTTGGGAAGGGTTGGGCCTTCATCATGCAAAGAGTAAAGGGATAAAAAGGTGTTAGTATAAAATTCTATTAATGAATATAATCTTTTTTAATTTATGTTTAAGATATGTTCTTATTTTCATGTTGTGGAATGATTGAATATCTTGTGTCTATTTAAATGGATGTAATAAAAATAATGCTAAGTCAACTCGACACTTTAAGCCTAGAGGGAATGTACATAAAGGTCCTCGCCATGAACACATGTTCACTGTGCAAGGATTCTCAGTGTAAAACACCTTGGGATTAAAATGGAAGGTTGATTGAGTAACATTAATTATCTTGTGCCCTATAGCTCACAAATTGGCATAAATCTAACTATGTGCATTAGTGCCTAGAGCCGAGTGACAAGCTCTTGAGCCTAACTGCACCATTCCTTGAGCTTAGTCGAGAGATCGATGCATGGGGCCAACAGCCACCACTCAAGCTCTATGGCTCAGCAGACGTTAAAGGAGGAAGAGGACTCATTGAGTGCTCATGGATGATGCGACATAGTTCTTATGGACCGGTGAATCCACTTCCTTATCTAAACTGCGCATGTAGCACATGATGCTAGTTTCTGGAAATCAAGCTAATGTGATCACCGAATTAAAATTATATTTTGATAACCTAGACATGGGAAATCTTAATTAACTCAATACGATCACATGAGAGTCTTTGTGCTAAGATCGAACCCTTGTATGTTCATCTTGTGCGTTCCTCATTAATTGAAATTGTATTCTTACCCATAACCATAATACTCATTCGGGATCTGTTGTGCGACCCGCAGGCGATCCGTTGTGGAGTCTGGGTCACTTAACAGTGTGGCACCGTAGTATATAGCCATCCTTCTCCTTAATTCAATGGCCTAAATCTGATCGCATGAGAGCATGGATTGGGCGTTGGATCTCCCCTTCAAATCCCACAGTCCAGATCATTCCGGATCAGGGTGTTAGAATCTTGAAGATCAAGACCTTAGCACCTTTTTGATCGATAGATCAGATGATGTTCGAAGGTCTCGGCATTATGAACCTTCATCCCCACTAGTCCGCACCTTAGACCAAAAGGATATATCGTACACTGATAGCAAACACTATGCCCCACCCCCATAGCCACGTCAGCATGCCGTTAGGATCCTTCTCGACTTGGTGAGGTGCCTCGATCGAGTCCTACGACTTGGCCAAGATCCAATTGGCATTTGAAGAGAGTGGCCATGGCTTGAGATCTTGAGGCATCCCCAGTCTGTCCCTTTGCACCCAACCTATCCCTAAGGCTATAAATAGCCTTAGCATTCATTCTAGGGCTCCTTGCTGATCAATTGAGTCCAACTGGAGCATTTCCCCAAATTTAACTTCTTGGCCTCCCTTTGCAATTTCGAGCTCTCCCCAGCATTCCAGCTATTTGTGTACCGGTGATAGTTTGTTAGTCCCGGTGTTCAAGACCCCTAGCAGCTTTGCAAGCTTTGCACCCTCTGAAATCTCCTCTGCAAATTGATCCGAGCTCGCCCGTTAAGAACTAGGAACCTCAGTTGTTGTGAAGAGCCAATTAGGTTCAGCATTTACCTCCTTTTGATTTGTAATTTCAAACCTAGGATAGATGAACCGATCTCGATCAATTCAAAGGCTTGAGCTAGCCCCTATCGATCATATCGATCGATCAAGCTAGTTGCTTCTGCTTGGTCTGAATGAGTAAGGACCCAATGATGGGGCCTCTTCCAGACTCAGTAGATGGAATGCTTTGCTTCTCTATCCTTTGGGGAAGGTGTAGGGATCAAGAGGCGCAATAATAGTTGTTTGTGGAGGGGGAATTGTTCCTCCACAGTGAGCTCAGTGGTTGAGAAATCAAAAGTAGGGTCTCTGTAATTTTGTCAACCCCTGATAGGGATTTAACTCTTCATAGGAGCACCTCAGCATATGGAATGTGTCCCAATCAATCCAAGGCCATGGCATGGCCTATCAGCCAAGAATTTGGCCGATTAGGGTTGCCCTAATTGGGCAATTATTGAGGACGAAGGATCAGGAATGATGCACTATGCGGATCGAGCTGACCCGTGACCCGCACTGTGTGCAGTTCTTGGTCGCTCGGGCCCCAGCTGACTCGTGCGGTTTGGATAATGAGCCGAGCCCATTTAATATCAATAATATTAATCATAATTATTTTCCTTAAGGAATATAATCTGATTAATCAAACCATAGGAGAATTTAATTGGGAAAATGCATAATAAATTATTTGAATAATTTTTTATCCACTTATCCAAACCATATGAAATTTTATATCATTTTATTTAGAAAGTCATAAGGAATCTAAATATAAAATAATATCAAACTTTCTGTGGTTGGTTTTCTGATTTAGCATAATTACTTCAGAAATTGATTAGGGTGGATTAGCATGTGCACTTAGCCAAAATGCATGATTCAAGTTTCATTATATTTCTTATGCCTTGTAGAATGGATGTGTTAAAGGAATTAATTTTCTGATTATCCATGTGTTAATTATAACATAATCTTAGAAAGGCATGATTATTAAAAATTAGGGTTTATACTTAACCAAACTTAGTAAACTAAGTCTCTGATTGTTGATATGGACAAGTAGAATATAATTGTTAAGTTTTATGACTTTATAATGATTAGATTTGTAATTAAGTGTTAATCCTTTTTATCTTGACTTAGAGTTTGATTAGCCTTAATTACTTTATGGTTTGCTTAATTTAATTTTTATATGTTTTAATAACAGTAGTATGCATGTTAGAGAACTTAAACTCTAATTTGGATACAATAAATATATTGTTTGACATCAATCAACCTTAAACTTAAGAAATCTTAAAAATTAATTAAGCTAAATAATAATTGATTAAATCTAGGTTTTGGACATCAATAATGCACCATTAACTTACTGATTTTATTAATGATCAATAACTAAGAAAATGGTCTTGGTTTGGTCAAGTTAGGAGTTATACCCTAACTTGCTTAGATTAAGATTCAATTCTTAAACATCTTAAATAAGTCACTTGATTTAAATAACTAAATGACTTACATAATTTCAATAATACCTATTGAATGGATATTGATAATAAGCCATTGAATTAAAAGTATTAAGATCAATAATGAATTCATGTGAATGCTCATATGAACCTATACCTTTACATCCTTGATTTCCTCTTAAATAAGACACTCAGCATGAGATAATTTATAAAATCATAATGATTTGCAAAATGATCAATTCCTAATAATTTACATGACTAAATCCCATAATTATAGTATAGGTTATGATTAGATGGGCTTACCCATCTGATTTATATAATTCAGCTTAATGTATTATGAATTTTAGAATTAATATGAATCTTAGAACTTAAATTATACTAGTATATTTAAGTGCTTAGAACTTTAAAGTTGTGATCTAGTGTTATTAATTTAATAAAACCTTATTAATAGATGGGCTATTGAGGTAGGAAGGCTTATTATCTAATCTTGAGGTAGAAACTTAGATGCACCTTCTCATCTTTAGAGAATTGATCATAGATCCTTGTGGTAGAATAGCCTAAAGGGTTAGACTGAGATCATTTACTTGTGGTAGTGTCCTAAATTGAGTGACTTCTAAGTCACATCCTTGATACCCTTGTATATGATTCATTACAATGGAGTGTGGATTCATTAGTCTTTATTCCTTGAATATTAAATATAATTGAATGAACCAATGGAACTATCAGTTGGAGATGATAGTGTGTATCCATAGAACTAATTTATTTTTGCAGGAAATAGAGTTGGTTGATTTACCCTAAATAGAACCATGGTGTCTCAGTCTTTTCTTAAGGTAATTAGATAAGTACAGTTCAGTTCAAGATAAACAACCCAAGTTTAAGAGTGTTATAAGTATCGGATCGAATACTTAATTTGAGAGAACAAACTGTGACTGGGTCCTACCCCTTATCATCATACATTTTGATAAGTGTAGTTAAACAAACTAAGTTCTTCAAGTTACCTTTCTTAGGATACTATAAGTATATTTTTAACTAAAGTATTTAACAACTTAGTTTCAGAGAATAAACTATAATCAAGTCCTGTCCCTTATTGTCATGTGTTTCGATAAGTGTTGTTAAACAAACTAAGTGTTAAAGTCACCTTTCTTATGAAACATACCACCTCTGTATATACTACCCCTTTATTAGATAAGTTTAAGTTTAATCTTAGCTAATTCCATTCAATGGTTTAAAATTAGGAGTTATAATTCATTTAGATGAATTCTGCATGATAAAGATAAATGGAAACATTACTTGATATTAAATTGGTTACGGATTTTGAAGATTTAAAGCATATAGTCACAAAAGCCTTTGTATATTATAAAATGTATAATTCATTTCAGCATTAGCGTAGCGAATGAGCTCAACTAAAGACTCTGTTAGCAGAGTTTTTGCTCACTTAGGATCTATGGGGTGTCATTTGACACCAAATCAGCATATCAGTGGCATACAGTTCAGTGGCAAATTCCGATGCATAATTATAAATTCAGTGACATATATTATAGTTTTAATCATTAATTACTCAGTTTGTGATTACTTACTATTTTCTCTACACTTCAGTATTTAGTTTGTAGTTTCAGCTTTCCCTACTTTTAAATTTATATTATTTTACTATCTTTTCTACAGTATTACTTAAACTATCTAAATGATAAGTATTAGATAACTGTAGCTATTAGAGTAGCTTTTGATGTGTTAGACTTATTATTTAACACGTGGTACTTTTAGGATTCAAAAATTTGTTAGAACTATAGCAGCTTGTGGAGCCAGATTAGGAACCTTCACAGGAGTTCTAGTATGAGTTCATGGAGCATTAGAGGACTCTTAATCAGCTTTTATTTTCTGCACTAGTCTACTTTCAGTTCAGTATTTAGTCTATTTTTTGTATTTCATTAAGTAAACTATCTATAATAATTCTTGAGTATTTTCTTATCTTTTATGAGATTAATGCTTTACTTAGCTTCTATGATGAATATTTATGGATGTATGCTTTAGCTTTTGCACTCTGTGTTTACTACTACTTATACTTGGTATTGTGATGTGATCATGATATTCATGAAATGCTAGTATTCATGTAACTTGGATCTTATTTTTATTCATAATATAATGCACATGAGTACCTTATCTAATACTTAGGATAAGGATAATACACTTATCTTAAATATTAGTACTCTGCCCTCTTCCCTTGAGGTTGAGTCCTAACAGTAGCTCTTTGTTTTTAGCTCAGCTAGTTTATTTGGGGAGGTTCAGTACCCTTCCCAAGTAACGCACTGTTCCACTGCCAATTATTACATCTTAAACTAACTCATTTGCTTGCAGTGAAGGGATGGGGCATTACAGTTGGTATTAGAGAAATATCGTAAGGTGTCAAATAAGGTGAATGTTCCTATCTACTTTATGATTTGTTCTTTGTAATGGGTAAGATCACAATCATAAAGTGTAAGAAAAGCAGTACCCATAAGTTCATCTAGTTGAATCTCAGAAATAAAAACTAAGAATATCTATAAAATACACCTTAGGACTTGAACGAACTTTAAGAAAGTAAAATATATATAAAGCAAGTGAAATGCATATTTTTGAATTAAGTGGAAAAACTAGAACTAACATTTGAATTAAATTTTAGGAATAGAATATTAATAGTACAGGTTACTATGTTAGAATATCCAACAAGTATTGGACAGATGATTTCCAAGATGGTAAAGTTTATGGTAAGATCATAGATTGAATGTCTCCCCATAGAGTAGAAGTTCTAGCTAGTTCGCTCAATGTTCAGAGGGACCAACCTTCTTGTTCTTCCCAAGGAATGGTTGGATCATGGGACCACTACTTTTGAGAGATAGCATGTCCAGAAAGTTATCATCATCAAATTTTGGGGACACTGCTTGGAGGATCAGCTGAAAGATGGTGGTTTTAGACCTATAGAAGATTAGCAAGGAAACATCTAGGGGTCTCGTACGATGATTTTTGCACTTCCTTTAGGGCAAAATATTGCACTTGATCCTCTAAATT
Source organism: Gastrodia elata (assembly GCA_016760335.1). Taxonomy (NCBI): domain Eukaryota; kingdom Viridiplantae; phylum Streptophyta; class Magnoliopsida; order Asparagales; family Orchidaceae; genus Gastrodia; species Gastrodia elata. Next base: position 25,786,078 of record CM028670.1, on the reverse strand, counting down.
TGTCTCTAGTACCAACCTTTCACATCAGTTATCTGTTATGCATTAACTTCTCCTTCGAGAAGTAATGACTGAAAGAATACTGGATTTTTGTTTTATTCTCTAAATTTGTATCTTTGGATGTTGCAGTCATGAATCTAGGTTCCCCATCAGCTCCTACACCCATTAAGAATATGGTCTCATCCTCTGGCAGACCTGAGTTAATTCCCTGGACAGTCTTATGAAAGCTCTGATTGAAAGTAGTGCATAGCAGGTGCAAGAGACTCACACTCTTATAATGAACTCTTGTCAACAGCCTATTGTCTAGATGGTAGCTCCATCTGCATTACACTTTTTTGGAGATGGCATTATGCACAGCTTCCTACATCTCCGAACACCAACATTCAATGGGGCACTGAACCCAATGGACACCATCAGCTGGCTCAAGTTAGCCGAGAAGAACTTAGCAAACATAAACTGCCTGAACTATGAGGCCATCCATTTGGCCACCCACCTTTTTTAATATGAGGCCAAATATTGATGGAAAAATGAGTGCAACACTAAATTCAAAAACTACAAACTCAAAGATATTTCATGGGATCAATTCATTGAAGCCATCAGAGAATCCCTTATTCCAGTACTTGCTCAAGCGATACTTGAGGATAAACCGCTCCATTTGACTCAAAGTGGAAGATCTCTGGTGGATTACGAACTCAAATTTAGTCAATTATCTTGTTTCACTCCAAACTTGGTTAAATCTGAAGCCTCCCATTGCCACTGATTTTAAAAAGGGTTGAGAGTCTCTATCAAGGCTCATCTAATCTCCCAATAAATTAAGAGTTTCTCTGAATTAGTTGAAGCTACCCATCTGCAAGAAAATTTTCAAGGGAAAATGGATTGTAAAAGAAAAGCTAACTTTATGCAGCCTAATAAAGAAAACTTTGGTCATTGAAAGGTGGAAAAAGTATATAATCATGAAGCAGAGCAATCACAAGCAGAACCTTCTGAATGTAAGTACCATCATCCATATGAGAAGTGTTACCATCAAGGTAATATGTGTTATACTTTTGGACATCAAGTCCATCATGTTTACTAATGCTAAGCCAAGGTCCCTATCGATGGAGTACCCATCACCCGCTTTCAACATGATCAAGTGTTCCAACCTCTACCACTGAATAGCCGAGTTCCTACCTTGGTTGTAATACCGGCTTCCAATCCTTCTACAATTCCCAAAGAAACAGCACCTAGTCCTAAACTGGCCTACAACTGTCAAGGCCATAGGACTCGTAATAAGCAGCAAACAGCTCTGGGTATGCTTTAAATTTACTTTAAATTTCTATTATATTATTTCAACATTTCTTAAATATTTCAAATCGTGATTCTTACTATTGTGATAATCATAGTGACCTTATCAATTAATGGTAAATAATATAATATTGTTTTTGATACTGGAGAAAGTCACTCATTTGTTTCAAAAAATTGGGTTAAAGCCCTTAATTTATTGTCATATCATTTAACAAGCTCATTAGGCATCAGTTTACCTTCTGGGGCCTGCAAGCAATCTCAACAAATCTGTAATGTAGAAATCCCTATCATTGAACAAAATTTCAAAGCTAATTTAATCATGCTATCAATTGCTAATTTTGATATAATTTTGGAATAAACTGGTTAAGTAAACATGGTGCTTCTATAAATTTCCAAAAGAAGAAAATCACCCTAGGCAGCAAAAGTAGATCAAAGATGTTCATTGGTAAATTTATTACTTAAGCTTCGTTAATCAATATGATGAAGGCTGAGACACTAATATGGAAGGGAAGCGATGTGTACCTAGTGACAATGCTAGGTGAAAAGAAAGAAAATATTCCTATCACAAACAATTGTGTAGTATGTGAATTCACTGATGCATTTCTCGAAGACCTACCACCAGATCTTCCTCCTATTCGAAAAGTAGAATTTGGGATATAATGAATTCCAAGAACACAGCCACTCTCAAAAGTTTCTTATTGCATGGCGACTAAGGAGTTACAAGAGTTGAATAAGCAACTTCAAGGGCTGCTCAAGAAGGGTCTCATTCGATAAAGTTCATTTCCTTGGAGAGCGCTGGTGCTGTTCGTAAGAAAGAAGGATAGATCGATGTGTATGTGTATCAATTACCGTGAGCCGAACAAAGTGACCATCAAGAATAAATATCCATTTCCTCGAATTGATGACCTCTTCAATCAATTATTCAGAGCCAATGTGTTTTCCAAGATCAATTTGCAATCAAGCTATCATCAACTAAGAGTCAAGGATTTTGATATAGAGAAGCCATCATTCAGAACTCAATATGGGCATTATGAGTTTTTGGTAATGTCTTTTGGTCTAACAAATGTGCTGTCTATTTGTATGGACTTAAGGCAGCGTGTACTACAGGTATACTTGGATAAATTCATCATTGTCTTTATCAACGATATTTTGATTTATTCAAAAAGTATAACAAAACATGAAATCCACTTAACGATAGTGCTAGAAGAATTGCATGACCACGAGCTCTATGCCAAATATTCCAATTGTGAATTTTGGCTTGACTCAGTTGCATTTCTAGGTCATGTTATATATGCCCCAGGTAAAAGGGTAGACCAGAATAAGATCAATACCGTTCAAGAATGGTCACAACCAAAATTTGTGATCGGCATCAAAAGCTTTCTGAGTTTAGCGGGTTATTACAAGAAGTTGTAAAATATTTTTCTTATATAGCATCACCTTTAATGAAGTTAACTCAAAAGATAGTGCTGTTCATCTGATGTTCTGAGATCGAGAGCGCATTTCAGTTGCTGAAAGATGCTCTTTCTTCTGCCCCACTGCTTGCCTTACCTTAAGAAGGTTTGAACTACCAAGTTTATATTGATGCTTCTGTCTTAGGCTTGGGTTGTGTTATAATGCAAGAAGGAAAATTTATAACATATACTTCTCGTCAGTAAAACTACATGAGAAGAATTACCCAGTTCACGGTCTTGAATTAGCCATCGTAGTATTCGCTCTGAAAATCTGGCATCATTATCTGTATGGCATCCAATGTTCTATTTTCATCGATCATCAGAGTCTGAAGTACATTTTCACTCAATGAGAGCTTAATTATTGCTAGTGAAGATGGCTTGAGCTAATAACCAATTATGATCTATTTGTATCGTTAATGTGCTAGCAGATGCACTCAGCCGTCACGCTACACTATCCGCCAAGATTTCTGCAAGATCGTTAGAAGAAGAATTCCATAAACTCAAGATTGACACAATATGTGGAGATATGCTAAGTTTGATACTAGTCAATATCAATGTAGAGCCAATCTTCCATTAAGATGTCTCCATCTCACAAACTGAAGATGACGATTATCTGAAGCTCAAAGTAAAAAATGAAGGAGGTCGTCGTCAAGATTTGTAGATGCGTAGTAATATAATTTATCAAGGAAATCGTTTGTGGATGCCAAATCCATACATCAGGAAATTCTCATTGATGACCATAATTTAGGATATCAGGCACACACTTATAATACTAAAATGTATCAGGATCTAAAAAAGTCATTCTAGTGGCCTGGAATGAAGAAGAACGTGGCAGAATTTGTAGCGAAGTGTCACACGTGTAATCTTGTTAAAGCAGAACATCAAAGGCTCAGAGGACTTCTTCACCCTCTGGTTATCCATGAATGGAAATGGTTTAATATTTCTATAGACTTTGTCATGGGTCTACCTAAGTCAAGGTTTGGTGTTAATTCTTTCTGGGTATCATGGACTAACTAACCAAATTAGCACATTTCATCCCAATGTGTCAAATGAATTATGTGGAGAAATTGGTAAGACTGTACATTAAGGAAATTGTCATACTTCATGGTATCCCGAGATAAATCCATAAAGGATTCTGAGAAGATCACATTATTCTAGTGGAGTTCGCTTATAATAACAGTTTCCAAGCGAGTATCGGCATGGCGCCATAGGAAGCCCTGTACTGCAGAAAATGTAGTACTCCCTTAACATGGTCTGAAACAAGCATTATTCAATTTTTTGGGTCTAATATGGTGGAAGAAACAAATAAAAAAGTGCAATTGATCCAATAGAGAATTAAAGTAGTGCAAGATCACCAGAGTAAATATCACGATGCCCATCATCATCCTTTGAAGATTTTTCTTATCATAAGGTCAATCCCATGAAAGGAGTAATTTGTTTCCATGTAGTTGGGAAGCTCAGTCATCACCACAACGAACCATTTGAAGTATTAGAAAAGATATGTTATGAAGCCTATATATTAAAGCTTCTAGAGGGTTTCTCTACAGTCCACAATATATTTTATATCTCCTCACTACGGATATGTCTTCATGATCCATCCCACTTAGATATACTTACAGCACTATCTATTTGGCCGAACCTTTCTTATGCAAAGGAGCCTATCAAGATCTTTATTCATGGTCAGAAGCGGCTGAGAAACTGCTCTATCCTAATAGTAAAGGTTCAGTGGAGGAATCATTCTCTTGAAGAATCAATGTGGGAAAAAGAGATTGATATCTAGCAGAAGTATCCAAGTATCTTTAAAATTCTAGGTATCTTTAAATTCTAAATGTTGTACTTTGTATTTTCCTTTCCCTTCTTAGGATGATGTCGAGGACAACATCGTTCTTAAATGGGGGAGTCTGTAACAACCCTAGATTGTTACTTAGTTTAATCATGATTTTTTTTAATCCCATTGCATTTAAAAGATCATTAGAAGCTTACCCTAAAAATTTGGGGTCAATCGAACCTCTCTAGGTTAAATGAATATTTTGGTAAATTTAGGTACCCAAAATAATATCTAAAATATTTTAATCTCCAATCTTAAATATAATTGTATTTTTCAGTTCTTCACCCCCAAACTAGCTAAGAGTGCAAGTTTGGGAATTTTTGGAGATCATTTAGGCTATTATTGAATTTAAATTAAATTGGGGAAATTGCACACGAGGGTTCCTCATAAATTGAATTTTCTTTTATACCCATAACCATAATACCCGCCCAGGATCCGCTGTACAGATCATAGGCAATCCAATATGGAGCCCGAATCGCACGACAGCGGGGCACAGCAGTATTTAGTCGTCCCTCTCCTTAAGCCAATGACCTAGATCTGATCGCGTGAGAGCATGGATCAGGATTTGGATGTCCCCTTTGAATCCCACTGCCCAGATCATTCTGGATCCGAACATTAGGATCCGGAAGATCAAGACTGTAGCACCTTTTTTATCAATAGACCAAATGGCATGTGAAGGTCTCAGCACTGTGAACCTTCATCTCCACTATCACTTGCCCCAGACTAAATGGATCTCTTATACACTGGCAACATACTCTGTCCCCCACTCCCATATACACCTTATCATGTCGTTAGGATCCTTCCTGACTTGGTGAGGCTCCCTGATTGGGCCCCATGACTTAGCGAAGATCCAATTGGAATTTAAAGAGCTCGGCCTTGGCCCGATCTCTTGGGCCATCTCTAGTCAGCCCCATTGCACCCTACCAATCCTTGAGGCTATAAATAGCCTCAGGATTCTTCCTAGGGCTCCTTATTGATCAATTGCATCCAATTGGAGCTTTTTCCCAAATTCAAGTTCTTGACCTCCCTCTGCAATTTTGAGCACTCCTCAGAATTCTAGCTATTTGCGTACTGCTGGTAGTGGATTAGTTCTAGTGTTTAGGATCCCTAGCATATTTGGCAACCTCTGTAGCCTCTAGAACCTTCTCTACAGATCGATCTATGCTCACCTGTTAAGAACCAAATACCCTTGTTGCTGTGAATAGCTAATTAGGCTCGACATTTACCTTGTTTTCATTTGTAATTGCATGCCTAAGTTTGACGAGCCAATCCTGATCGATTTGAAGGATTGAGCTAGCCCTAATCAATCGTATTGATGTATTGGGCTAGTTCCTTCTACCCAATATGTATCTTAGTAAGGACACACTAATGGGGCTCGCTCATACCCAGTGGTTGGAGGGCTTCACTTCTCCATCATTTGAGGATGGTGTAGGGATCGAGAGGTGCAATAATAGTGGTCTTTGGAGGGAGAATTGTCCCTTTACAGTGTGCTTAGAGGCCAAGAAATTAAAAGTAGGACATTTGGCATTTAGTCAAGCCTTGATGGGAATTTTAACTTCCAGAGGAGAGCCTCAGCATAAGGAATGTAGGCCGATCAATGGCATGGCCTATTGACCAAGAATTTGGCCGATTAGGGTTACCCTAATCAGCCAATCATCGAGGATGAAGTATTGGGGATGATTCACTGTGCGGGTCGGGCCGACCCATGACCTGTGCTGTGTGATTGTCCCAGGTCGCTCGAGCCCCAGCCAACCCATGCGATTTGGATAATGGGTCAAGCCGTTTAATTTTAAGAATATTAATCAGAATTTTTCCTTAACAAAAATAATATTATTAATCAAACCATAGGAAAATTTAATTGAAAAAATGTTGAATAAATTATTTGAATAATTTTTGATCCACTTATCCAAACCCTATGAAATTATATATCATTTTGTTTTGAAAATCAAAAGAAATTGAAATATAAAATATCAAACTTTTTATGGTTAGATTTTCTAATTTAGCTTAATTACTCCAGAACTTGATTAGGGTGGATTAGCAAATACACTAAGCCAAAATACATGATTAAAATTTCATTATGTTTCTTATGCCGTATAGAATGGATGTGTTTAAGGGAATTAATTTTTTGATTATCCTTTTGTTAATTATACCATATTCTTAAAAATGCAAGATTAGAAAAAAAATAGGGTTTATACTTAACCAAACATAGTAAACTAAGTCTTTTATTGTTCATATGGATAAGTAGAATATAATTGTAAGTTTCATGAATTTTGAATGGTTATATTTTTAATTAAGTGTTAATTCTTTTGGTCTTGATTTAGGGTTTGATTTTCCTTAATTATTTTCTGTTTTTCTTAATTTAATGTTTATATTCTTTAATAACAGTAATATGCATGTTAAAAAACTTAAACTTTGATTTGGATACAATAAATATATGATATTGTATTAATCAACCTTAAACATAAGGAGTCTTTGAAATTGATTAAGCTAAATAATAATTGATTAAATCCATATTTTGGACATCAATAATGCCCCATAAACTTATTGATTTTATTAAATATTAATAACTAAGCAAAAGATCTTGGTTTGGTCAAGTTAGGAGTTAAACCCTAACTTGTCTATATTAAGATTCAAATCATAATCTTCTTTTAAAAGACTTGCATGATTTTAATAATATCTATTGATTGTACATTGATCTTAAGCCATTGAACTAAGAGTATTAAGATCTATAATGAATTCATACGATTGCTCCTCTGAACCTATACCTTTAAATCCTTGATTTTATCTTAAGAAAGACCCTTAGCATGAGATACATTATAAAATGATAATGATTTGCTAAATGATCAATTCCTAATAATTCACAAGATTGGATCCCATAATTACAGTATAGGTTGTGATCAGATGGGTTTACGCATCTAATTTATATAATTCAGCTTAAGGTATTAGGAATTGTAGAATTAACATGAATCTGATAACTTAGATTACACTAGTATATGTTAGTGCTTAGATTCTTAAAGTTATGATATTGCATTATTAATTAATTAATTGTTAAACCTTATTAGTAGATGAGCTAGTGAGGTAGAAAGAACTTATTATCTAACCTTGAGGTAGGAACTTAGATGCACGTTCTCATCTTTAGAGTATTGATCCTAGATCCTTATGGTAGAATAACCAAAAGGTTTAGATTGAGATTATTTCCTTATTATAGTATCCTAAATTGAATGGCTTCTAAGTCATATCCTTTATATCCTTGTGTAGAGTTCACCACAATGGAGTGTGTATTCATTAGTCTGTATTCTTTAATTATTAAATAGAATTGAATGAACCAATATAACCATCAGTTGGAGTTAATAGTGTACATCCATAAAACTGATTTATTTTAGTATGAAACTGAGTTGGTTGATTTACCTTAAATAGAATTATGGAGTTTCGGTATTACCTTAGCTAATTAGATAAGTGCAAATCAGTTCAAGATAAACATCCCAAGTCCAAGAGTGTTATAAGTAGGGAATTGAGTACTTAGTTTTAGAGAACAAACTGTGATAGGGTCTTGCCCCTTATCATCATGCATTTTGGTAAGAGCAGTTAAACAAATTAAGTACTTCAAGTTACCTTTCTTAGGACACTATAAGTATGTTTTTAATTAGGGTATTTAATGGCTTAGCTCAAGAAAATATTATGTGACTGGGTCCTGCCCCTTGTTGTCATGAATTTTGATAAGTGCAATTAAACAAACTATGTGTTAAAGTCATATTTCTTAAGAAATATACCACCTATGTATATACAACCCATTTATTTGATAAGCTTAAGTTAAATCTTAGCTAATTCCATTCAATGGATTGGAATTAGGAGTTAGAATTCATTTAGATGAATTCTACATAATAGAGATAAATGGAATCATTACTTGATATTGAATTAATTCTAGATTTTGATGATTTAAAGTATATAGTCATAAAATCATTAGCATATTATAAAATGCATAAGTCATGTCCGCAATAGTAGAGTAAATGAGCTCACCTAAAGACACAATTTCTGATTACTTACTATTTTCTCTGCAGTTCAGTATTTTATTTGCAGTTTCAGCTTACCTTATTTTTAGATTTGTATTGTTTTCAGTTTCCAGTTGTTTTATTATCTTTTCTAAAATTTTACTTAAACTATTTAAATACTAATATTAGATAATTATAACTTTTAGGATAGCTTTCAATGTGTTAGACTTATTGTATAACATATAGTACTTTAGGGATCCAGTAATTTGCTAGATCCAAAGTAGCTTGTGAAGCCATATTTGGAACCTTCACAAGAGTTATAGGAGGAGTTCATGGAGCATTAGAGGATTCTTCATTGCCATTTATTTTCTACACTAGTATACTTTCAGTTCAGTATTTAGATTATTTTCTGTATTTCCTTAAGTAAATTATCTGTAATAATTCTAAATGTATTTTCTTTTCTTTCTTGAGATGCTTTAGTTAGCTTTTTTGATGAATATTTTTGGACCTATGCTTTAGCTTCCGCGCTCTTTGTTTACTACTACTTATACTTATTATTGTGATATAATCAGGATATTCATAAAAGGCTAGTATTATTGTAACTTGGATCTTACTTTTATTCATAATCTAATGCATACGAGTACCCTATTTAATACTTAAGATAAGGACAATATACTTATCTTAAGGATTAGTACTTAGTCCTCTTCCCATGAGGTTGACTCCCATCAGTAGCTCTTTATTTTCAGCTCATCTAGTTTATTCGAGGAGGTTCAGTACTTTTCCCGAGTAACACACCGTCCCGCTGCTAATAGTTACTCCTTTAACTAACTCATTTGACACGATGACAGTATCGGGCATTACAAGGGCTCATGGCTAGAGTAGTTCTCAAGTCTTGATGCATGACTTTCCAGAACATGGACGTGAATCTATTATCTAGATCAGATATGCTTGACTTCAGAATGCCATGAAGTTTGTTTATCTCTGTAATATAGACCTTAGCTAACTCCTCCATAGAATCAGTTTGATGTATTGGAATGAAGTGGGCTGACTTGGTCAATCGATCAACTATAACCTAGATTGAATCAACACCAGACCTTGACTTGGGCAAACCCATGACAATGTCCATGGATAAATCAAGCCACTTCCATTCAGGGATTGCCAAGGTATAAGGAGTCCTCCAAGCCTTTGATGTTTGGCTTTGACTAAATTGCACTCAAGGCACTTCATAATGAATTCAGCTATAACTTTTTCATCCTAGGCCACCCAAGAGATTGCCTTAAGTCTTGATACATTTTTATACTACCCAGATGAATCATGTAGCCCTAATTATGACCTTCGACTAGAATCTCCTGATGCATGGATTTGGGAATCTGTAGACGCTTTCCTTGGTATATTGCGTTGCTTTGAAATTAAAGATCAGTATGATGGCCAATTTTTATATCTATCTTGAGCTTAGGATAGCATGCATATTTTGTTAAAGATAAAGAAACATCTCTGAGAAATGTTGGCTCTGTGGTGCTCAGATTTAGGAGCATATGCTTAATGTTGTCATGCTTAATGTTGAGCTTCACAAATTTAGTTGACAACTGACTTTCAGTAATCATTGAACAGAGAAAGGCAAGATGACTAAATGAATCAGCCACGACATTAGCTTTACCAAGAAGATATTTAATAGTCAAGTTGTAATCGCCAATCAGCACTTGCCATTTTTGCTGACAAAAATTCAACTAACACTGAGTAAAGATGTACTTTAAACTCTCATGATTAGTGAAAGTTTTACATTTAATTGCATAGAAGTAGTAGTGCCACCAAATTTATAAAGTGAACACTATAGCAGCAAATTTGAGATCATGGACTGGATAGTTCTATTCATTTAGCTTCAGTTGAAGAGACGTGTAAGCAATAACCTTCTTCTCTTGCATCAACACACATCCTATCCCTGTTTCCAAAGCGTCACTGAAGAAATAAAAATTCAATCCCTCTTTAGGAAGGGCTAGCACAAGAGCAGAACTGAGAGGCTATTTAAGCTTTGAGAAAGCTTCCTCACATTTAGGGGACCATTCAAATGGAATAGCCTTTTGAATTAGCTGAATCAATGGAGTTGTTACCTAAGAGAATCCTTTAATGAATTTGTGGTAGTATTCAGCTAAACCAAGAAAGCTTCGGATGTCAGTCACTGATTTTGGATGCGACCAATCTTAGACATCACTGACTTTCTTTTGATTAACTATGATTCCTTGAGCGTAGACAACATGATCGAGAAATGCCACAGAATAGAGCCATAACTCACACTTGGAATAATTAGCATAGAGTTGATGCTTGCACAATTTTTCTATTACCACTTACCAATGGTCTTCATGTTCCACTTTGCTTTTTGAATAGCTGAAAGTATTATTGAGGAAGATGATAATGAATTTATTGAGGAAAGCCTTAAGCACGCACTGCATTAAATTCATGAAGATGGATGGTGCATTCATTAAGCCAAAAGGCATTGCCAACAATTTATAATGTCCATAGCAATTCTTGAAGGTCGTCTTCTCAACATCTTCATCCTTGACTAGCAGCTGGTGGAAGCCGGACGACAAGTCAATATTTGAGAAAACTTTAGCATTAGATAACTGATCGAATAGATCATCAATTCAAAGTAACAGATACTGGTTCTTAATCATTACCATATTGAGCTCATAAAATTCTATGCACATATGCATAGAACCATCATTCCTCTTGACAAACAAAATTGGCGCTCCCCAAGGCGATGCACTTGGCCTAATCAAACCTTCTCTAACAATTCTTGAAGTTGCTTGTTCAACTCTGCAACTCCTTCGGCACCATCAGATATGAAACCTTGGAGACAGGCTGCATTCCATAAATGAGCTCGATTGCAAACTCTACATCTCTAACTAATGGAAGACCAGTAGATCTTACGGACATTGAAAAATTTGCAAATAATACAATTTGAATTGATTGAAACATCTTTATTCTCTCATAGCATCGTAACTAGGATGGCATCACAACCTTTTCTTACGAGCTTCTTAGCTTTAAGAGTATTGATCAGGGAAGCTTGGTTACTAAACTTACTAACAAATGACTTGGCTTGACTTTCATTGCCCAAGTTATTTTCATGTTCTGGCAGTTGATAGTGCCATCATCCTTGATTAGCCAATTCATTTTGAGAATTACGTGAAAATGTACAATCGAGAGCACGATTAACTTAGCTTCAAAACTCTACTCATAATGGGAAATGCTAAACTGCATAACTGATGAGCTAGCATACGGGCTCCATCTAGCATACGGGCTCCATATGGTAACCTTATGCTTAAGGAGTTGGCTAAATGATAGAGAGGTAACTTAAGAGCATTAGCCCAACTATCAGATACAAAAGAGTGACTAACTCCAGTGTTGAAAAGAATGTTACAAGATTTGTCACTTATTTCTATGGTTCGGATATGATTTCATTATCTTCTGGAGCAGAGGCTGGAGTCAACATGTAGACTCTAGAGAGGGTAGAAGGTTGATTATTTTGAGGTACATGGCCCTGACAGTTGTGGTCATGAACTGGAGCAGGCGTACCTTTAGAAGTTTTAGCTGGAGGAGCTAGTGTCATGACTGCTAGAGCATGAGCCTGACTACTCAATGGTTGGGGGCAGAAAGCTTGATCTCTTATGGAATATACAATGGCGACTCCATTGATTGTCTTCTCATAGGTGCAAGTGATGAAGCAATGGCCTTCCCTGCCACAGGTGAAACGAATGTTTCCCTGATGGTAATATTTACCATAGAAATGTGGATGTTTGCACACCGGGGCCTCCACCGGGGGTTGATTGGCTTCAAGGTTGTAGACTTTAGCCTCCTTATGGGACTTGAAAGGCTCTCTTCCTACAGATGTGAAATGTGTTTTCCTTTTCTTCTCCATTTGGCCTTGAAAGTGTTCTTGCATTCTAGCCACTTCAACATTTTCAGAAAAATGCTTAAACTGACTGGAGAGTAGGCGTGCTTGAATCGAATCTCGGAGTACTTTTAAAAGGTGGTTGCATCCGAATGCTTCATACCTCACTGGATCAACTACAGAATTCAACTACAAAAGAAGCACATAAATCATCATAAGTGATGATATGTCATCCTCTCTTGTGCTTTTGCTCGAGCCTTCGATATGTCAAGATCCCCCATCTTTTTGCTGATCCACCTAGCAACGATCCCATGATTTGAAGGTGATGGCAAGCAGTCTCACAAAGGGCAGCTGTCACATGATCCGGCCATTCTCAAGCAAGAACTGAGTGAATGATTCCTCAGAAGTTTGAGAACTCCAATGGATGAGACTCCGCTAATAGTCCTATCATAGATCTTGCCATCTTGAAAGTCATCCATCCAATAGTCATCGAAGAGCTTAAAGTAGTGATTGAATCCATAACAATAGTTATCCATTCCTATTAATATCATTTATTACATATGAGGGTTTTGCTTTTTTACTTGAGCTTATTTAAGAATCTTTTAAACATTTAAGTTCATTCAAAACCCTAAGGTGTCCTTTTCTAGATGTTCTTTGTTTTCATTTCTGAGATTCATTCTGATGAACTAGGGATGATACTTTCCTTACACTTAGTGATTGTGATCATAACTGTTCCAGATAATGGATCATAAGGTAGATAGAAATACTCTTCTTATCTTATGATTCTTCTCTGATACCATCTATAGATAGAAATACTCTTCTTATCTTATGATTCTTCCCCGCCTTATCGCTGCATCCAACAGAATGATTAATAAAATACTTAACAGTTAGCGGTGGGATGGTTCTTTACTTGGGAATGCTGAACCTCCCCAGGCTTACTACTATTGAAAACTAACTTTTAAGACAAGTAACATCCTTATCTTAAGTATTAGTTAAGATACTTCTACATATTGGATTTAATAAAAGAATTAGAGTATATATATACCCAATGTATACCAGTACTTTATATAAGTTTCAACTTGATCACTAGTACAAGTACAAGAAATATTCAGAGTTCTGAAGCTAAAAGCATTCATTCGGTGCTTTCATTATAGAATTGAATAAGAAAGAATTCATCTCAGAAAATAAGAGAAAACACATCTAGAGTTGATTATTATAAGCTATAATTTAAAATAAAGAGCAGCAAATAAAAATCTCTCATCTCACAACTAAATGGCAAACTAGGCAAGTAAGTAAAAGCTATGTTGTCTACTACTCCTCCGAGTTTGCCTGTATTTTATGGATGGCCTCTTTATACTGCTCAGGATCTGACATTATTAGTTTCACAATACCAGGGCCCCAACAAAAAAAAAAAAAAAAATCTTGTGTTAGACAATGAGTCTAAGTACATTTTAAGCTACCATATTTCTTTCTTATCATTTATGAAATCCTACTTAACATTCAGTAAAATAGAAATGTACTACAAAAAATTGAAGTAAATTGAACTAAAATAAAGTACTGAAAACTGAAAGTAATGCAAAATTGTAACTGTGTAAAAGAATGGATAGTAAATAATTTGTAAAATAACTATAAGCTAAATAAATTAGTGAAATAGAATTGTGCTAAACTCCACTGTATATGCATTCGAATATACAACTAAAATATTCCATAATTATGTAGTTGATGCAACCTTACATCCCAATGGAATCCAAATATCATGATGCTTATTGCATCCTATAGTTCCTTCTAAACCTTGATGCATGCTACATCCCGTAGCTCTCAAATGATTCTTGATGCTTTATGCTTATGCAGGTTATGCCAAATACCTTGTTGCAACGATAGTTCCAAGTCATCGAAAATCATGAAAATAAAAGAAAGGTAACCACCCCTTCTAGTTATCTAACTATTTAACTTGGTTTATCCTAATATGCACATATACTCATAAATGACATATAAATCAAAATTATAAATCACAAATTTTACCTCAACCCAAATTCATCTGAAATTGGTGCTTCTACAAACTAGGTTCACATAGCCTTCTAGGTTATCACATGCTAAGATTAGATATAAGTAACACCCCATCCCCTCACCATGCCCAAAAGATGAATATTGATAATATAATTGGCGATGGAGTGATGCGTTACTCAGGAAGAGTTAACCTCTCCTAATCAGACTTATTACTGAACACTAATTCATAAGATAGGTGTAATATCCTTAACTTAATTATTAGTTGAGGTACTTATACACATTAGGTTTAGAATGGATGATGAATCATTACCCAATGTATATGGTAACCTATATGAATTTTATGTGGATCACATCACAATACTAAGAATAAATAATAATAATAATAATAGAGTGTAGAAGCCTTTGCATTCATCCATAACCTACTAGATTATCATAGAAGCAAACTAAAAATATTCATCTCATAAAAGAAAGGAAAAGCACATCCAGAATTAATTATTAAAAACTATAGCTTAAAATAAAATGAGCAATAAAAGTCTCTCATCTCATAGTAGAATTAAACTAAGATAAAAAGTAAGGGATGAACTAGCTAATGCTCCTCTAGATCCTCCTAGATCTCTTGAGTTGCCTCCAAAGATGGCTACTCCAACTGCTTAAAATCTAGCATTATTAGTTTCACAATGCCAAGGCCCTAATTAAAAATAAGAAAATTATTGTTAGACAATAAGTCGAAGTACATTTTAGGCTACAATTAATATTTTCTTACATTTAAGAGATTCTTAATTATGAATAAATAAAATAGAAATCAAGCTATAGAAAACTAAAGTAACTGAAAATTAAGGGCTTGAGATTTGATAATGGTGGAGAATACTATGATAGGGAGTTCAAGAGGTTTTGTGCTTTGAGAGGTATAAAGAGAGAATTCACAGTTCCAAGAACACCACATAAAAATGGTGTTGCAGAATGAATGAACAGAACAATCACCGAAGGAGACAAGAGCATGAGATTACATGCAGATCTCCCAAAGTATTTTCTTCATCTGATGATCAAGTTCACAGAATTATCAAACCATTTTCATTCAGGGATCTCTAATGGCTTAAGAAGTTCTCTAGGCTTTTGATATTCAGCCTTTATATATGAATAAGTGTAATAACCCAAGTTGTTATCCTTGTCAATTAAGACTAATCTCCATCGTAATCTTAATCCTATGTATTAATCAAGTCATTATGAGTCAACCACTATGACCTAGTCCAAATCAGGAGTCCAATAGATCAAATCCTGATTAGTAAAAAATCAGAAACTCTAAAATTTGACCTATCTAAATTGACATCAAATCAAAAATCAGACATTGCCAATGTGCTCATTGCCCCCAAATTAGCTAGGGGTGTTGTTTTCAAGTCAATCGGAAGTCGTCGAAATTTCGACAAATATTTTAATAATATTTAATACCCAAAAAATAAGAAAATTAAATACTCGTCAGAATTAAAATTTGACTTCACCGTTGTGATCCTCACCCCCAAATTAATTAAGGGTGAAATTTTGGGATTTTTCGGAGCACATTTATAAAATACAAATTTTTCATTATTTTAAAGAATTAATTTCATAAATTAATTCAAAGCAAAAAAAAAATTCCATTTCCCTCTTAGCTGATCCCTATGCTATCCATTCCCTCTTTCCCAGTAGCTTCCTCTCCATGCCATACACTCAAGTAAGCTGCCGCCATTTCCTTTTCCCCCCATGTTTGATGGGAAGGCTCGTTGATGAGCCATGCTTCCCCTCCACTAAAAGAGCCTTAGCTCTCAGCCCCATGTCCCCCCTATCTCGCTTTCCAGGCTGAGCTCCTCTCTTCCCTGTATTGTTGTACTTGCTGCTGAAAGAAACTTCAGTCCCTTTCTCTTCTTGCTAGCCGTTGAAGAAGAAGAAGAAATGATCTCTCAAGCTCTCAAGCCTCCCTTATAGAATCTGCCATTGTCAAAGCCAAGGTACTCCCTTTCCCCCATTGAATGTATTCAATGACTACTTCACTTCACTCTTATGCTTAGTTTGTATCATTAGAAATCTGTATTTAAGGTATGGAGTTCATTGGAGCTCATTAGGCTTGTAAATTTAGGAAGCTGAAGCTGCTCTGATTTTTGTTCTTTATGTACACCCAGTCCCTTAACCCCACAATTTAAATTGATAACTTAATCCCTTGGTGCTGATTTGGGAATCAATGGAAAGGTCTTGGAAGGAGCTTTCCATTGGTATATGGCACCACATGTGAACTGCTCTAAGTTGAGAGTAATTGAGCCTGAAAGTTGACCCATTGCTATTTTTGCACAAGCAAAATCACCGTCGGGTGCTACAGCATGCTACAGTGTCCGAGTTTCAAAAATTAGGGTCCACTACAGCGCGCTACAGTGCCCCAGTTTCAAATTAGGTTCCACTATAGCGTGCTACATCGCCGAAATCCGCCACATCCCGCCGTAACGTCCAGAAAATTGACCATATCTTCGTCAATTGGACTCCAAATCTAAAAATTTAAAGGGCTAACTAGCTTAGAATTTCATTGTTAACAATAATCTGAAATAATATTTAGGTTCTGAACCCTATAAAAATTATAAAATGACCAAAATAGCCCTAACCTTAATTAGGTCATAACTTGACCTATTGAAGTTAAAATTGGGTTTACTCCTAGTTAAAGTACTTAGTGTGATATAGGGAAGCTATAGCCAGTGAGTTTACTAAATTTGGATACCAAATGGAAAAGTTAGCTTTTTGACCTTCTTAACTTAGAAAATTACCAAATTGCCCTTAGAAATTGAAATAGTAATAACTAATTCATTAGACCTCAGAATTTAGTGTTCTTGGACTTTATGAAATCCTTGAATATCAACGAGCAATAAACTGCATAAAAATTTAGATTTAATTAGGTGCAATTTACTAAAATATCCCTTAGGTCAAAAACCCTAGTTTGGACCTATAGGACCCATTTCTTATCCAAATTTAGTGTACTTATTATCCATCTTCTAATTAGATAATAAGGAATCATTTGGCAATAAGAAATTCTAATTTGTAGCCCTAAATCAAAAAGTAATTTTTGGACCCTTAAGTAGGGGCAAAATGGTTATTTTGCCCAAAATTTAGGTTAAGTATCCTTAACCCTCAAAATACATTTTAAATCATTAAAATCAGTAATAAAATTGATTTTGGATCAATTTAAGTCATAAATCCCTCAATTGGAATAATTTATAAAAACATCTCAATTTTATGCTTAAAAATCTTGAAGTAATGTTAATATGCCCTACTTAGCTAAAATCCATCCCTAACCCCCCTAATTAAATAAAATTGGCAAGAAATTTCCTAAGTCTTATCATTAGGAATCCTTACTGAACCTTAGGATCTATTCCTTAAGAATAAGGTTAAATATCAGGCTATATTTCATTCATTAAATAACGGGTTTATTCAATGAATGAATCTTTGATTTTTATTGGTTTCTTGATTTTCATAATTTCTTTTTTGATTATTTTATCTTTCAATCTTAGATTAAGAATAGCAGAATCATCCTATTAAACTTGACTTTGCTAAATAGGATTTACCTCAATCATTAGTTCACTTAGAACTAAAACCTTAGACCCTTAGAGTTTACCTTTAGATTATGTGCTTAACTCCAATCTCGTGATGTTAAAATCATAATCCTTAGTTTAGTAGATCTTCATCGGATCTTAGTATAGAATGTCTAAATTCACTAATTAGGTCATGATGATTTATTATTTAATTCATAATCAATATTGATTTAATCATATTCGGACCTAGCTAGTCCTAATATTTTGTAATATAAAAGGCTGTACTTCTAAGTTACACTCGATAGTAAGAATTGGAGATCCTGAACTTGTGTAATTTAGAATAGTTTAATTAGATAGTAATAGTGTCACCATGTGTAGAAGAGTTCCTTGCTTACTACTTGATTATTGTGCTACGCATTCCTTGTATTTTGTGCTTAATCCCTTGGATGTGCCATGTAAGAAAACTTTGTGCATGAAATGAAAACTATTTTTGGATGTCATCCTAATTATTCCAAGGATGAATGTGCACCAGACCTACCAGAATATGTATGCATATTCCTTGCTTAGTTTGTTTGAGATGTGTTTCTTACCTCAATTTTTATTTAGTTATAAATGCTGTATTTATTAATTACTCTGCTCCTTGTATGCTTACTGCTCTTATGCTAGATAGTTGTTTTAGTTTTATACATGTAAATGGTGATATTAATAATTCATGTAAAAAATTCAACCTAAAATGTACTTAGACAATTATCTAATAAGATTTTCTTTTATTGGCAGGGGAATTGGCATTGTGAAACCGATAGTGTCATATTCAGATAGGTTTGAGGAGTGGGTGCTGAAGAGCAAGAGCCATTTATTATAAGGAAACATCAACTAGGAGAGCCAAACATTATTTAGTTTCTTTTTTAATTTTTTGTGAGGATGAGAGATTTTATTTCAATTCTTTAAACTATTTATTAATATTGTAATAATTCAGGTACTTGTGCCTTTGGTTACTTTTCTGCACTATTATTTTATGAGCTATTTATTTCCTTTTATGTCTGATGTATGATGAAATGGATGTACTGCTTGTTTCATATGCTTCCGCACTCTATGTTTGTGTTGATTAGTGACTGATCTCCTATATTCATTCTGTGCAACCTCCTTCCCTTATTAGTGGATTGTGAATCTTACCTAATCCAAAGATAAGTGAGAGATTTGCCAGAGTGGCACACCACCTCTTAAGTCTAATCTTGCGAATTAGGGGGTGGGGTGCCACAATAAGAATGGCACATAGAGATGAAAACTGCAATATCTCTTTCAATGCCAGGCCACTTTATGAACTTCTTTAGATCATGATACATCTTACTGCTAACAGGTGAACAGTGTAACATGAATAATGAGCCTCAAAAATAATTTAAAACGATAAACTCTTAGGATCCCATAACCTTTCTTTTTGAAAGATTACACTAATATCATGATAATGCAACTCAGATTTCTTACCTTTCTCGATATCAGACTTAAGCTTAGATTAACCTTCATCTTTATTTCGGGCTTCGACCATTCTTGATCTCAAGGAGGATTCTAACTGACAAAAAAATAGAATTCTATGCAAATCTGTAAATCTGATCGGCTCAAGGTTCAACCTTTCTACAAAGAGAAGATAGTGTTGCTTTATGACATAGGGCATCGGCTACTACGTTAGCTTTTCCTGGGTGATATTTGATTTCTGAATCATAGTCTTAAATCAACTCCAATCATCAGCACTATCTACAGTTTAACTCCTTTTGTATGAAAATATATTTCAAACTCTTGTGATCTGCAAATTTTTCACAAATTACACCGTACAGGTAGAGTCTCCAGATTTTGAGGGCAAAAACTACCGCTATAAGTTTAAGATCATGCATGAGGTAGTTACTCTCATTAGACTTTACTTATCTTGAGGAAAAGGCTATTACTTTCCAATCTTGCATCAAAACACATCTCAGTACTACCTTAGAGGCATTAGTGTAAACCTGAAAATCATGAGGTAGCACAAGGATTAGCGTAGAAGTTAGCAAATGCTTTAACTTATTGAAAGCTTCTTAAAAGTCTAAGTTCCAGACAAATGACACTTCCTTTCTAGTTAACTGAGTTAACAATGTTGCAATCAGAGAAAACACTAGAACAAACCTTCTGTAAAAGCCTACAAGTCCTAGGAAACTATGGATCTCGATTACAGACTTGGGTTGCACCCACTGCTAAACATCATGGATCTTCTTTTGGTGAAATCGAATCCATTAAGCATCAATCATGTGACCCATAAATGCCACAAAATTGAGCCAAAATTTGCAGTTGAAAAACTTGGCGAAGAGCTTATGCTTTTGAGTAGCTCTAGAAGAACACATAGATGCTTCTCATGATTAACTTCTAACATATAGTAGATCATAATATCATTAATGAATACTATGACAAAATCATCAAGATATGGCTTAAGGATACACTGCATTAGATCCATAAATATAGATGGAGTGTTGGTTAGTCCAAAAGAAATGATTAAAAACTCACAATGACCATAACACATCTTGAATGCAGTCATAGGAATGTCATCATCCTTAAGTCTGATCTAGTAGTAACTTGATATCAAGTCTATTTTGGAAAATACTTTTTCTCTTGCAAGTTGGTCAAATAGGTCATTGATTCTTAGTAGGGGATACTTATTTTTGACAGTCACCATATTTATCTCCCTGTAGTCTATGCACATCTGCATCGAGTCATCCTTCTTCTTCATGAACAAAATAGGGGCTCACCAGAGCGACATACTAGGATGAATGAAGCCTTTCTCAAGAAGTTCTTGCAGTTGCTCTCTCAGCTCCTATAGCTCATTAGGAGCCATCCTATATAGGGCTTTAGCTTTGGGCTACATTCTTGGAAGTAGTTCAATGGAAATTTCTATCTCTCTCAAAGGAGGTAGTCTGAAGAAATTATCTTGGATGCACATTTAGTAATTATTAATTATATTTGTGTCTTCCATGGATCTATCTTCCTTGGCTTCACCAGTCATGCTTGCTAAGATCACATCACTACCTTTGCAAATGAGGTGCTCAGCTTCTACCTCATTAATTAAAAATGCAATTAAATCAAGCTTACCTACAAACACTTCAAGTTTCTTTCCTAATTTTAATGTAACCTTCTTCTATTGGCAGCCTATAATGAGGTAGAATTTACTTAACCAATTTATGCCTAAAATAATGTCAAAGTTCATGATCGATATAGCAATAAGCTTTGCTTGAAAATATTTGTTATTAATGGGAATGTTTAACATATAAAACTTTTTAGCATGCATTTCTGCTCCAGATGATATTCGCACACGCAAGTCGTTGCCCACATTGAAATGTTAAAGGTTGAGAGAGATGGCATAATTCTTGGATATGAATGAGTGATTAGCACCCATATCAAAGAGTGTGTCACAAGGTTGGTTGTTAATATACAGAGTTCCTATGATGGAAATAAGACTTTATTTAAATGACTAATGTAGTAAGAGAAAAATCAAGAAAGTAAATATGCAGATAAGAATCTTGGAACGTACTAGTGATGACATCTTTGTCCTCTTGGGTGACAATGGGTGCCAAAGCATCAACATGAGGAATGACTGAAGATTGAACGATAGCTTTACCCTTGGTATTACTCCTTGCTTGAGATTGCTTCTGGGCAGGTGGAGATGCTCCCCATGGGTTCTGAGCACTTCTACAAGCTAGAGGTGGCATTATAGCAAGTGTTGGAGATTGAGCATTGATAGGACTGGGGTTGTAAACTGTGGCAGTGCAATTGATCTTAATCAATGATCCAAACCATTCGGCAATCCCTATACCTTTCGCCAAGTCTGCCACAAGTATAACACCAGTTACCAAAGTGCTAACATTTCACGTAAAAATACAATTTCTAACAGCAAACACCCTGTCTCCCTGGCTGGTGCTGAATCATTTGATAGACCTTTGGCTCTTGCCAGCTGATGAGCCCCATATCTATAGTTATTTTCATGTTAAAAAGTATAATTTTCTTAAACAAGTCGTTATTCTAGTATGTTTTATTGTCAATGTAGCTAGGAAGTGATCATATTACAAAAATTTCAGAAACTGATGAAAATGAAGAATTATGTGCACTACAGTGTGCTGCGGCAAATTCAAAAACCAAACTCAAGAACTATAGTGCGCCACAATGCGTTCTGGAGCTACATGGTGCTGTAGTGTGCCCAAGATTGAAAGTCTGATGTTATCGCAAGGCGTTGAACCCTTAAGATAGAGTACAGCGCATCGTAGTGTGATCAAGACAAAAAATCCTATGCTACAGCATACCATAGAGCTCTCATCACTGAAGTTTTGGCGCTACTGCGCGCCATAGCTCCCAGCGTAAAGTAAGCTAGGTACTACAGCGCACCATAGTGCCCGCCGTAATTCTACTCAAGAATAGACACTCAATCACCATTGGGATGAGGAGGAGACTTAATTCTTCCTCTTCCCACAACAAGAAATTATTGCAAATACATTAAAGCTTCCTCATTTCCAAAGGCATAACAGAATGAAACTTAATGAAATCCAATTCTCTAGGAATGGGAAAGGGTGGTTGCTTAAATGTTGTGATATAATAGGAGGAGTATAAAAGCACATATTCAATAGAAAATAGAGGTTCTAGTTTTCCATACTCAAAGCATATTGGAGATAGAAGCAGCTAAAAGAGAAAAAGAGAAGAGAATACCCTCTACCTAAGGAAGGAGAAGGTTGCACCCATAAGGATAGAATGAGCACAGAAGAAGGAGAAGGTTAAGATATCCAAGAAAGAGGAAGAGATGGGTGAATGTGACAACAGTTCCCTAGTATCGTACCTTATCTCATACCTTTTATTTTTCTTTGTAAAAGTCATGCAAAGACTTCATTCTTCTTATGATTTGTCTACTATTTATTTTTCAACGGCAGCCTAAACCCCCCTTGAGGAAGCTTGGGCTAATGCATATAATGATTTATGGAATGAAATTGTTTGTACTAATTGATTATTAATGAATATCTTATTAGTCATTTCTTTTTGATTAAGTGATGTGAAGAATGTATTGGATGAATTATTTTGTCATGAAGATATTCTAAGAAAATGAGTGTCTTAAAATGAGGAAAACCATTGAGCTCTTTGATCTTTTAGTACTAAGGCAATGCATGTTTAGCGTCCTCGCCGCAAATGTCCGTGGCAACATTCGTTGTGCGAAGATGACCAATGCAAATGCTTAGATTTCAGCTGATGAATAGAGCATGGAATATTCAGTAATCTTTAAGCTCCACTGCTCACCATTAGCTTATGCGAGAAATTGGTGCGCAACAGCCTAGAGCCTTGTTACAAGCTCTATGAGCATCGTAGCATAATTCATTTTCTAAGCTAAGAAGTTGATGCATGTGAGCTAAGAGCCACCGGTTGAGCTCCATAGCTCATCCTAGGTTTATGCAAGGATTTATATGTATTGTGTGCTATGGGTGATGAGACATAACCCAAACTTGCCTGATGGCTCATCTCCTTAGCCAAACCTAGAATTGATGCATATGAGCCATTGGTGAAATCAAGTTCATGTGGTGCATAACTAAAATTATAGATCTTATAGCTTAGATGTAAGCATTAAACTCAATCAATATTTATCAGATGAGGGTCTACGTACAGAGATTGAACCTCCTTGTGTTCATCTATAAGCACTAAGCAAGACTTAGTACATTTGGGGGACACCATAGAGAATACTATGTTTATTGATTATAATTAAACTATCCAATTTATTCGAGACTAAATTGATAAAGAAGAGTAATGAAATCAACCCTAAATGAACTGCATGCTAAAACCCAACTCTCTATATTTTCTCTATAATTAGTTTCTAATCCAAGAAACTTTGATTTGCTAAATTAGAACCAAGCCATCAACCAACTTAATCATCATACAAATACTAATAAACTCAACTAAAATTTAGTAATGTAACAACACCGTTCCCAAAGGATGATAAATCTCAAGATCTCACCATCCCATTATTACTTTAGATCATGTGCACTTGCACGTAAGCGTAGACGTACATTTTCTGTGTGTCAGGTTACTGGCGCCATTACCGGGGAACGATTTGTGTTTTGTATTAGAGACAACTTAAGAGTAACTAGTGAATTAAGATTTTTTGTGCATATCATTTTAATTTTTATAATTTACTTTTCTTTTAATTTTTATTATTTTTAATTTCATATATGGAGTACACAAATTTCATGGTCATGCACAACAATAATCAAAATTGGTGCTGTGGTGCGGTGCCACACATTCAAGTTCTTATTGCAATAAAAATAATCTTTTTGCACATTCGAGAACAAAATTGATTAATGACATTAAGTGTGATCACAACTTGAAGCACTATTACACTCACTCTGATATGAAAATTATAAACATAAATTGGATGAGTTAGCAATCATACTTAGAAGAATTAGTGAAAAATTTTAGTGGCAATGTGAACAACAATTTGCACAAAACAGAGCTAACCTTGATTAGGCACGAGTGTGATCTGGAAGATAAAGAACATCTATGTAAGTCATTTGAGGCTAAGTTAGAATTTATATTGTAAGAAATATATAAACCTATCCAAGGAGTTGCTCAAATGAGCAGATAAAAGAACACGCTCAAGAAGAGCGAATGTGTAGGAAACTTTAACTCTAACAAATAATGACAATAATAAGGAGTCAGAGTATCAACTCACGGTAGACCCTTCAAAAATGCAGCAAGATGTGCCAATATGTAGTGAAGAAGCTTTAACTCAAACTAACAATGAAAATGAGAAAGAGTTGGAGTATCAATTTAAATTAGACAATTTGGAAATGCAACAAGATCTTCAAACAGAAAAAGTGGATGAAATGTAATTCAAAATTTATGTCTCTTACACACCTCAAGCGCATCTACCTCAATGTTTAATAATAGGCAAAACACTATTTAAGGGTGATCAAGGTAATTTGATTTAAAGTATTGAAGATGCCAAAACCATTTGTAACATCTCAAACATTAATAAACCCCCTAATAATGTTGATCATTATTGTGAGTAATTCAAATTTATTGAGGAATGCTTGGACTGTACTCCTAAGAAAAATAAATTTTATGCCTTTTTACAAAATGAAATTGAGAATGATGTTATTGATGAATTTGATGAGCTTGATGACAAACATAAGTCGAGAAGTGAGAAGAATGAAAAGAAGAATAAAAAGAAGAATTATTGCAAGTTAGAGGACACAGGTCGGGCATGGAAGGAAAAAGATAGTGTTGTTGATATCCATAAAGATTATTTTAATAAACAAGCTCGTGCACATCCTAAAGCCTTAATAAAAATCTAAAAGAAATTATAAAGGGATATAAGCACTTTTTGGTTAGGTTGAGGGTATTAAACTAGCTGCTGGTTGGGAGGTAGCCTAAGAAATAATTTTAGGTTCTTGTTTTTTATTTGTTTTAGGTTTTATGTAGTATTTATGTGCATCAATAATGGAGTAAGATGAATCTCGAGCATGATTGCAGTAACGACAATTTGCTATTATCTTTATCCGATTATTTTGTTTCTTGCTAGTCCTAGTAAATTATTTTTAATTTGGTAACCAGTTTTGTTGTTTTGTTTTTTTGTTATTTGAGGATTTACTCTTTTCATATAGTCATACAATGAAATTGTTCATCTAAAAGTAATGATCAAAGCTAGTGATTTGATAATTGTGTTGATTAATCTGAGAATATAATCTTCCAAAAATTTGATTTGAAAATCAAATTCTAATCCTGTGCATCAAATGTTTTGGATCGGCGAAAGATGTCCAAATAAAATTCTTAACCAACAAAAAGTAAGTTTGTTGGATTAACTTGATAAACTAAACAACACAAATTCATGACTTAATCAAAATGATGAAATAAACTAAGTGTAGGGGAGTAAAGAGTGCAAATAGGGAAGGATTTTGTGGTTAAATGGATTTTGTAATGCATGTAAAATGGGATGAAGAAAATGCCTTTCCCATAAAAGCTTTTGAAAAAATAAATAATAAAAAATAAAGAGATGAAGAGAAATGTCTCTCTCATTGAGAAAAGCATTACATCTCATAAGAAGGAGCACATATGGCACATAAAAGTCTCTAGAATGACCACTAAACCAATTCTTTTAGATGCAACTGAGGTTCTCTCAAGCTATATTTGTTGTACTCAAGGAATTAAGAAAGAGTAGTTGGGATTAGCCAAAAGTAAGTCTAATTAAAAAGCTTGAAATGCTGGACCAATATTTTATTTAACATTAACCACAAAGAACCAATAACTTATCTCTGCGATATCGATCTTAACTTTTAAATCATTATAATACTGATGTAACTCTCAATCATAGATTTTAATTACTACAAAAAGCTATTTTTTGATTGCATTTTTGAGGATGAGCAAGAACTAAAGTGTGGGGGTGTGATGATCCCCATATCTATAGTCATTTTTATGTTCATGATTATTTTGAAACAAGTTGTTATTATAGTGTTTTTACTATCATTGTAGCTTAGTAGTGATCATACTACAAAAAATTCAGAAATTGATGAAAATGGAGAATTCTGTGCGCTACAGCACACCATAGTGCACAAAAGCGCACTATAGTGGATTCAAAAATAGAAAGTCAAGCGCTATAATAAAATAAGAGAAGAAATACAAACACTTTTAATCTTGAATGGTATACTTTGACGAGTTTCTTATTGATTTTAGGGGAAAAAAATGAGGAACTGAGCTAAATCTCGGCAAAACATAAATTCTAGAAGAAAATCGCCATGACGCGCCCAAGCGCGCCACAACATGCTCAATTGTGTTAAAACCCAAGAGTTTGGTGTTCCAGTGCGCCGCAGCGAGTACAAGCCTGAGAGCTCAGCGCTAGCATGTGCTGCAGTGGGTACAAACCCAAGAGCTCAGCGCTACTGCGCGTCGCAGCGGGTACAAACCCAAGAGCTCGGCGCTACCACGCGCTGCAATGGGTACAAACCTGAGAGCTCGACGTTGCCGAGCACAGCAACAGAACTCACCAAGCCCAGACTCAGCAAGCATTTAAGGAAGACCACCATGGCATGCCCAAGCATGCCACATCGTGCTTTAGCGAGAATAAACCTGAGAGCTCGGTGCTACCGCACGTTGAAGCAGATACAAACTTGAGAGCTTTGCGCTACCGCACACCGCAGTGGGTACAATCCTGAGAGCTTGGCGCTACCGAGCGCTGTAGCGATCTGTCACTTAACATCTATGCTAAATCAAAACCGTGGAAGGGCTCCAAAGTTCGTTGTAGTGCGCCACAACGGCCGCCAAAATTCTAGCCACGAATAAGCAATTTAGTCAGCAAATGGTAGGCCACAAATTGAATTTTATTTTGCCTTCCCACATCTGCTTTAACTCCAAATACAATTAATACTTTTATTCTCAAGAGGAATAATAGAATAATTTAAGAACAAGTCTTTAAAGAAAGGGAGTTAAGGGGTTTGACAGAATTAAATTCAAAGGGGGCAGAGGCAGCACTATAAAAGCGAGAGAGAAAGACTTAGAGGGGATTAACTTCTTTAACATTCCTTGATCCAAAATTTAAAAACTTCTGTAAGGAGAGAAAGGAGTACCCTTCCTTAGGAAGGAGAAGGTGACCATCATGGGGAGATAGGAAAGAAAACTCAATGAGCTTTGAAGGAAAGGAAGTTAGAGAACAAGAAGAAATTTAGAGAATGCTAAGGGCTGTTCCTAGTATGTTAATCTAAAACTCCTCTTCTCCTCTCTTACTCTAGAACCATGCAAAAGTTCATGTCCTTTTGTATCTCATTTGTAATGGAAGGCTAAACCTCCCTTGGAGAGGGTTGTGCCAACTTATATATTAAGTTATGGGATGAAGTGGTGCTTGTATTGATTGTTCTCATGGAATAAAATCTATATCTTAATAGTTTAGATATGAGTCTTGTGAATACATGCTATGTGGATGAACATTTTAATCTTAAATTAAATGGTTGAAGAATGAGTAAAATATTGAGTCAATAAATCATATTAAGGTGTAGGGAAATGCGCATAAAGGTCCTCGCCATGAACTTACATTTGCCGGGCGAGGATTCTCGGTGTAAACACCCTAAAATTGATGTGATGAGTTAACTTGATAACTTAACCCTCTTCGAGCTCCATAGCTCACCAATTGGCGTAAAGCTTGGAATAGGTGCATTAGTGCTTAGAGCCCAATAAGAAGCTCTTGATCCTAATAGAACTATATTCTTTGAGCTCATTCAAGAGGTCAATACATGTGAGCCAAGAGCCACCGATTATGCTCAGTAGCTCACATACATTAAAAGAGGAAGAGGAATAATTGCATGCTTATGGATGAATGTGATATAATCCATATAGCACAATAATTCACTTCCTTAGCTAAATTGCATATGGAACACGTGATGCTAAGAGTAATCAAGTTTGTGTGCTCTCTAAATTAAAAGTCATTATCTGACAACTTAGACGTAAGGAATCAAATTAAACTTTTGTCGATCACACAAGAGTCTATGTGCCAAGATTGAATCTTCTTGAGTTTATGTTGTGCACTAGACATGAAATAGTTGGAATAAGAGGACAAATATAAGGAATGTTCTTTTCACTTGATTATTATTTTGTATGTAAACAAGCTCATTAAAAGTTGATAAAATTAAGTACTTGCACCAATCCCATAACAAATTACATAATGATATCCCAACTCTCCCTTTTTCTCAAACAATAAATTCAGACTAAGATCTTTGAATTATTAATTAGGAGCAAACCAAAAACCTCAAAATATCAATAGTGTAAACATTATTGAAAACAAATATACCTTAATAACAAAACACTCCTTCTCTGTGGATGATAAATCTCGAAAGTCATTTTCCAATTATAACTTCGGACCATGTACACTTGCGTGCAAGCGCAGACGTGTATTTATAGTCTGTCAAGTTATTGGCATCGTTGCTGGGAATGGTGAATTGTTTTGTATTAAGGATAATTTGAAATTAAATAGTGATTTAGTGTTATCCTTACTTTGCAAATAATCTTTTGTGTTTTTGTAATTATATTTATTGATAATTGTAGTTGTAGCTTTGTTAATTTAGTTGTTTTCAATTTTTATTTTTGTTGAATTATTGAAAGTGCATGCTATAACTATTCCTTCTAGCTGAATATTTGAATTGTTGAAATAGGAGAGAAAATCTAAACATTTTATTCGATCCTAAAATTGAATGGACATATCTTAGAGCTAGAAGAGAGCAAAACTTGTTAAATAGAAATCTCATAGAAATGGAAAATATAAATGATAATCTAGTTGGGGAAATAGTTGAACAAAGAGGGAGAGCCTAAAAAGAGTATGCCTTGCCCACTATGAGGGGCATCCCTCATGCAATTGCGAGGCCTATTATCACAGTTAACAATTTTGAAATTATGCCATCAACCCTCAATACACATATCTCCAATTTTTTGGAAATATGTGATACTTTTAGATATAATTGTGTCACTGATGATGCAATAAGACTTAGGCTATTCTAATTTTTGCTAAGAGATAGAGTTTAAAGTTGGCTCAATTCATTGCCAAGTGATTCAATCAGCACGTGGGACGATTTACCTAAGAAGTTCCTAGCTAAATATTTCCCACTTGTGAGACCGCTAGACTAAGGATTGAAATAACAAACTCCAATGTGAGGGGAAACTTTGTATGATAGTTGGGAATGCTTTAAGGACCTCTTGAGATGCTGCTCCCATCATAGGTTCCTTCAATGAATGTAATTTCAAACATTTTATAATGGATTTAATACACTCACTAGGACACTTATTGATGTTGTAGCTGGGGGATCCCTGAGCAGTAAAACCCAAGATGAAGCTTTCAATTTGTTAGAAGAGATGGCTGAGAATGCCTATCAGTGTCCTATTGAGATGCTCAATCGAAATAAAAGAGAAGCAAATTAGGTAGATGAAGCTCATCAGATTTTAGCCATGGAAAATAAAATAAATGCCCTCAATCTAATAATTGGCAATATGAATATGAATTATGTTCAAGAAGTTTACTGCAAATTGTGTAAGGGAAAACACGCTAGCAAAAATTGTAACTCAAATAACCCCTTTGCACGTTATAACACTAAACAAGTAAACTTTCTAAGGAACAATAATGCCAACCAAAATAACGTGATGAATAACGCCTACTCCAACACATATATTCTTGGATGGAAAAATCATCCAAATTTTTCAGGGAGTAATAATAATAATAATGGAAATTTTAATGGGATTAATTCATTGAACATGCAAGGTTATAACTATGGGCATAACCCCCAACCTCAAACTATAAACCTTGAAGGGGCCTTCTATGCTTTCAAGGTAGAAACAACTCAATTCATGAGGAGACTGGAGATGACTATAACACACCATGATGCCTCAATATAAGGGATTGAGGCATCCCTTAGAAATATTGAAGTGAAATTAGGCCAGATCTCCCAACAACTATCCACTCACCAGCAGGGAGCATTGCCTAGTCCAATTGAGATGAATCCTAGGGAAACGATTAGCGTTATCCACTCCGACGTGATCAAGGGTGACTACCTTGATAGTAATTATGAAATAGATCAAGAAATTTTGGGGGGTGAGATAAGAAGCATAAAATCTAAGAAAGAGGAACCAATGGAAATCAAGTGTGAGGATTCCATTAGGCTTAACAACCCATGCATGATATGAAGTGAGGTTGCTCTAGATCCCTTATGTGATCTTAGAACCTCGGTCAATGTCATTGTAATAACCCAAGTTGTTACCTTGGTCAATTAGGACCAATTTCAGTCATGATTCTGATCTTAGTGTATTAATTAAGTTATTAGGAGGTCACGACCAAGTCCTTCTCCAAATCAGTAGGCAATTAGATCAAATCTTGATTTTCAAAATTTCATGAATCCTGAAATTGGCCTAATTATTTTAATCTCAGATCAAAAATTGGACTTTGCCATTGCATTCATTGTTCCCAAATTAGATAGGGGTGATATTTTGGTGGCAATCGGAAGTCCTCAAAATTTTGTCAAATATTTTAAGATAATTAAATACCCCAAAAATAGGAAAATTAAATACTCGTCAGAATTAAAATCTAACTTTGTCATTGCGTTCCTCGCCCCCAAATTAGCTAGGGGTGAATTTTTGGGATTTTTTGGCGCACATTTATGAAATCTGATTTTTTTTATATTCTAAAGCATTAATTAATTAAATTTAATTAATCAAATAAATCCATCTTCCCTCCTCTTTCCGACTAGCTGATCCCTATGCTGCTCCTTCCTACCTTCTGTGCACCTTCCTCCCCATTCCTTACACTCAATTAAATTCTACCCCTCTCCTTCCCATCCATGCTGATAGGAAGGCTCATTAATGGAAGCCATGGCTTCCCTCCCCCTTCAAAAGAATCACAGTTCTTATCCTTTCTCCCATTTGCTTAGCTGAAGCTCTCCCCCCCCCCATTCTCTTTTTTGTTGTGCTAGCTGTTAAAGAGAAGCTCTCTAGCCTTTTA
This sequence comes from Gastrodia elata, assembly GCA_016760335.1. Classification (NCBI taxonomy): domain Eukaryota; kingdom Viridiplantae; phylum Streptophyta; class Magnoliopsida; order Asparagales; family Orchidaceae; genus Gastrodia; species Gastrodia elata. The sequence goes on along the minus strand of CM028670.1, from coordinate 25,754,584 downwards.
AGCTCTTAAGTTTCCAATGATCCTTAAAAGGAACTTCCAATTTCAAGTTTAAGGTACCTCCTTTCCCTCTATTAGTTAATCTAATAGCTATTCCACTTTGTTCTTATGCTCATTTACATATTTAAGAATATGTGTTATTGTATTTGCATATTTATGAATCTGTATTTAAGATGTGGAATCCATTAGAAGCTCATTAAAATTTGCAAATGTTATCGAAGGAGATTTAAATCTACAAATACAAATTTCTATACACCTAGTTCTTTAACTCCACTATTTGTATTAATAACATAATCATTTAGTGCCAACTTTGGTATCAATGGAAAGGTCTCAGATAGACCTTTCCATCGGTATATGGCACCATACGTGAAGTACTCTAGTTGAGAGTATTTAAGCCCAAAAGATGACTTATTACGATTTATGCACAGGCAAAATCACTGTCGCGCGCTGCAGCGCGCCACAGCGCCCGAGTTTCGAATTTGGGTCAGCCATAGTGTGCTGTAGTTTTAGTAAATTAAGAATTATATAAAATTATAGGTGACTTTTGAATATAAAAAAAAAGGTTTTGTCCCCTTTCATGAAAGTAGAACTATAATATTGAAATAACCATAACTTGATCATTAGACATCAAAATTTAGTGTTCTTGGACTCTATAAGAACCTTGGATAGTAAATAACAATAAATTAATTAAATTTTTAGACTTCATTAAGTAAGACTACCAAAATGCCCTTATAGGTTAAAATCCTTATATTGAACTTATAAGACTTAATAATTATCCAAATTTGATGTACTACCTACTATCAATTTTCATGTTGGACAGTAAGGAATCATTTGGCATAATAAAATCTAATTTAGAGCACTTAATCAAAAAGTAGCATTTTAGACCCTTAAGTAGTGGCAAAATGGTTATTTTGCCCAAAAATTTAGGTTAAGTGCCCTTAACCTCCAAAATTACATTTAAATCATTAAAATCAGTAATAAAACTAATTTGGAATCAATTTAGAACCCTTAACCACATAATTGAGTAACTTAATAGAAACCCCATTAAAGACTTAAAAATTTCCTAAGTAAAATCTATGAGTTTTTAACCTAGTTTCAATTTCACATCTCTAATTTCCTTAGGTGAATTAAATCAGCAAATAAAGATAAATTATAATAACTACTATCAGCTCCATAAATTGCCTAATTCTTTTAGTTGGAGCTTCCTTAGAAATTTCACTTGCACCCTAGGACCTTTTTCCTCAAGATTAGGAATAGATCTTAGGTTAGATTTTATTCATTGAATAAAGTGGGTTATTCAATAATTAGATCCTTGGTTTTATTAGTCTCTAGATTTTATAGCTTGATTCTGATTATTTTATCTTTCAATTTTAGATTAAGAATAGGAGAATCATTCTATTAAGTTTGATTTTTGCTTTATAAGATTTTGCCTTAATCTTAATTCACACTTAGAATTGAAACCTTAGTCCTTAAGCTATACCTTTGGATTATGTCATTAACTTCAATCTCGTGGTGTTAAAATCATAATCCCTAATTTAGTAGATCTTAATCATATCTTAGCTTAGAACATTTAAATTCATCAAATTAGGATGTGATGATTTATTATTTAATTTGTAGTCAAATTTGATTGAATTAAATTAAAACATGATCAGTTCTAATTGTTTTTAACCTTATAATGTTGTGCTTCTAAGTTATATAACTTAGAATAGTTAGAATAGTTAATTAAATAACAAATAATATCACCTTGTGTAGTAGAGTCTCTTGCCCACTTGAATTATTTGTTGCTTATGCATTCCTTGTATTTTGTGACATTTCCTTGAACATGCCATAAAGATAACATTATTGCATGAAATGAAAAATTAGAATATTTTGGTAGGTTTTGATGCACATTTACCCCAATGGATAGGGGTAAGGAGTAATAAGGATTACTTAACATTACTCATTGAGGAGTGTATTGTTAAGTTTAGAGCCCGTATAGTCTTGCAGACATACTTGACTCCTCAGCTACTTCTGGACGTATCCACAGAAGCAAAACTAAAATAACTAAAATCAATTGCACTTGTATTTTGCCTCTTTAGTACTGTACTTTTCTGTTCTGCCCTTGCCTAGAAAGACATTGGGAATTTTTATTCTGCCCAAGCTCAAAAAGGCTTTGGGAATATGCTGGGCCTAATTGGCTACTTTTTTATATGAAAGTTTATACATACCTATTCTCTGTTTACTATTTTACTGATGCATGTTACTTCATTCAGCTTTACTTTACCTTACCTGCTTACTCGTATATCATAGGATGCCTTATTTTATTGCTACTTATCATATGTATCACAGCCAGATTATTTATTTTTAAACTTGTATATGTCATATGATCATCATCATGTTTAGGTATAGTCTTTCCTTTTAGTATTTTTATTTATTTTATTTATACATGTATGCTTAGCCTTGTTTTAGCTTATTTTGAGGTATATCTTTTGCCTCATTATTGCTTAGTTATAAATGTTGTATTTCTAACTTACCACCTCTTTTGTATGAATGATACTCTTATAATGGATAGTTTATTTGTATGGTTAAGTAAAATGGTGACATTAATAATACATAAGAGAATATTCAGCCTAAAATATACTTAGATAATTATCTAATAAGATTTTTTTTTTTTGGTTGGGGCCCTGGCATTGTGAAACCAACAATGTCAAAATCAGATCATTTTGAGGAGCTTGTGATATAGGAAGAGGAGCCTTTCTTGGAAAAGAAATAGCAGGGTGGTGCTGAAGTCATCTAGTTCCTTTATTGCTTTCTTGTGAGAATGAGTGATTGCTCTTTATTTTATTAAATTTATTTAAAATGCTATAATAATATAAGTACCTCTTTACTGTGTTTTTCTTCACTATAATGTTTATCCTGAGCTGTATGTTACATTTACTCTATGTATTATGGTAAATTGGATGTACTATTTACCTTACTTTGCTTCTGCACTCTGAGTTATATTAACTTAGTGATTGAATCATATTGTATGTATTCTAAGCATACCTATCCCTTATTAGCGGATTGTGGTTTACGTCTAATCCAATGATAAGTGAGGGATCAGCCAGAGTGGCACACCTCCCCTTAAGGACTAATCTTGCGGATTAGGGGGCGAGGCACCACAGTCATGCCTTATCATATCTATGAGAATCTGAGAATAGGAGGGATGGAAAGCACCCCAATGATTTTAGAATCTAGTAATTTGGATTCATTGACACCTCTAGGAGTTATTAAGAATGCAGCTATGGAGTTATGAAGTTTTGCTGTCCCCACTGACTTAATCATTTGCGAATGGGATAGATGGAATGAAACTTCTACTATCATCTTTGGATGACCCTTCCTAGCCAGCACTAAGGCTATTATTGATGTTGTGAGGGGAGTAATGAGCATTAGGGTGCATGAAAAAATTGAAGATATCAATTTAAAGCCCACTCTATTTAAGTAGATAATATGAAGATAGAGTAGAGAAGAAAATTTAGGAGAGATACTAAACATTATAAACTTGATCTAGAGAGTTTAACTTTGATTGATAAAACATCCAAGTGTAGCAAGAGCACCTCATCTAGAGGTGAAGCTAATGAAAAAATGTTAAGGAAAAAGAAAACTAAGAGAGGAAAAAGGAAAAAGAAAGGAACCTCTTCCCCAAATTCTGAAGGAAATGGTGGGAAAAAATTATTTAGTGAAGTAATGAGTGTGAGCACAACCTGTGTTAGTGTTAACTCAGGCAATCCAAAAATCTAGAAAAGAAACCCCCAAACAAGCAAACCCTTAAGATTTTTAAACTGGTCGGGCTGATGACATTAAACCAAGCACTTTTTGGGAGGCAATTTGTTGTCTTTAGTGTAAGCCTAGATAGTTAAAGAATAAAAAATAAATAAACAAATAAATAAATAAATAAATAAATAACATGTTCGTTAACTGTGAGTTCTGGAAAAATGATCAAAAATTTTGGGAAAACTTCTTAGCAGTTCCTATAGTGCGCTATAACAAATTTCGTCGATATGGTGCGCTACAGCGGATTTCGATGGGGTGGTGCACCGCAGTGAAATTTGTTACTACAACGCATTGTAGCAGAACTCATCACTTAAGCAAACTTTTTACAAGTATCTAGGCATTGTAGCGTGCCATAGCGTGGTAGCGCATGATGCACAGCTGGAGAAGCTATTAACTGCTTGAGAATTGCCAAGCAGTCAAAGTCGCTACAGTGCCTAGGGTCTATAAAATTGAAAAAAAGTGCTAAAAAGATGCTTTAACCACATCATAAAAAGCTGAATTCCAATCACATTAAATGCATGACATTAAAATAAACTTTAACTATCCCTTAATTATGCTTTGAATATTTTTAAGGGATAAAATCTTTCCAGAATTCCATCTATAAAAGCTAGAGTAGGGAAGGAAAATTTTCCTACTTGTTCTTGACTAAACTCTGACACATTACTCTCAAGACTCTTCACAACCCTCTCCCTCTAAGAGGATGGCCTCACAAAAGAATAGCATTACAAGCAAGGAAGTGGCTGCCTCAACATCTAGAGGTGCATTCAACAAGAAATGATTTTCTTTGGTGGAAGCCGAATAACAATTTGTTCAAATAACGTCATGTCTCAAGCTTATACTAAAAAGGGGATTCAAACTTCCCTATCCAATTTTCTACGTGAATGTCTAAAACTGGGGGTGGCACAAGTTGGTCTGCTTATAGACCAACTCATTTCCATCCTTAGTACATGAATTTTATGCCAATGCAATCAACATGAATGGGCATAAAATGTTTGTACAAGGGAAGCCTGTGACGTTCGAGCTCGAGGAGATCAAGCAATTCTATGAGTTTAGTGCCATAGAGGAGTGTTCCAACCAAGCCCTACTAAATTATGAAATTAATCCAATTGACAATGTGAGTGCCCTCACCCACAATGACACGGGATGGATAATAAATCTAGCCAACATTCAACGAGCCCTTCTTAGGGATACGTGTAATGCATGGTACATTCTTATCTCCATTGTCATAATGCCATCTAGGCATTTGAGTGAGGTGATAAGGCCATGAGCTGTAACAACCCAAGTTGTTACCCTTATCAATTTAGACTAATCTCCATCCTAATCTTGTTCCTAAAGTGTTAGTCAAGTCATCTAGAGTCATCCACTAAGACCTAGTCCAAATCAAGAGTCAAATAGATCAAGTCCTGATTTTTGGGAAATCCAGAAACTCTGGAAAATGACCTATATAAATTGACCTCAGGTCAAAAATCGGACTTCGCTATTGTGCTCATTACCCCCAAATTAGCTATGGATGATGTTTTCCAGTCAATCGGAAGTCGTCAAAATTTTGATGAATATTTTGATAATATTTAAGACCTAGAAAACTGGAAAATTAAATACTCATCGGAATTAAATCTAACTTCGACGTTGCAATCCTCACTCTCGGATTAGCCAAGGGTGAAATGTTTGGATTTTTCAGAAGTCGTTAAATTTTTTTGAATATATTAGTATTTAAATTAATTAGAAAATTGAGGTATTTATTTTGACCTCAAAATCAAAATCCGAATTCACCGTTATGATCATCACGCCCAAATTAGCTATGGGTGATATTTTGGACGCATTTGAAAGTCGTCATATTTTCACAAATATTTTAATATAATTAAATACCCCAGAAAATTTAATAATTAAATAATCATCGGAATCAAAATCTGACTTCGCCATTGCGATCAACACCCCCAAATTAGCTTGGGGTGAATTTTTGGGAATTTTCAGAGCGTGTTTCCAAAATCAGATATTTTAATTAATAAAAGGAAGAAATATTTATTTATTCCTAATTGCATTTTTTTTCTTTTCTTTCTTTCTCTCTCCTAGTTGGCTATTCCATTTGGCTGGTTACCTCGACTTTCGGCTAACCCATCTTCATCTCTCTCATTAATTAAAAGCTTTGATGGCTATGTCCATCCCTCTTCCTTCCCCCCTCCTTAATGGAAAAGTTTGATGGCTATGGCTATCCCTCATCCTTCCCTCCCTCCTAGCTCATGATGGCTTTCCCCCTTCCTTCACCTCCTATAAATGGAAGCTCAGCTCTTCCTCTGCATGTTTGGCTATCAAGATAAAGCACCCAAGCTTCCACCCTTCCTCCCATTGTTGAGCTTTGTGCTAAAGAAGAAAAAGAAGTAGAAGTTCCTCCTCCAAGCTTTCCAAGGTTCCTTCTTCCTCTTCTAAAAGCTAAGATACCCATATGTTCTCCTTCCTTGGTCATTATATTCCTCTATTATGCTTATTTGTATCTTTAGACATCCATGATTAACTATGGAAGCCATTATAGTTCTTCAAAGTAAGACACCTCATGCTCTATTTTTCGTACATTCTGCACACCCCTGCCTTTATTACCATTATTTATATAGTTATGATGTTCCGTTCATGCCAATTTTAGTGTAAATGGAAAGGTATCAAAAAAACATTTCAATTGATATATGGCACAACTCATGGAATTCTCTGGATTGAGAGTATTTGAGCTTGAAATGTGACCCTTCACGGTTTTCGCACAGGCGAAATCACCGTCGGGCGCTACAGCGCGCCGTAGCGTCCAGAAAATTCATTTGACCATATCATAGTCATTTAGACTCCAAATCCTAAAATTTAAGTCTAGATAGCTTAGAATTTCAGTACCAACAGTAATCTAAAATAATATTTAGGTTTTGAATCCTAAAAAAAAATTAAAAAATGACTAAAGTACCCATAATCTTAATTAGGTCATAACTTGAGCAATTAAAGTCAAATTTCAGTCTACTCCTAGTTAAAGTACTCTGTGTAATATACGGAAGCTATTGCCACTGAGTTTACTGAATTTGGACATCAAATGAAAAAGTTAGCTTTTCGACCCCTCCTTAGCTTAGAAAATATCCAAATTGCCCTTAGAAATTGAAGTGGCTATAACTAATTCATTAGACCTCAGAATTTAGTGTTCTTAGACTCTATAGAATCCTTGAATAGCAAGCAATTTGAATTTCATTATGTTTAATTTACTAAAATTCCCCTTAGATCAAAAGTCTTAGCTTGGACCCATAGGACTTATTTCTTATCCAAATTTGGTGCACTTACTGTCTATCTTTATGTTTAATAGTAAGGAATTATTTGATAGTAAAAAATCCCAATTTAGAGCCCTTAATCAAAAAGTAGCTTTTTGGACCCTTAAGTAGGGTAAAAATGGTCATTTTGCCAAAAATTTAGGTTAAATATCCTTACCCTTAAAATACCCTCTGAAATTATTAAAATCAGTAATAGAACTAATTTAGGATCAATTTAAGTCATAAATCCCTCAATTGGGATAATTTGTAAAACCTCTCAATTTAAAGTTTAAAAATCCCTAGGTAAGGTTAATATGCCTTAGCTAAAATCTATCTCTAACCTCCCTAATAAAATAAAATTAGCAAGTGTGAAGAAATTCATTCAATTTTTAGAAATTTTCTAAGTCTTATCATTAAGAATCCTCACTTCACCTTAGGATCAGTTCCTTAAGAATAAGATTAAATATTAGGTTAGATTTCATTCATTTAATAATGGGGTTATTCAATGAATGAATCCTTAGTTTTATTAGTTTCTAGATTTTATAACTTATTTGTATTATTTTGTCTTTCAACATTAGATTTAGGATATGAGATTCATCCTATTAAGTCTGATTTGCTTAATAAGATTTACCTTAATCATTATTTCACATTTAGATTTAACTTAGATCTTAAGTCTTACCCTTAGGATTATGTGATTAAGCTCAATCTCAAGGTGTTTAATCCATAATCTCTTGCTTGGTAGATTTTGGACAAGCTTTAGTTTAGAATGTCTAAACTTATAAACTAGGTCATGATAAATTCTTATAGTCGACATTATTTTAATCATATTAGGAGTTAGCTAGTCCTAATATTTTGTAACATATAAGGACATGCTTCTAAGTTACACTCGATAGTAGTAATTGGAGATCTTGAACTTGTGTAACTTGGAATAGTTAGAACATTTAAATTAGACAATAAATGATATCACCATGTTTAGTAAAGTCTCTTGCTTACTACTTGATTTTGTGCTATGCATTCCCTGAACTTTGTGCTTATTTTTCTTCAAACATGTCATATAAGAAAAACATTGGTGCATGAAAAATGAAAACTTAGAATATTAGGAAAATATTTGCATTTGGGTTTAGTACATGTGGATTATGGCGCACATTACTCCAATGAATATGGGTAAGGAGAGATCAAGATGCTTAACATCACTCATTGAGGAGAGTGTGTTAAGCTTGTGACCCATTCAGTCTTATAGACGTACTTACCTCCTCAACTATTTCTGAAATTGTCCACAGAAACAAAAGTAGAATAACTAAAATATATTTGCATAGTATTATTTGCCTCTTCAGTCATAGTGTACTATATTGTGATATTATGTCCGCCCTAGCCCATAAAGGCTACGAGAATATATTGGGTTGGATTGGCTAATTCTTTCTGATATGGCAGTTTGTACATTCCTTAAAGTTTTTCAACTTACTATTTATTATGTTGTTGATGCATTTTATTTCGATTAGCTATATTTTTCCTATGTTACCCACTTTCCTGAGTAGATGCATATATAGAATGCTAGACTTCACTGCTTATTATATGTACCACTTTCAGATTTATGTTTTAAATTAGCATATGTCATATGATCATCAACATGTTTAGGTTGGACTGTCCTTTCCAACATTCTTACTTACTGTATTACATATGTATGCCCTAGACTGTTTAGTTTACTTGAGGTGTGCTTTTGCCTCAATTCTTGCTTAGTTATAAATATTACATTTATATCTTATCCTCATCCCATTGTATGCTTACTTGCTCCTATGCTAAGTAGATATTTCATTTAGTTTAGAGTAAAATAGTGATATTAACTGAATGCTTAATAAATTATTTATCTAAAATGTACTTAGATAATTTATCTAATAACAATTTTCTTTTATTGGTTGGGGCCCTGGCATTGTGAAAATGACAATGTCAAATCTTGTTCAGATTGAGGAGCTAGTGCCTGAGGAGGAGCCTTATTTAAAGGAGGTGTAGCATCCTGGTGCAGAAGACTTATAGTTACTTTTTTCTTTATTATGAGGTCAAGTGATATTATCATTTTTAATCTCTTAAACTATAATTAAATAATATAAATAATACACGTACTCATGACTATGTTTACTTTCTGCATATTATTATTTTCTGAGCTATTTCTTTTTATTTCATGGTTAATGTATGGTGAATGGATGTAATCCTTACTTCTTAATACTTCTGCACTCTATATGAATATATAGATTTAGTGACTAATCTTTAAAAATATTCTATGCACATCCTTCCCCTATTATTGGATTGTGGACCTTACCTAATCCAATGATAAGAGAGGGATTTGCTAAAGTGAGACTCCACTCCTTAGCCTAATGATTAAGGACCTAGGGAGAGGGGCACCACACAAGCGCTACTCATATGTGCTATTGAATGACCTAGAGATATCCATGTCTCTAGGATAATACTTGAGCTACTTTGGAATACCCTTATTGGGTCATGCACCGCACTTGCTTTCTGATCACTAATTACTGGGATATGCCTTGCACAAGGGTTAAAAGTATCATCTGATGGCATTTTTGTCCCCCCCCACCCCTTGAGTTCCTCTTACTCACCACAATTTAAATGCCCATTTTCAAGAGGGTAATAATTGCATGAAGAGGATGGGCGAGCAAGGAGAAGCTTCATCATCCTTCAAAATACTATCATCACTTAAAATTTACAAAATTGAATGAACAGAATGAGGGATTTCCAAATACAAATGGGGAAGAGTATGGCAGCAGACATGCGGTATTACAAAGTGGAACTATCCAAATAGCACCAATTTCAAAATGATTTCCACTCAGCTCTCAGAACGATGTTTCTGAATTGGAGCTTACATAGTGGACCGGGCAACGCTGTGCTGCCGTAGTCTTTAGCTTATGAACCCCCTCTAAATACAGTATGGCCAGAGGAATATGATGAAGAAGAAGAAGATGAAGAAGAAGAGAAGAAGATGAAGAATATATTTTAATTTTCTTTTCTTTTGTTTTGTTTCTTTAATTTAGATTGTACTTTTGTTTTTCTAGTATTTTTATTTTTTGTACTCTTTGATCTTTATGAATTTTGGAATTTTACTATCCTCATATGCTGCTGTAAAAAAAACATTAAACTGCATAAATCGTAAATTATTTTTGAAAATTTAAAGGATATGGGTTCAAGGTAAAATTATTGGTGTTAATTTTATCTTGATAATTTGCTTACAACATGTGATCAAACCAAAAGGACATCCCTAAAATTTTCCAAACAAAGTGTCCTTCCCAAAAACTACTTTGAGTCTCCAAGCAATTCCAAATGAAATGATGATTAGGATCTAAGAGTGGGGGTGGGGAATCTAAGGAGCTTGGCTAAGAATGGCAGGAAAAGGTGAACCGATGAGTGTGCGAGGCTTCTGTAGGATTTTATGGTCACAATGAATTTGGACAAAGATGAAGAAAAATGTCTCTCTCTTGAAACAAAGTGCAAAATAAAAAAATTCAGGGATGAAGAAAAAGATCTCTCCTTAAATATGAGAAAACTGAGAAAACCACGATGAAAAAAAATATCTCTCATGAATTTAAAAATGTTCATTGTGATTCATAAGAAGAAGCACATATAGCACAAAACCTTACTTCACCAATTCCAGCCTATCCTAATTGTGAATTCCAAAGAATTTTCCCCCAGTAATGAAAAAGCACACATCATGAATAAAGAAAGTGAAGACTAAAAGTAAATAGGAGGAAGAACATGAGTTTGGAATTTATTAGAAGCTAAAATTTTCTAAATCACACTGTTAGAGAAACCATTAAATGATAAAATGCTTCACACTTTATTCATAATTGAATACCATAATAATAAAAATCAATAAAATTCATTTAGAGCCTACTCAAGGACGAGCAAGAGCTTAAGTGTAAGGGTGTAAAAAATCCAAGATTTATAAGAAAATAAGAGAAGAAATACAAATTGAAGCTTGAATGGTATACTTTGATGGGCTTCTCACTGATTTTTGGAAAAAAAGAGAGGAGCTGAGCTAAATCTGGGCAAAATAGAAATTCTTGAAGAAAACCGCCATGGTGCGCCCAAGCGCGCAACAACGCGCTTAAGAAGGTACAAAATCGAGAGCTCTGTGCTACAGTATACTGTAGTGGGTACAAACCCGAGGGCTCGGTGCTATCATGCCACGCAGCAGGTACAAACCCGAGAGCTCGACACTACCGCACACCGCAGTGGAACTCACCAAGCCCAGAATTAGCAAGCATTTAAGGAAGAACACTATAGCGTGCCCAAGCTCCCCACATCGTGCTCAAGCGAGAAAAAACTTGAGAGATCGGCGCTACTGTGCACCAAAATGGATACAAACCCGAGAGCTCGGAATTACCATGCGCCGCATAGGGGAAAAACCCGAGAGCTCGACGCTACCGCGCGCTGCAGCGTATACAAACCAAAGGGTTTGGTGCTACCGCACACCGCATCGAGCAGTCACTTATTATCTATTCTAAAGCAAAACTGCCATAGATCATTACTACCGCAAACCATAGCGCTGGACGGATAGTAAGCTCGTTGCTATAGCATGTCTTAGCACCTACCGTAACCCTACACAAAAATAGGCATTCAATTAGCATTGGAAAGAGGAGGAGACTTAATTTTTCCTTTTCCTTCAGTATGAAATTATTGCAAATACAAAAAAGTTTCCTCATTTCCAAAGGCATAACAGAATGAAACTTAATGAAATTTAATTCTTAAGGAAAGGGAATGGGTGGTTGCTTAAATGCTAAAGAGATAATCGGAGGAGGGTAAAAGCACAGATTCAAAACAAAATAGGGGTTCTAATTTTCCATACTCAAAGCATATTGGAGATAAAAGCTGCTAAACGAAAATAAGAGAAGAGGATACCTCTAGCCCAAGGAAGGAGAAGGTTGTACCTACAAGGATTGAATGAGCGCAGAAGAAGCAGAAGGAGAAGAGATCAAAGAAAGAGGAATAGACTGGAAAATGCGACAGCTGTTCTTAGTATCATAGCATATCTCATACCTTTGATTTTCTCTGTAAAAGACATGCAAAGGCTTCATTCTTCTTGTGATTTTTCTATTGCTTACTTTTCAGTGGCAACCTAAACCCCCCATGAGGAGTGTTAGGCATATGAAAGTAACAATTTAAGAAATGAAAGTGTTTGTACTTTTCGATTATTAATGAATATCTTCTTAATAATTTTTTTTTGATTAAATGATGTGAAGAATGTATTGAATGAATTGTTTAGTCATGAAGCTATTTTAAGTAAATGAATGTATTAAAACTAGGAAAACCATTTAGTTCTTTGATCTCTTAGAACTAAGGCTATGCATGTTGAGCATCCTCACCGCGAATGTCCATGACATCATTGGATGTGCGAAGATGACCAATGCAAATCCTTAGATTTAAGCTGATGAATAGAGCCATGTTATATTCATTAATCTTTAAGCTCCACTACTCACCATTAGGTTAGGCGAGAAATTGGTGCACGACAGTCTAGAGCATTATGACAAGGTCCATGAGCATCGTAGCATAATTCCCTTGCTAAGTTGAGAAGTTGATGAGTGTGAGCAAGAGCCACCTGTTGAGCTACATATCTCATTCTACGCTTATGCAAGGATTTAGATACATTGTGTGCTATGAGTAATGTGACATAACTCACCTAGCCCAATAGCTCATCTCCTTAGTTGAACTTAGAATCGATGCATATGAGCTATCGGTGAAATCAAGTTCATGTGATGCATAACTAAAATTATAGGTTTCATAACTTAGATGTAAATATTTAACACAATCAATAATGATCACATGAGGGTCTATGTGCCGAGATTGAACCTTCTTATGTTCATCTCTGAGCACTAGGCGAGACTTAGTACATTTGGGGGATACCCTAGAGAAGACTAGATTTCTTGATTATAATTAAACCCTCCAATTTATTTGACACTGAATTGATAAATAAAAGTACTGACATGGACCCTTAATGAACTGTATGCTAAAACTCAACTCTCCCTATTTTCTCTAAAAGTAGTTTCTAATCCAAGAAATGTGGATTTGTTAAATTAGAACCAAACCATCAACCAACTTAATTATCATTCAAACATTAGTAAACTTAAGTAAACTTTAGTAACAAAACAACATTATTACCAAAGGATAATAAATCTTAGGATCTCATCATCCCAATATTACTTTATACCAGGTGCACTTGCATGTAAGCAGATACATACATTTTCAGTTTGTCACCAATAGTTCTGCTTGAATGGCTAAGATTTGGGGTTTGATAGGTGAGTTCTTTTATTCTCCTTTTTCTACATTTGATGATGCAAGATCATTATCGCTTCTTCTAAGAGCTTAGAGAAATTTTCATGATGCTGGAACATAAGGTGATCATTAATGGAGTCCTTCAATCCTTTCAAAAAATGGTTGTACCTAGCTGCTTCAGTGCGCACTAGGTGCGGAGCAAACCTCGACAACTTCCTAAACTCCATTTTGTAGTCTAGGATAATTATATTCCTCTGACTCAGCTAGATGAACTCATCCTTGATGATAGTCTGAGCAGAAGGCGGAATGAACTCTTTTCTAAAGGCTTCTTAAAAATCCTCCCAGGAGATTTCCTCGATGGTGACTTTAGAAAAGCTTGATTTGAACTCATTGTTCTACCAGCACTCAGGCACTTCCATGAATAACTGAGTTGCATGGCAGATAGCCTTGATTTCCCGGACTTGATACTAGTCAGCTCCTTTTTAATAACCTAAAACTAGTTAGTAGCTTTGATTGGGGATGCAGATCCATTAAAGGATGGAGGATTCATTCTCAAGAAGATATGAAGGAACCCATCCACAACTATCCCAGATGTCTATTGAGTACTAGCATGGATGATTTATGGTGTAGGAGGAGGAGGTAATGGGATCCTATTGGCAGCTCTAGTCTGAGATTCAACCATAACTTTTATCATTTGCATTTTAGTCTTGAGCTCATATACAGTAGATGATGAACTGGAAGCAGTTTCCTTTGCAACAAAAGGTATGGGGGTATCGGATTCAAGATCCATACAAAATGAGAGAAAGAGAGACAATTAGGAGCTAGGAAATAGAAATGATTCTCATTGATATAAATATTTGGAGTATAATTTTGGAGAATACAAAAAGCTAAATATAAATGAAAATTACTACTAATGAACTAATGCAATCACTTGCAAAATGAAAGAATCTTGAAAACATGATTAAAAGGAGCACAATAATAACCGATACTCTCAAAAACTATCCTCGAGTAGGTATGAACCCACCACTCCTCATCATAATTGTCCAAAAGTTGATCTAAGACTCTAAAGTCATTCAAATTGGGACAATCAATTAGATGGAATTCTCCAATCGCTCTAGAGAGTCATTCTCTAGCTAACTCCCGAATATAGTTCCCTCTGAAAACTAGTGACTTGAGGATCTTGTTGAGAATATCTCCTCTTTCTTGCAATCTCTAACATACAATCCCTCGTACTTTAGTCCATTCTGGGGATACTCATCCCACTGCTGGAAGTACATCCTAGTATAATAGTCTAAGTCTGATTCGTAATTTGTCATTTGAGAGTTATTATAAGTGATTAAGCTAAGTTATGTTTATTATTAATATGATAAGGTATTTACTAACCTATGGTGAGATCTTTAATACATTTATTCTACTTTTCTATGCTGTTTAATTTAGATAGATGGATGTTCACTCAACTTCTTTTCCTTGATTTTGGCTCTATTACTAACTATAATGACCCTAATATTGGATAGGAACCCAGATCAAACACTGGAACATTACCATATCACTTAATACTGAATTAGTAGGAGACTAACTCACTATTAAGTGCTATGTGGCCAATAATCTTCTTGAAACAAAGAATATTGAAGTAAAAATGAACAAGTAAACAATGTGCAAGTAGGAGCATCTAAATCCATCATCCAAATCAAGTACGTATACAAAAATAAAAGTGCATCCATCATAGAATTGAGGTAAGAATATCACAGAATTAAGTTATTATAGATTGAATTGAAAGTTAATAAAAATACGCTCATCCTCACTAAAAGTAGTAAAAGGTATGCAGATCTCCAAGCTAATGACGACTAGTGCTAGTCCCAGCTCTAAGGTTCACAAGATGCTCTTGTTCTACCATACTTAATTTTTAATACAGTAGGGTGTAGCCAACAAAGTAAAAATAAGTGATTAAATTTAAAAAGTCTAAGTACATTTTAAGGCAACACTAAATTATATTTAGTTTTAAGTGAATATTACATTAGCCATTTACAATTTATATGAGTAAATGGAACACTAAGCATAAAAGGTAGGATATGAAAGTATGAAAAATAGTAAAGTAAAATAAGAAAAGTAAATACTTCAGAAAGTTGGGAATAAGAATCTGAGAGAGGAGGTTGATTGCGATCCCATAGTGAAAAAATAGCTCACTGGGCAATTTCTGAATCTATTTATTGCCTTGGGGGAGTGCTGGGAGTGCAGCTAATGGGTTGTCTTGACCTTAGAGCTCGACCCAAAGCTGAGCTCTCATAATTTCTATAGGAGGGAGCTCGGGCTTCCAGGGCCTGGTTCATGGCATCTTGCCTGAAGTGGGAATGGCTTAACAGCCTGATCACATGGCTGGGAGGAGTGGGGGACAGACCTGGCAGCTAGCATATGAGGATTTTCCCTGTCAGGGATGAAAGTGAAGTGGGGACAAAGCTACATAGTGGCGGGACCGTGATATCTATTTGATCAATTGATGAGAGCCATGGAATAGCTCTGATCGACTGGATCCTAACGGACTAATCCAAGGTGATCTAGGTCATGGGATCCTTGGGCCCAATCCAACATTCAATCTGCGTCTATGCTCGATTAAACTTAGGCCATCAGATGTCAGAAACTACGAATCCGCTGTCAGAAACTACATCCTTAAGCCCTTTTGTGCAATTTTCCTCATTTAAATTAAATTCAAGTATAACCTAATTGACCTCCAAAAATTCCCAAATTTTCAGCCCTAGTTGATTTAGGGGTGAGGAATTCAAAAATGCAATCAAAATTTGATTTAGGGATCAAAATAATTTGGCTATTAATTAGGAATCCTATTTTGACAAAATTACAAAATTATCCTAATGAGGTCCAATTAACCCCAAAAGTTTAGGGTTAGCTCTTAAAAACTTGATGAATGCAATGGGATAGTTTTTAAAGTGTGATTTGGCCTAGTTTAGACTTTGTAACAACCTTGGGTTGTTACATCCACGATATGAAACCTTAAGTTTAATTTTTACAATTTTATTTATGCACATTGTCTCTGTGTAAGTTCAAGGTTGTAGTCTCAAAGCAAAGAAACATTCAAGGAATTCAAATTAATTGTAAGCTATGTAATATCCGTTATTGTCTAATTTAGTTATCTACCTTAATGATTAGAGCTAATTAAGCTCCCAATTGATTTAGACATTTGAAGTCTCTAAGTCAAATGAAAGATGATACAATAAAGAGTTGAGGTTTAGAAAATAGTATTTCGATTAAGATTTACTTATGTGACAAAATTATCTATATGTATGTATCATACAAAAATGATTCTAATCCTATCTTATTCCTAAGCTAATCAATTACTCATCAGTTTTTTAGGCTTGGACTATAGCTAAGGTTATATTATTAGAAAAATGGATTGTAGGCTCACTACCTTGATGCTCACTAAGGCAACTTAGATTGAGGTTGTTCTAGCTTATAGATTCACTGAGTTAATACTTAATGGTCCTAATAAGGCTATTTCTTTCTAGAAAGAGTAAGTACATAGCCAATATAGTCTAGGGTTTAGGTTCACTATACCAATTAAGTACTTAAAGCAAGCTCTAGCATTTCATAACACACACACACACTCCCCCTCTATGATATGTGTCGTCCCTTTATTACTCCGTAGCCTGCCCTGGCTTATAATCCACCATATGAAACATTTAAGTTTAATATTTTTAAGTTTTATTATTCACAATGTCTTAATGTATGATCAAAGTTATAGTCTCAAAGCAAAGCAGCATTCAAGGAATTTAAGTAAATTGTAAATCATGTGATATCCATTGTTGTCTAATTTAGTTATCTACCTTAATAATTGGAGCTAATCAAGCTCCCAATTAACTTAAATATTAACAATCTCTAATTTAATTGAAGTATAGTACTATAAATAGTTGAGGTGTGGAAAGTAGCATTTTGATTAGGATTTATTTATGTGACAAAATGGTTAATAAGTATATCAATATAAGTTGATTTCACTCATATCTTATTCTTAAATTTCTCATTCCTCATTAATTGCTAGACTTAGACTAATGCTAATGTTCTAAAATTAGCGAAATAGGTTGTATGTTGGCTACCTTAAGACTCACTAAAGCAACTAAGATTTAATTGATACTAGCTTATAGGTGCACCAAGTTAGCTAATTGCTCAATTGGGAGGTACAAGATGTAGAGCTAAAGGAAATGTTGCAATCTAGTATCTTCTAGTTTTGCTTAAGAGCATTAGGGATTCTAAGGATTACTTGAAAGATGAACCCCTTTTAGGGAGCTAATTAGTGCTATGTTGGAAGTTAGAATGCTTAAGGTGGGGTTTACACTTAAAGAGGGTGGATCTCTAAACCTAATTCAAAATCATTGGTTAATGGTCCTAATCATGTTATTTCTTACTGGAAAGGGTAATTTCTTAGCCAACATCATCTAAGGCTTAGGTTAACTACACAAAATTAGGTGTTCAAACCATCCCTAGGGTTTTCGTATTCACTATCTTTCCTATATTGAAGGCTTGAATTCAAGTTTACTAAATTACTCTTTAAGTTTCAAACTACAATTTACATGTCTAAAGATCATTTCCTAAGATGTCTTAAAAGTTCAAATTAAAACCTATGTTCTTAGGGTAAATGAGGTATAGTATGCAAGCTATAAATCAAGAAAAATGCAATTAATGAAAATTAGAGGTGCTAAAAATTCAAATTCTCCAAATGATGTTCAATTAAAAAAAATCAACAAATATGGAATCATCACATTACAAGGAGTAAAATGATACTAAGTAGGTCCAATTTAAAAATCATTGGCCAAATTAGGGTTTTTAGGACTCCTAATTGTAATTAAGAAATGATTTGTAAAATTAGCCATTTAATCACAAATTAGATTTTACATTTATTATTCCTGTCATTTTTTTGATCAAAATGATATACAATTTCATTATTTTTGGAGTTGTATAATTAAAGTTACAAAGCTAATAATAATTGAATAATTAATTAATAATTAAATAAATTTTATTTAGGTTTTCACTGTAGGTGCGATGGGGAAGGAACTCGTCACACTTGCAAGCTGCACGTGGGACAGCTCGCGTGTGTTGTCCTCAACTATATATGAAGGTGATGTGCGAGCCCAGAAAAGACCCTCGGGTGGACTATGACCCAAACTGACCCAAGCCCGCATCCCTTTTTCCGTCAGGGAAGACAGAGGTTGAGCTAAGGGTTCGCTTCCTAGACGAACCTGGGTGTCCCACGATGCCACTAGTACATTAGCGTGAAGCTTTCTTCAAGGCCGACGTGCTGAACCCTTAATTCTCAACTGCTGATGGCCCTAACTGCCACAAATGGAAGCCCTAGTTTCCCTAATGCCGAGATTGGGATATCATTGTTTGTGACTGTAGAACCTATTCAAGCTGGGGTCGAATCGAGCTCGATAGAGCTGGATCAAAAATTTATAATCATTCTACGGATGCTAAAATAGGAAAATGAAAGTGTGACATTCAAATTGAAAAATATTTTTAGGGTAAATCACGTACCTTGCCTTATTTGTTTGCGGAGAATTAGGGTTAGGTCGAACAGAAAATACCTCGGCTGCCTTCAGGATCCGAGCTCACGAAAGACGAAGGAAAGAAAAAGAGGTAGTGAGAAGTAATTGTGGATGATAAGGGGCTCAACCAAAGGTGGGAAAGCCACTCATGGCATGACCTGCACCCCTCTGCACATGCACAAATGTGCGTGCACAGAGGCGTACATTGCACGCTCCTTGGCCATCAGATTAGATGCGTGATCCGATGGCCAGATCCATCCCATGCACGACAGTCATTCGGTTATCCCTAATTTTGCAAGCAACGGTTCAGATCGATTTGCGCGGTTGTCCCATGCATTAGACGCGCGCACGAGATATGTGCGGTATTGTTGATCATCGATTTAAAAAATAAAAAAATAATTGTTTAAATTATATTATTAAATATTAATTGTATTTTATTTATTAAATCAAAATTAAATAACCAAACAAGCTCCAAAAAATTCCAAAAATTCACCCTTAGCTAAATTGAGAGTGAGGAACTCAAAATGGAAGCCAAATTTTAAATCAGAGATCAATGTAATTATCTTAATTTTCTAAGCAAGAAAATATTCGGGGAAGATTCGATGACTTCCAAAAATTCCCAGAACATCACACCAAGCTAATTTTGGGGTAAGGAGTTCAATGGAGAAATCTGATTTTAATTTGGAGGTCCAATTAAGTTAGGTAATTTTTAGATTATTGAAAATATTCAAAATATTCGTTAAACATGAATGATATCCAAATCGCACCAAAATTTAGGTGAGACTTCTAATGCAATTATAAGTGCACTAGTAGTGAAATTAAGCTATTTTGACTATCCAATAAAGGGAAACAACACTAGGGTTCTTACAACTTGACACTAAAAGGTGTAAAAGGCTACAATTATAAGTCAAAAATTATGACTTAATCACTTGGGATTCTAAGGCTTTGATTCATAAATCCAAAGGAATAGGTGGCCGCCATGAAGTGTAAGAATACTTTGAACATGCCATTCAGCTCACTAATAGTGCAGTTATAATCCAATCAAAAGCTAACCCTATTTAGGGATTCATCCTCCAAAACTAGGGTAGATATGCTCAAACATACATCTAACTAGTGCTAAGTTAACTTAACTTATCACAAAAGCATAAGAATTGCTTAGATAGTAAGGATCAAGGTTGAAGCTATTAGGATTAGCTTAACATAATCCCAAGGGAAAAATCATCATTTGGGGACTTAAAAGCTAATTTGAATTAATTGAATTTATATTAGAAAACTAAATATAAAATTAGGATCTACACACCCTAATGAATAGATTGACATAAAGAACATTGAATTTGGAGCTCTTTAGCTCAATTACTTGACCATATTATGTTGTGGAGATCATTTAATCCATCATGGAGATGGTAATGGTGCTTTGGTGTGCTTCTAGAAGGTTCCAAGGCAATTCAGATTAAGATGTGAAGTCCAGAAATAGTACAGGCACTGCAGCGTGCCCTGGCGCATCGCATCACACTTTGGCGCTCCCTCACCCGAGACGGAGGTGCTACAGTGCACCTTAGTGATCAATAGACAGAGAAGCGGGCGCTACCATGTGTTAAAGCAAAAATTGGCACTGCAACGTGCCTTAGTAGTAGTCATCCTGAGAAGCGGGTGTAACTACGCGCCGCCACAGTAGGAAAATAGAAACTAGGGTGCTATAGCGTACTCTAGCGGCTGGCTACCTGTAGCCCAGGCGCTGCAGTGTAGTATAGCACTTGGCATAATCCTGCTTCGGTTCTAGTTTTGCCCTAAGTAATTTGGAGGGAATTTTGGACCATTCAAGGTTAGAAACTGAGCTGGGTACTTAAGAGAACAGGTGGAGGAGTTTTCTAAGCAAACTAAGAGTGCTAGCATTTAAGTTGGAGGCTTTGGCTGCTGTGAGGAGGATATCATAAGGTGAAACTTTAAGGAACCTACAGTGCAAGAGAGCTCTTGCATGTTGGAGAAGATACTTCTAGTGGTGGATCCTTTCTCCCCTTTTTATCTTAGAGTAAGAGCTTGTGTGTTTTCTTTCAAAGGTTAAGCTCTTTGTAACTCTATACTCTTCAAGATTCTTAGCAGATATTTTTTGTGGTGTGGCTCAGTAGTTTTTCTCATTCTTGGGTTTTCCACATTTTTTCTATGTTTCGATTTTTGTGTGCTTGAGTTTGTCTTGCATGCATGTGATGTGATTACTTATTTGTGGATCTATGAATTCATATTTGCTTAGTAACCGTCAACGCAACCCCATTCCTCAATCGAATTTTGCTACGGAGTGTTCTCGGTGCTGAAAACATTTTCTGATAAACTAAGCACCCTAAATTATGATTAAGGCAAAACTAACTAAATTAAGTATGCATTAAAGTTCTTAACTACCTATTGAGCATTTTAAAACTAAGCTTAACAAATTTGGATGTCAAATAAAAAATTTATGCACTAATCAAGGTTTACATATTATTGCATATTATTATTCTACATGTTCTCATGATCAAAATGGTATATAAGTTTGCTATATTTATGTCAAATTCTAGTTTCATGTGATTTTCCTAAGGTTAGCACTTTAGGAAATGTATTTAATTCCATTGCATTAATTCATTAAGCGGTGTGGGCCCTAGTTGGGTTGACTGGGACCCGTTGGTCTTGTTTACTGCGGGACCACATAGGTCGATCGAGTTCTGACAGCTTGAACTGTTAAACAACACTGGTCACAGGTTGGCCCAAACCAGACTGTAGCGCTTTGTCCCGAGAGAGGCATCGAGAGAAATCCCAAACGGGATTCAGGGTCTCCTAAGAAACCCAAATTCCCTGCAATCTAGTGCATCAAATAACACATACAATAACTCAAAATGAAGCTGAGATGGAGCTCAACAAGATAGAACAATAATCCCCAAATGGGGTGCACTAAAATTACAATTCACTATTTCCCTAGTTTCAAATTTTAGGGTTTACTGTGAAGGGAGAGTCCTCCCTTCACATGCCACCACTTGAACAGGGATCAATTCCAGCACATTCAACGTGTCAAGATCGATACAGAGAGTATCCCTATACGCATAAAGGTGACCTGAACACGTACTACCCTTATCAAAGATCGAGCACTGTACCCCACTGTACATGCCCGAGCACAATCACGTTCATTCAGGTTCGATCGACCCTCATCGATCATCATAATTGATACTATAAAATCATTAAATAAACATAAATTTTCTCTCATAATTAAAACAATTATATTTATATAATTATTTTTTCACTACATGAAAGCTTAATTAAATTACTATTTTCAAAAAGTGATTCTTTATATTATTATTATTATGTAAATTAACTTAGAGATTTAACATATCTAAGATAATTGAGGGGCTTCATTAGTCCCAAACATGAACATAAATAGAAAATAATGGATATCATGTAATTTACAATTAAATTGATAAATTCTTGAAATGTTGTAACAGATTGAGATCAATCCTTGAATCATACATTAAAATTTTGAGCATATAACAAGCATTTAAAATTACTTCAGAGGAGTTTTTATTTAGTGGAATATATACAACTAACACTTAGCTTGGGCAAGCTATTGGAGTATCAGGAGATCACATAATTCTTTTGAGGGGGAATGTGTGTTTACAGTTGATCCTACTAACTTATGGTTGAGTAGACATACTCAACTTCTCACATGTTCTACGCTCACATAACCAAATATAAGATAACTAAATCATAAATTTCATTTCTCATAATCTATTAATTGTGAGTGATTATTATAGTCTTTTGATTGTATTTACTCAATCTTAAAGATTGAAATTGTTTTACCTAATGATTTATTGCATTTTAATACTTCAAGTTTACTTACCGTTTCATGCAGTATAGTTTTTCTTAAATTAAAAATTATTTAATTATCTACATTGTCCTCTAAAATAGCATATGAATTAATTGGACATATTTATATTTCCTTTATTTAATTAAATGCATTTTTTCTCAAATACTTTGCTAAATTATTTGATGCAGAGATGAAACAATCATTTAAACTATATAAGCCTTCTTACCTTATCGCCTTTAGTAGTTGTTTTATTCATGCCAAATATTCTACTTATAATACAAAAAATTGTAAATAGCTAGCATGATATTTGCTTAATTAAATAATGTATTATCTTTAAATTATATTTAGACATTAAAAGTTTAATCACTTTTTTTTTTATTGGTTGTGCCCTACCGTATTATAAACTAAATATAGTATATCAAGAGCTTAGAGCAGGTTTGGTGCCTAAATGAGAACCTTCTCATTAGTAGCAAGTGGAGCACTTTTATCTTACAATACGATAATGAGTGGTTAATTCTGCATCTTGTAATAATAATTTTTATTTGATGTTCAGACTATTTTTTCATATTAAATGTTTTCTTATTATGAATGATGGATGTTTAATTAAAATATTATGAATTTCCTTATACCCATAGATCCATGTATTTAAAGGTAGTACTTAATGGTGGGTCATAATATATTATTCCAGTGTTAAGTACTACTGTAACTACTGATATATCCGGAATTTATAGCTAAAATGTAGTGATTAAATATTTAATTCATCATATATATCTATATACTTTGAGTGGAAACTTGTACTTTAACAGAAAAATGAAGGAAAATATAATGCATGAGCTGAATGACAAAATCTGGGTCCAAACTCCCACAGCGCGCCATGGAGTGCCATAGCGCGCCATGGCGACTCCTTAAAATTCTTCACATGGAAGCTAAACTGCAGACCTGAAAGAAAGACCGCTGCCTCGAGCCACAGCACGTTGCCGCGTGCCACAGCCCGTTGCAGCGCGCCTCAACATTATTTCTCTAAGTTAAATTAAAATCATATAAAGAGATATTGAAGGATGCTTTGAAAAATAGTTCCGCTGCAGCGTACCACAGCGTGCTGTAAGGCGCTACAACATCATTTCTTAAAGATGAATTGAAACATTATGCAGACTAATTGAACAGTGCTAATTTGCCCTTTTTGTAAAATAAATTGCTGCAACGCGCTATGCCTCAAAACTATTTGCACTGACCTGAAACAAAACCGCTGAAGCTTGCTGCGGTGCGCCACAGCACACCGTGATGGCATACTTAATTTATCTTCAAAAACTTTATATGAACTAATTGAACAGTGTTTTTGAACTTTCAACCGCCGCGCGCACCACAACGCGTCGCGGTGGCATTTCTGATTATTTACACAAACTATATGCGAACTAATTGATTCGCATTTTCGAACTATTTTCAGCTATGGCGTGCTGCAGCGTGCCACAACGGAATATTTTATTAATCATAAAACCTATAGCTGAACTATTAGAATAATTATTTCAAAAGTTTATCCATTATAGCGCGCCACAGCGCGCCACAGTGGACACTGCGGTGAACGAAGGAAAATATACTAATTTTTATGTAAGAATAGTGTTTGGAACGCTGGTGCCACAGCACGTCAGAGCGGAACAATGTTTGGAACGCTGCTGTCACAGCGGACGATCCATAATTTCTCAGAAATCTGTTATTAATGCAGCATAGGGAAGGCCACAAATTTAACTTTTCGCCTTCCCCAGCCTCTTGAAAACTGAAATACATTATTTCTGTTGAATCCCAATGAATAAACAGGATAATAATTTAATGAATTTGAATTAAAGCCAAAGAAGGTGAAGGGTCACATGATTAAAGCTTTGGAGATGAGAACTTCCCTATTAATGAGAAGGAAACAACAAAGGAAAAAGGGTGGAGCAGTCAAGAGGAAAGTGCAGGAGGAGTCCAAGAGAACCTCAGAAAAACTCTGAGTGATTCTTAACATTTCTACCTAAGCTTCTCTGATTTCTTTCTATTGTGAAATGATGGCGAGGTTCACTTTTCTTTGGATGTGCGCTTATTCTTATTTAGTAATGGAAGTCTAAAATCCCTTTGGAGAGGGTTGAGATGTAGTTGTATAAATTGTTAGGGGTATGGTGGTTTTGTATGAAATTATTTGAATGAATAAAAAGATGTTCTTATGTTTATTATTTATGTTGAAATAAATGCTTGGATGGAATAAAATTTAAATTATTTTATTTTAAGAACTTGTGTTCCAAGCTCATCAATTAGGTAAGAGCAAAGAAAGTAGTGCAAGTAGAGCTATGAATTCTATGACAAATTCTCAAGCACACTTGCACCTTTCCTTAAAGGCTCTACCAAGAGATTTGACACTTGTGAACCAAATTCTCTATTAGCATTGCTCTACTGCTCAGTAAAGTAGAAATGATGAGAGGACATTGGAAAACTCGATGGATGATGTGACATAGTCTATCCACCCAACGCATCCTCCTATATATCTAAACCGCGTGTGAAGCGCATGATGCATGGTTAATGGAAGTCTTGTTTGTGAGATCAGTAGGAATATAAGATACTATTTGGTAACCTGGACATAGGGAATCAAGTCTAATAACAATATCATGATCTCATGAAAGTTTATGTGCTAAGGAAGAACCCTAATCGGAGCTCTCTTTGTACACTAAACTTGAACATATTGTAATTGGAAGATAACTCCAATTCTAATAGTATTCACTTGATTTAATTAAGCAGGAAGATTTAAAGTATACATTCACCAATAAAGTTATATCACCAAGCCCTTGCAATTATTATAATGAAAACTCAACTCTCTCCTTTTAATCAAATCATATCTTAACTTAAGGTAATTTGTATTGCTAAACTAGGAACCAAAAAGCATCACAAAAATTGACATCTAAACAATATTGAAAGAAAATATAACTTAGTATCAGAACCACCATTCATAGAGGATGATAATTTTCATAATTAATACTTCCACTTATTACTTCAGACCACGTACACTTGTGTGCAAATGCAGACGTGTATTTTTTGTCTGTCAAGCTTTTTGGCGTTGTTGCCGGGGAATGGTTTTATTTTGTATCAAGTATAATTTTCTAGCAAATAGTGATTTAGATACCCTACTTAATTATCTTTGTTTTCATTTTTTGTAATCATATAATATTGTGCTAATTGTAGTATAACTAGAGTTTTTATTTTGCTTACTTGTTGTGCTTAGCAGAACTAGAATTATATTGCTTATTCACTATCTTGGAGTGATTGAATTGTTAAATTGGTCATTGTAATTACTGTAATCATTCTTTTCTAGTTGAGTTTAAGGAACTGCATGAGTAGGAGAGAAAATGCAATGTCTTATTAGATTCTGAAATTGAGCGAACATACTTAAGAGCTAGAAGAGAACGAGCAATCCTTAATCAACATCACTTTGAAATGGAAAATTTAGAAGCTAACCATTTAGGGGAACATATGGGTAGAGCCTTGAGAGATTATGCACTGCCTACAGTTAGAGGCATCCCTCATGCGATTGCGAGACCGAACATAAAGGCCAATAATTTTGAAATTAAACCTTCGACACTTATCATGGTGTAGAATAACCAAATTGGGGGACTAGTCACAGAAGATCCGAATTCACATATTTCTAATTTCCTTGAAATTTGTGACACATTTAGATTTAACGACATTTCTGAAGACACCATTAAACTGCAGCTTTTCTCATTCTCACTAAGAGACAAAGCCAAGAGTTGGCTCAGTTCACTTACGGGAGACTCTATTCGCACTTGGGATGATTTAGCTAGGAAATTCCTAGCTAAATATTTCCCTCCTGCAAAAATATCCTGGTTGTGGATTGAGATAACTAATTTAATCATATTAAGGGGGAGACTTTATGTGATAGCTGGGAAAGATTTAGGGAGTGCCTTAGGTGATGCCCACATCATGGGTTTCTTGAATGGATGCAGGTCCAAACCTTTTACAATGGTTTGAATGCTCCAACAAGGATACTTATTGATGTAGCTGCTAGATGGTCACTTAGTAGTAAGACCTAGGAAAAAGCCTTTGATCTCTTATAAGAGATGGATAGCAATGCCTATCAATAGCCCACTGAGAGAATCAACCCTAACAAGAGGGAGGCTAACCAGGTAAATGAAATGAATCTTGGCCCTTCAAAATGAGATAAATGCACTAAACAACAAAATAGAAAGTATGAATGTCATCTATGTTGAAGAAGCATGCTAGTGAGTTGTGCGGAGGGAAACAAATGAGCAAAAGCTATAATTTAAACAATCTTTTTGCACCCTCAAACACTGAACAAGTAAATTATTTAAGAAACAACAATGCTAGGCAAAAAAATGCACACAATCCTTAATCCAATACTTACAACCCTGGGTGGAAGCAACATCCTAATTTTTCTTGGAAAAACAATAATAATGGTAATGGAAATTTTAATGCAGGAAATAAGATAAATAAATAGGGGTATAATCAATTTGAAAACAATTCAACCCAATAGCCCTACTTTGATGGAGTGTTTAATTCCTTTAAGAAAAAAATACTTCTATTCATGAGGAGAACTGAAGTAACACTCATTAGGCATGAAGCCTCTATCCCTTGGATTGAGGCATCTCTTAGGAATATTGAAGTTCAGCTAGGACAAATTTCCCAGTAGCTATCCATCCGATAGCAGGGAATGTTGCCTAGCTCAATTGAAATTAATCCAAGGGAAACTATCAGTGTCATTCATTTAAATGAATTTGAAGAAGACCGCCTTGATGACAAAATAGGAATGAATAAATTTATATGGGAGTTAGAAAAAGAATTAGGAAATAAAACAATTGAGATATTAGAGGCGAAAAAGAAGGAGGATTTGGGAATGTTGAATATCCCTTGTGTGATATGGGATGAGGTTTTTTAGAACATTTATATGATCTTGGAGCCTCACTAATATCATGCCTTACCATGTGTACAAGGAATTGAATTTAGAAGGGATTGAGACCACTTCAGTGATTGCAAACCTAGATTCAAGGACTCCTTTGGGAATAATTATAAATGTACCCATTGGTCTAAGAGAGTTCTTTATTCTCACTGATTTTATTATTTGCGAATGGGATACGTGGAATGAAAATTCCACTATCATATTTGGGCGGCCTTACCTAGCTAGCACCAATGCCGGAATCAATGTAGCAAAGGGTATAATGAGCATCAAAGTTAAGGGTAAGACTGTTATCATCGATTTAAAACCTACCATTTTTAAAAAGAAAATGATTGAAATTGCTTGGAAGAGGAATACGAGGGAGGAGGAATTGTGCAAAATGCTGAATTTGCAAAATCTAGAATTGGTTGAAAAGAGAGGTAAGAGTAGGATTAATCCCTCATTTGGAGGAGAAAGTGAGAATTCTCCTATTAATAAAAAGAAAACGAGGGAAAGAAGAAAAAAAAAAGGGATTCCCCCTTCTAGAAATGAAGGGGATGAAAAAGTGGAAATAGCTGTGGACCCAATGAAAACAAGAAAATTTTCTACTAAAACTAAGGGGAAAAAATCTAAAGTTTGGAAATGGAGACCAAATATTAATTCTGTAGTTGTTTAAACTAAAAGGTGTCGGGCTGACGAGATTAAGCCAAGCGTTGTTTGGGAGGCAACCCAACCCTTTTTTTGTTTTTTGTTTGAAGTTCTTGCATTTAGGAGTAGTATTAAATAAATAAAATACCAAAAATTTTCTGTGAAAAGAATTCTAGAAGTGAAATTAAATTATGAAAATTTTTGCTTAAGAACCACCGCAATGCGCCGCAGCGGATCTATTTGCCAGAGCGCGCCGCAGTGGATTTACCCACCCCAGCGTGCCGCAGCGGATTTTGCCACCGCAAAGCGCTATAGCGGATAATTCAGCACGAATGTTTCAAGGTGCCACAATGCGTCGTAGCGCACCACGGCGCGCTACAGCAAAAAATACCCAGCTGTAGCATAATTGATTGCCTTGGATTCCCAAGGTAGTCAAAGACGCTATAGCGCGCCTTGGAACTCCAAACTGCAAATTAGGTGCTGAAAAAGCTGAAATCTTTTGCCATTTTGAAAGAAAATTAAGTCACACTTATGGCATGAGTTAAGTCTAGCTTTGACCAAGAATTGACGTGCCATAAGTGTGATTAACTCATAATATTCCAGAATTTTCTTTTATCATCTATAAAAGGGCTACGAGGGGGGAGTTGGAGGATTGGACTTCATTAAAACTCAAGCAACGCTGCTCTAATTCCTCCAACTACTCTCAATTTTCATTCCTCTCAATCTTTTCTTTCTATCATTAAGAGAGTAATGTCTTCGGGAAAGAAAGCAACCACAAGCAAGGGAGCTTCTACCTCCACATCTGGTGGAGCATTTAATAAGAAGAGATTTTCTTCGGTTGAAGCAGAACAACGCTTCAACCAAGTTATATTAAAAAGGAAGTTAATCCTATAGTGGGGATTTGGGCTCCCATACCTGGTAAACCCCGACCAAATTTTGAACCGGGGAAGGGACCAGCTGGTGTGTCCCACAAACTCCACTAACCTCTATATTACAGGAAGTTTATTCTAACGCTATCAATGTTGTTGGTAATAAAATTTTTGTGAGAGGTAAGGTTGTAAAGTTCGGGAACAAGAACATAGAAAAACTTTATTTATTGAGGGACGTAGTGGACTGTATCTATCTCAACCTGCTGAGCTCCCAATATGACCCAGCAGAGATAGCAAGTAAGATTACCCACTCCGATGCAAGATGGAGAGGGAACTTGGCCAACATTCCTCGAGCCCTCCTCACTGAGTCAAGCAATGCCTAGCATGTGTTTGTCTCCAGTTTTTTTATGCCTTTGGGGCATCTCAGTGAGATAACCTGATCACGGGCACTGCTCCTTTGTGCTTTGCAATGAGAGGGAGATATTCTTATATCCAGCATTATTAAGGAGCTGCTCTGGAATGCCTTGATCGAGCCATGTGGTGCTCTTACTTTTGGGTCTCTAAATTTAGGATTATACGAGGCTCAAGGGGTGAAGATCTCTTCCGATGTCTCAATTCTGCCCCACGCTCCTCTAGAATTGACATACTTAAGCTCTAGCACCCAAGAAGGGGTGCGAGCTAAGAAGAGGAGGCGAGAAGAAGGCAAAGCTTCAACATCCATTGTCCGTACCCCGACCGACAAAATGCTGATGTGCATGTACGTGCATCAACGGAATTTGGGCTTCTTCTCCTTTGCATGCGACATGCGCTTCCTCAAAAGAGAAGTAGCTCAGCAGCATGAATTCTAAATGGAATTCCATGAAGCTCTTGGAACAATGTTCCAAGAGTGGAGCTTGAGTGGAGGATTAGATGGGTCTAAGCTATTGCGCCCTCCTATAGGAGAACCATTCCCTGATGATGATTAGCCAGCAGATTACACCTATCGATACGCGGGGGAAGACGAACCTAATGAATAATAAGGTTGCACTGTTTTCTGCTTTTTGGTTTCATTTTTCTATTTTTGTAATTTTTATTTCAGTTAATAAAATGGATTTCGTATCCGGTGCATCCTTATCTTTGCTAAAATGAAACTTCAAGATGATTTTCTGAATGAAACTAATTTTTGGATTCAATGTTAAATTCAATTGTGTGGAAATTAGAATTCAAGTATGTTGGAAATTAAGAGGAAAATCAACTTCAATCCTACACCCCTTATTCAGCTTAAGCCTCTACTAATGTTTGGTTTCCAAAAATTAAAAATGACATGTGCTGAAGTATGTGTGTGTGGGGGGGGGGAGAAAATTTGAGAACTAAAACGAAAGTGGCAAGTTGTTATTGAGAAATTGAGGTGCTATGCTCCTGTACGACTTCATGACCACAAGGAACTAATCTAAGGGATGAAGAAATATATGTCTCCCTTAGAGCTTCAAAATAAAAAAATAGGGATGATGAAAAGTATCACTCCCAAGTTAAAATAAAATTTGAATATTTATGATAAAGAAAAATATCTCTCCTGAAATATTAAAATATCCCTTGTGAATCATAAGAAGGGGCACACATAGCACAATACCAAGTACTCACCAAATGCGCCATTAAGATTTGAATCTGATGATCACCTCCCCCATATTAAAACATTAAGTACAACAATTTAATGTGAAACCAAATGAAGAGTAGAATTATGAACTTGAGGAAAGGGGTAGTAGAAATTGAAAGGAATGAAGACATCTTAACTAGAGCATACTTGGTAACTAAATTTGTTACACATTGGCATACTACATTGAATCCCTAGACTAAGAAATTCAGAAAATCACATTTTGAGCGTACTCGAGGACGAGCAAGAAGTTAAGTATGGGGGTGTGGTATATCTAGAATTTATAGCAAAAATGTATTGATTAAATATTCAATTCATCATATATATCCATATACTTTGAGTGGAAACTTGTACTTTTGTAGGATAATGGAATGCACAAGCTAAATGACAAAATCTGGGTCGCGTCATGGTGTGCCACAGCGCACCATGGCAACTCCTGAAAATTTTTCACCTAGAAGCTAAACTACAGACCTGGAAAAAAGATTGATGCAGTGCGCTACAACGTTATAACTCTAAATTAAATTAAAATCATATAAAATGAAATTGAGTAGTGCTTTCAAAAATAGTTCGACTACAGCGTGCTCCAGCGTCATTTCTTGAAGATGCAGACTAATTGACTAGTGCTAAATCCCCCTTTTAGTAAAATAAACTGTTGCAGCTCGCCACAGCGTGCTATGCCTCATAAGGATTTGCACTGACCTGGAACAAAGCAGCTGCAGCTTCCCGCGGTGCACCACAACACGCCCCGGTGGCATATTTAATTTATCTTCAAAACTTTATATGAACTAATTGAACAGTGTTTTCAAACTTTTAACTGCCGCAGCACGCCACAGCGCACCGCAATGACATTTCAAATTATTCACACAAACTATATGCGAACTAACTGATCTGCGTTTTCGAACTATTTTCCACTGTAGCATGTCGCAGCATGCCACAATGGAGGATTTTACTAATCATAAAAACTTTAGCTTAACTATTAGAATAGTAATTTTGATAGTTTATCCACTATAGCGTGCCACAGCAGACGTTGCGGCAACTGAAGGAAAAGATACTAACTTTTATGCAGGAAGATTCTTTGGAACACTGCCACCACAGCATGCCAGAGCGGAATAGTGTTTGGAATGCTACTGTCCCAACACGCCACAGCATGCTATAGCAGAAGATGCAGACTTTCTTAGAAAATAGCAATTAATGCATCTTAGGGAAGGCCACAAATGCAACCTTTGGTCTTCCCCAGCCTCCTGAAAACTTAAATACATTATTTATGCATAATCATAATGGAATAAATAAGAAAATTGATTAAGGGATTTGAATTAAAGCCAAGGAAGGTGAAGGGTCACATGATTAATGCCTTAGGGGCTGAGAACTTTTTTATTTAAGGGCTAATCTCAAACCTTGATAGGGTTTCAATTTTTGATATTCAAGTGCCCTAAAGGAAAAGCTGTAGCAAGAGGAGAAAGAAGAACTCTCCAAGGAAAAGAAAGTTGACCAAGAATAGTAAGGAGAAGGAAATAGCAAATAAAAAAGGGCAGAGCAATCAAGAGGAAAGTGCAGGAGGAGTCCAAGAGAACCCCAGAAAACCTCCGGGTTATTCCTAGTATTTTTTCCAAAACTTCACTATTTTCTTACTACTGTGAACTGATGGTGAGGTTTACTTTTCTTTGGATATGTGCTTATTCTTATTTAGTAATAGAAGGCTAAAATCCCTTTGGAGAGGGTTGAGATGTAGTTGTATAAATTGTAAGGGGTATGACAGTGTTGTAATGAAATTGTTTGAATGAATGAAAAGATATTCTTATGCTTATTATTTATGTTGAAATAAATGATTGAATAGAATAAAATTTAAATTTATTTATTTTAAGAACTTGTGTTCCAAGATCATCAATTAGGTAAGAGCAAGGAAAGTAGTGCAAGTAGAGCTAAGAATTATATGACAAATTCTCAAGCTCACTTGCACCTTTCTTTAAAGGCTCTACCAAGAGATTTGACGCTTATGAACCAAGTTATCCATTAACATTGCTCTGCAACTCAGTAAAGTAGATGTTGGAAGACTCGATGGATGATGTGACATAGTCTATCAACCCAACGAATCATCCCATCTAGTTAAACCCCGTGTGAAGCGTGATGCATAGTTAATGGAAGTCTTGTTTGTGAGATCAATATGAATAAAAGATACTATTTAGTAACCTAGATGTAGGGTATCAAGTCTAATAACAATATCATGATCCCACAAAAGTTTTTGTGCTAAGTAAGAACCTTAATGGGAGCTCTCTTTATGCACTAAACTTGTACCTATTGTAATTGGAAGATAACTCCAATTCCAATAGTGTTCACTTGATTTAATTAAGCATGAAGATTTAAAATATACACTCACCAATGAAGTTATATCACAAAGCCCTTACAATTATTATAATGAAAACTCAACTCTCTCCTTTTAATCAAATCTTATCTTAACTTAAGGTAATTTGTATTGATAAACTAGGAACCCAAAATCATCACAAAAATTGACATCTAAACATTATTAAAGGAAAATATAACTTTGTATCAGAACCACCATTCCTAGAGGATGATAAATCCCATAATTAAAACTTTCACTTATTACTTCAAACCATGTACACTTGGGTGCAAGCGCAGACGTGTATTTTCTGTCTGTCAGTAACACCCATTGTAGGATTAATACATCATTTCTAATAATTGGGCATTATAGTTAATATACACTTAACTAAACACTTGGGCATTATAGGGAGTCTGTAATGACTAGTGGTTGTTACCATAAGCATAATGGGTCATTCTCAAAGTATTTAGAATTTTTTTAAGGCTAAATAAAACTCTTATCTCCTCCATGCCCCTTCACATTCCTGTGCCCCATCACATTTAAGTGCTCTTATACATTCTCGTTCCCCTTCATAATCTCATGAATGTTCACATTCCATAACCCTTCGTATTCCCCTTTGACTATTCATATTCATCTTCTTTTGTTTTATATAAATAACAAATCATTTTCTTCATTTCCATTGAGTTCTCTCTTTATCTCAGTCTCCCTTCCCTACCTCTCTGACCACCTCTAACTATCATCAAGTTACTGACACCTCCTTGTCACTGGCTAAAGCCCCATTGCCACCTTGTGATGCCACCAAACTCTTATCCAGTTGCCGACACCGCCTCATGCCACTGACAAAGCCGTCGCTAATGACCTCTATGCCATTGCTCCGCACCATTTTAATAAATACCCAACTCTTGAAAATATTAGCACACATAAATAAGAAAAGAAATTTGATATCACTCATTGCATGTATTGCTTATATACTACTTCTTAGCACTATTTTTGAGTCTTAATGTATTTTAAATTTGCTATGTTATTTAAATTTTTGCATTTTCAAATTTCAGAAATTCTGTATTATATTTTAGATGTCTTGAGAATGCGTGCAATAAAGTGTTCCAAAATGGTAGCATTGGGTGTGTTAATTTATTACGATGCTAATCTTTCTAGATCCAAAAGGAAGATATACTCTAGGCTACAGAGGGCGCAATATAGATATGTGAAATGTTTTATAAACCCCAATATTGTTCGACCCCAAGGTTATGAATTTGCCATGCAGAACAATCATTAGCGTATATTAATGCAAGACATATCTTTTATTTTGATTATTTTCTATATGTGACATATTTTGATAGTTCTTGTAGAATATCCTTTTGAAATGCTTAGTAAATTTCATGCATCCTAATAAATTGTTTTACAGGGATGTACTATTGTTGCATGCTCTTTTAAAAATTCTTGTATTTTTATTCTCATATTATTATACTTATTGTACATAGCTTACTATTTTGCAAAAATGTAATGTGTGGTATCACTTGGTACCTAGTCTCGAGACTAACCAATACTCAAATGTCTGCACATTTAAAACATGCCAGACCATGAGCTAGTGGAAGTGCTAGTGGGAGAACCTTGAGGAGCTTGTAGAGTGATAATTTCTTATGCGTATTTTATTTATTACCCGAATTTTTATTATCATTTTTTGTATTAAGTTAAAATTACATAAGTAATGAATTTTGTATGAGATATAGTATGTATTTCTTGCAAATCTGAATTTATATGAATGAATGGATCTTTTATATTCTTATTATGTATGGCTCTGGAATATTTTCTCTTACAATAATATGCTATCTCATTTAAATACCCAACAAGTTCTTGTAGCTCACAAATCCTTATATTGGATTAGCTCACAGTAACCCTGCAATGAGTCCTCACACCTACCACCCTCCTATTATTTATACTCCTCTAACATGCTAGATCTTAATGTCCATGTATAAACTTCTACTTCTCTAACCTCCACAAAACCCCTTGTGTTTGGGTCACATTCTTCTAAGGATTCTTCCATTTATGGTTTACTTGATTCACTTATAAATTTGGAGGACATACCTGCTACTCTCCCAGCTAGATTATTTTCTACCTCTCACGAGCCTAATGGGAGAAGTCATTCTCGTAGAGCCAGACTAAGATAAACATCATATGCTTAAGTTTCTTTCTCTAATGTGATAAAGAGGCTATTGGTTTGTTAAATAGTATTTGGTTTCAAGTTTATCATGAAGACTACATCTGCTATCACTTAATTGATTTCTTATTAGCCTTTCATCAATTTAGTACTCCTAAAATTGTTGTTCAGAATGTCAGAGGGTAGAACTCTGAACTGAGATGTGCAGGTGTTTATCGTTTAGTCAAGGAAGAAAGAAATTGAATAAATGTTATATTAGATCCAAAAATGAGGCTTCTTGATTTTAATCCTTTTCTTACAAAAACATTTTATCTCTTTGAGCATGAACAAAATTGCTAATTTTCATTGTTTAGGTGCTAAAAGGATATGGATTAATGGAATTAGGATAAGGTAAACGTTGTCCCTATTTTCATTAATATTTATTTCACTCATGGCTCTATTTCAACTAAGAGTTGTAAAGGATTGCTTACATACATTTATGCACATCTCATATAGAGATGATTATTCTTTGGGAATCTATTACTAATATTAACTCAAATATTATGGAGCCCTAGTTGATTTCAGGTATACTTTTGAGAAATGGAGGGGGTCTCCAATCCTAGATTCTTGATTTGAAGATCTTAATAATTGTACAAATTCAACTATAGTTCAAGTTGAGAGCCTCGGGTCCTAATTTTACCTAGTTTAATCATCAATATTAAAGGCCAATCTAGGCTAAATTGGATAGAATTTTTTGTAATGATGCATGACTAAGGAATTTTACTAACTCCTTTTATTGCAATCATACATTAGTGCCTTCTAATTATTCTCCATTGCTTGTCAAATTCGATTGCATCATTTATCAAAATAATATACTTATGTTCAAGAATCATTAGTGTATATTGGATTGTTTTAGGGAGGTAGTAGCATATACTTGGGATGTTTTTTATGATGGGGACCCGTGTAATAATACTAGTATTGTTACCCATTATTAGGTAGTCTAATCAGCTAATTTTACTACTATTGCACTTATAATAGCATTAGAAGCCTACACCTAAAGTTTAGTGTTACTTTGAGATTAGTTGTGTTCGACAAATATTTTGAGTATTTTAATTAACATGAAAAATACTTAATTTATTTTGACCTCTGAATCAAAATTGAAGTTCTCCATTGAATTCCTCACCCCTAATTTAGCTAGTGATGATATTTTGGAAATTTTTGGAAATTGTGTTTCAAAAAGTAAGATAATTAAATCGATATTTAATTTAAAATTTGACTTCATTTTATCGTTTCTCACCCTCCATTTAGCTAAGGATGAAGTTTTAGGATTTTTCAGAGCTTGTTTGGTTATTGAATTTTGATTAAATAAAAAAGTTTAATTAATAATTAATTAATTTAATTTAAATGATTAATAAAATATTTACTTTCAATGGTCAGTAGTGAACCGCGTGGATCCCGTGTGCGAGTCCAATGCACGGGACAGCTGTGCATATCCATTATGGTCGTTAGTTGCATTACTAGCCATGATCTGATGGTGTGATCACTCCCTCTCAATCCAACTGTTGGATTAACCTTCGGATCCAAAAGTTGTGGACAAGAGACTATACGTCCCTATCATCGGCTCAGTTGTATGCCTGCCATGGCACAGGCCATGCTACGACTTCATTCCAATGGGCCTTAATTGACCTTTATCGACCCTAATTACAATCCCATTCACTCCATTCATCCCTCTCCCTTCATCTGTGAGCTCAGTGAGGTGTTGAAGCTGCAGTAGCCATCGATCAACCTAACCCTAATCCAGATGAAGGAGGAGACTTAAAGTACATGATTTACCTTGTAATTCATTGTCCATTTCAACCATTTGAGATTTGTTTCTCAATTTATTGAGTTGTTGAGATCCACCGTCAAGTCAATTGAGCTCAAATGGACCCATGCCCGAGCGGGTGCTACAGGGTTCCACAGAACAACCCTAGCCAGTTGGGTCTGATACTAGGACTCACATTTGTGGTGACTTGGGTAACCAGCAGGCCTCCATTTTTGGCTCAGCACGCTATTCATAAAGAGACCTACACGCTGACATGCGGGCCGCGCCAAGGAACCCTCGAGTTCGACCGGGAGGGCTATCCCTAGGTGTGCCCCTCGAGGTCCCCTATTATGATGAAACAGCAGGTCAAGTCAGATTGTGTCAGGACCAACTCGAGCGTTAATTTGTGGTCCCATGCTTTGCATAAATACACGTTTGCAGGCCGCACCCACGGGTCAGTCCACATGCGTCCCGCTAGCGTGTGCATGTGTCTATTTGTAGTTAGCACAGTAAACCATAACTATATTTAATAAATTAAATACTTATATAATTTCAATTGTTATTTGCATCATCGCCTTAGTTATACAGTTCCAATTTTGTTCATTTCTCAATTTGGGATCAACTCTTTGAAGAATCAGCTAACGATTGGTGGCCACAAGCTTATTGGGATATGATTAAAGAGTGCAGTAAAAATCATCATTCTCCTATCTTTCAAGATTTTGAAATAATATTTTATGCTCAATATTGTAAATGGTAATGCATCGTAAGTTGTGAACCATTTCCATCTCTTATTTCATGTACTAAATTAGTACATAATTTAATCAATCAATAAAGTAATTGTCTTATTATATCTTTAAGAAAATTTTCATTCATTATGATTTTAGAATGAATCCTAAATCCAACCCTCCATCAACTCCTATCAAAAGAATAGTACAAGCTAGTTCCTCATCACATTTAGATAAGCTGAAAACAATGATTAAATTAGTGAAAGTCATGGTTCAAATGCAGACCCAGGCCGTACAAAGAACTATGAACTCTCCTGTAATCCAAGTAAACTCGCAAGCCCCATTCTTCTCCGCTATGAATGGATATCTTCAAGTTTTTTCTGGTCTGAATCCTCCTTCCTTTAATGGGTTTGTGCCATCCATTGAACTAGTAAACTCACTCAAAGCCATGGACACAAATTTAGCAAGCATAAAATGCCCAGTTAGTGAAGTGATTCATTTAGCTACGCATATGTTCTCTGAAGAAGCTGAATTTAGGTGGGACAATGAATTAAAATTCCGCTTTGCTAGTAGGGAAGTTGAAGATATCTCCTCAGACTAATTTGAATAAGTGTTCAGGAGTCAGTTCGTTCCCCTTTCTGCTCAAAGGATCTTGGAATACAATTTAATACAATTAACTTAATGAAATAAAATAGTTTTACAATATGAAACTGAATTCATGAAGCTTTCCCAATTTACTTCTGATTTAGTCAGATCAGAAGCTACAAGATGTAGTAAATTTCTTAAGTGATTGAGGAATCTAATTAAGGACCATTTGGTGTAACAACATGACCATAACTTTGCTGATCTTTTAGAAAGATCAAGGCTTGTTAAACACCATCTCATGCCAAATGATCAACTAAAGAGATCATATCATATTTCCTCAAAATCATACGTCTTTAAGCAAAATAGGCCTAATCAGCCTAAAATGTACAGCTTCAATCAGTAGCAGTGGCAGCAACAAGTAAACCAAGCAGGAAGGTGCCAAAGACCGCACCCCTATGGTAAGTGCTATCATCAGGGAAACAAATGCTTTACCTATAGAAGGATAGGGCCTCGTTATTGGGAATGTTGTGTGAGTTGAACTATGGATAGAATAAAAATTAATCAGCCAAAGTATTATGTTCTAGCTAAAACTTTGCCAATCATGCCTTCTCAAACAGCTATTCAAACACCCAATCAGCCAAGAGCTCCCCAAAATGTTTCTCTAGTAGCTCATAGAAATGTTCAGAAAGGGATGCCAGTTGATCAAGCTACCAATCAACCTAGAGTGTTTGCTTTAACCTTCATTGTTTCTCCAGAGGACAATAATGTAATATTAGGTAAGCTTTAAAGTTTTTGTGTGATTTTATTTCAAGCATTTTAATTTTTTGCAATAGTATAATTATCTTAAAATCTCTGCAGACACACTTTATATAGAAACTTGACCTTGTGTATGTTATTTGATACATATGCAAGTCATTCATTTATTTTTGAGAAGTGTGCACAAAATTTAAATCTTCTTCAATTTAAGTTAAGCAAATTAATGCATATTTAAATACCATCTCGAGCTGAAATATGGGCTAGTAAATTTTGTTTGTTGAAAATTTTTGATCATTAATCAAACTTATGAGGCCAAGCTTATAGTTATTCAAATAGTCAATTTCAATATAATCTTGGGTATGTATTGGCTAAGTAAGCATAATGCAGTATGAAATTATTTTAAGTAGGAAGCTACCATTATATCTTGGAAAAAGTTGGAAACTTTCATTGGAAGAGTAAGTGTAAGCGCTTCACTAATTAGTGTGGTGAAGGCCTAGAAGTTAATCTGATCTGGATGTGAAGCCTATTTAGTAACACTCATGGGTGAGACAAGAGATGCAACACCAATTGAAGACATGGATGTGTTAAAGGAATTTCAGGACATATTTCTTGATGAATTGTCGAGTTTACTTGCAATTAGAGAAGTTGAGCTCTCAATTGATTTAGTGCCAGGAATGCAACCTAAATCTAAAGCACCCTATCGAATGGATTCCATGGAATTGTAGAAGCTACATGATCAATTGCAAGAGATATTAGAGCAAGGTTTTGTTAGACCCAACATATCCCAATGGAGAGCTCCAATATTATAGGTTAAAAAGAAAGACGGGTCAATGTGAATGTGCATTGACTACCATGAATTGAACAAAGTAACAACAAAGGACAAATATCATCTACCTAAAATCGATGACTTGTTCGACTAATTATTTGAAGCATAAGTTTTCTCCTAATTAGATTTAAGATCAGGGTTAGAGATGATGACATTCCAAAAATGACACTTAGGACCCATTATGGGCACTATGAATTCTTAGTCATGTCCTTTGGACTGACTAATGCCTCATCTATATTTATCGACATCTTAATTTATTCTAGAACTAAAGTTGATCTTGAAAATCACCTCCGTAATATTTTAAAGTTACTGAGGGATAATAAAGTTTTTATCAAATTCACAAAATGTAAGTTTTGGTTAAACTCAGTGGCATTTCTAGGCCACATTATTGATGCTGAAGGAATATGAGTTTTCTACTTGAAGGGCAAATATTGTAGCTGATGCTTAAGTAGAAAACAAGTCCTATCTTCTTGCTAATTAGCAAGTCATTAGTAAAAGACTTTGAAAGCTTAAATATTTAATTTATTAGGATAGCCGAATTAAGAGCCTTGCTGGTAAAAAGTAGCACTGAGCCAATTATAAATAGCAGAATTATGGTAGCTCAAAGGGAAGATAAAATTTTGATAAGTTGAAAGCTGATTTTGAAAATGATAAGAGATTTGAATTACAGATTGTAAACAAAAATACCTATAAAAAACTAGAATATGGGTTCTTAAAAGTCTATAGTTGGAGATTCTATCTGAAGCTCACTATTTTGGATATTCTATTCACCCTACAAATAGTAAAATGTACTAGGCCTCAAGAAAACCTATTGGTAGACATGCATGAAAAAGAATATAGCAATTTTTGTGTCTGCGTGCCATTTTTACTATTTAGTGAAGGCAGAGCATCAAAGGTCAAGTGGACTCTTAAAGTCTTTTAGAAATCTCTGAATGGAAGTGGTTCAAAATTTCTAGGAATTTCATAATGGTTCTACCTAATAGTAGATCTGGATCTGATGCAATTTGGGTCATTCTCGATAGGTTAACCAAATCAGCTCACTTCATACCAATTCGACATACCAATTCAGTTGAACAGTTTGCAAGGCTGTATATTAAGGAAAATTATTTGCCTACATGGTAGATTTTCTTCTCACTTTTGGAAAGTTGTTCAACAAGATTTGGGAACGAATTTGCCCATGAGCACAACTTTCCATTCGCAAATTGATGGGCATACGGAAAGAGTAAATTAAATACTTGAAGATCCGTTACATCTTTGTGTGTTAGACTTTGGAGGAAATTGGGAATAACACTTAGCTCTAACTGAATTTTCCTATAGCAATAGTTTCCACATCAGTATAGGCATGGCTCCTTATGAAGCACTTTAAGGCAAAGATGTAATACTCTATTAACTTGGACAAAAGTAAGAAATGTTCAGTTATTTGGATCAAAATTAATTGAACAACTAATAAAAAGATTCAGTTAATCAAATTAAGGATATTGTCTACTCAAGATAGACATAATAAGCATTATGATGTTCATTATCATTCCGTTGAATTTCAAGTTGGAGATAAAGTTGACAATTTTGCAGCAGTCCATAATGTTTTCCATGTATCAGCTTTAAGAAAATGTTTGATAGATCTAAATCAACAAATACAAGTTTTAGAAATAGAATTGCAACCATATTTAACTTATGAGGTAAAGCCTATTAAGATTCTGGGGAAAGATCTCAAATAGTTAAGGAATCGCTGCATCCTTATGATTAAGGTCTAGTGGCTGAATCAAATAGTCAATGAAGCCACATGAGAAAGAGAAGTGGATATGCAGAAGAAATTTTTAAAACACTTCTCCTAATCAAGTATC
Organism: Gastrodia elata; assembly: GCA_016760335.1. Taxonomy (NCBI): domain Eukaryota; kingdom Viridiplantae; phylum Streptophyta; class Magnoliopsida; order Asparagales; family Orchidaceae; genus Gastrodia; species Gastrodia elata. The sequence goes on along the minus strand of CM028670.1, from coordinate 25,712,792 downwards.
TTATAACTTCCAAATATTCAACTCCTTGTTACTCTTAATCAAATTCATTTATGTGTTGAGGACAACACCTCTTTTAAGAAGGGGAGCCTGTAACAATCTAATATATTTAATCAGTAATTAGTTGTCAAACTAGCTTGTAAATGTCTCCATTAGTCTCCAAATAGTGGTTAGAGTAAACCCAAAAACATTTAAGCAATTCAGAACTCAATTGAGTATTTTGAATATTTTAATATACTCATCTAATTAGAAAATTATGATGATTAATTTGACCTCAAAATCAAAATTAGAGTTCATCATTGAATTTCTACCCCCAAATTAGCTAGGTTGAAAATTTGGGAATTTTTGGAAGTCGTCAAATCTTCTCAAATATTTTAATAAATTTTAGCTACTCAAAAATTTAAAATAATTAAATAAATCTTCAATTAAAATTTTGACTTTATTTTTGTGTTCCACACCCCAAAATTAGCTAGGAGTGAATTTTTGGGTTTTTGGAGCTCGTTTAACAGTTTAATTTTAATTAGAAAAGTTATTAATAATTATTAATTAATTAAATTAAATAATTAAATAAAATTCTTTTTAAGCTTTAACGGTTCCACCATTTGATCGAATGGCACGCAATCTGTGTCGTTCGATCAAACATCGGCACAATTCCAATGGTCACGAGACCTTCTTCCTTGAGCCACTGTGAGCACACTGCGTGTGGCGCTTTCGCTCACACATGGCAATCGCAGAGCCTTTGGCTCATCTTCCACCTTTCTAAATGCAACTTACAGCCAAATTAAATCATCTAATCAACTCTATATCCCATTCTACAACTTTGAAGATAATTTGGAAGGATCGAATCTGTCACCTGTCCTCTCAAAAATTCCCTGAAGGTTCCTCGATACAAACCATAAGTACGTCGATTACCTCTCAAATTTGTATTCCATTAAGTCTCTTTTAGTTTTGTATATTAATTTCAAAGCATTGTCTATCGATCAATACAAGCAATCAAACTTGATTAAGCCTAATTTACTGGGTGCGGTTCACCCGAACATTTACAGTAATGTATAGTGTCTGGGTCATGAATGAGGACCCCGATAAACCAGATATCCTAACTCTAGAATTTTGGGTTCATTGTGAAGTTCTCAGTCTAAAAAATGCATTGGTTACTCTAAATCCTTGGTTGGGTGACTGGAGAGGGAGCACTAGCCCTCCATAGTAAACCATAGAAAGGCATAATTTAGTTCTAGGGTTATGCTTTATATAAGGTTAAACATAGGGTTTATTAGTTATAATGGTGAATCGTCATCTAGGGAATGTTTTGGTCGGCCAAGCTACAGGGGAGTTGGAAGCCCTAGAAAGGTCAGCTCATACTCTATCAGGGATGGTGAACAATACCGGGCGGGTCGACCCGACTCACACGGCACTGTTCACTGGGCAATGCACGCAACCCGACCCATATGCACGTGAGAGACAATAGTCTTGCACCTGAATAGCCAAAGTGCCTGATTTAGCAATAGGAATAGTAAAAACATATTTAAATAAAGTAATTAAATTACCTCAATTTTCAAAGCCTCATAATTCCTAAAATATTAATCCAAATATATTAAAGTTATATCTCAAAATTATTTGAAAAATACATTAATATAACATCAAAAATATATTTTGATAATTAATTTTACTAATCACCTTTTTAATTAATTTTAAAAGTGAGTGGTCCATATCTTAGCTAAATGGTGTTGAAATTCACCCACTTATAGTCATTTAACTTATCAGGCAACAATGAGTCTATAACTACTGAAAGTATATCAATTAGACATTTTTTGTAAATTTTAAGCTCTTAACTCATTAATCAATTAGTATTTTAATCCAAAAATTAAGATTTTCCCCATTTTGCCTTAGAACCCTAAGATTACTTATGAATACTTAGATTATGAGTATTATGAGCATAAATGATGAGTTGAGTAAGACAATATCTTGGTTAGAATCAAATTGAGGATTAGATTTATCAAATTTAACCTTCAAGAGAAAGATATAAGTCTTTTATTATACTTAATCAAATCATCATGAATTTAGTAACAAGTAATCATAACTATAATCCTTGTAATTAAGAGTGTTCTAAGGATTATAAATTAGTACCATTATAAGTACATTACGAGGACACTCAACCAAGCTTGACTAAATCCCTTTAGATCCTATTTAACAAAATTGTGTGCCTATTAATGAATTGTTTAGTACAGTGTTACACTCCACATAGCTAGCCCAGTGGTTACACCCTTTAGATTTCATTGAATGATCGTTGAATCCTTGAGTAACCCACCTAGTGTAAGTTAAGCTATCACCTTATGCTAAAAATTATCTAAGATGATGAAGATTAAATTCTAGATCACTTTAGAAATTTATTACTTTGTAGAGGTATTATTGAATACATCATTAAGATAAAAAAAAACTTTGTGAAAGGTTCCACATAAGTGAATGTAGATTAAACATAAGGAGAGAACATTCATTAAGGAAATTTTTGTAAGCATCACTCTCATCATAAATTAAGAATTAATCATCCTTAATAACAATACATCATGTAAGAGTGGCAAAACTCTTTTGGAACTATGAAAGTGACTACAACTGGGAATTCATAGATTGATTAGAATTAATATTATGAGATAATTCAAATTTCAAGATGTTAGTAGAATCTTATTGATTATAAATGATTATTATGGTCTTTGACTATGTTTTTTTTAATATTCAATCTCGTAAGATTGAATTTACCTTACTTTAGCAGGTTATTATTCCAGCTTTTCTTATGGTTATTGCAGTGTAGTTTCCTTATATGTAAAATACATGATTGCCTACATAATCTTTTTACTTAACATATGAATCAATTGAACATATTCATGTTTCCCATATTTAATTTTAATGCACGTTTCATAAAATATCTTAACATATTTGATGCTGGAATTAATATGTTATTTGAACTATGTGAGGCTTTCTTACTTTACAACTTTTAGTAATTATTACCTTGTTATTCATTCCGTGCAAAATACTCTGCTCATATTAAAATTGTAAATGACTACCGTGATATCCGTTTAATAATGCATTTAGCTTACCTTTAAATTGTACTTAAGACCTTATAAAGTCTGACCATTTGTTTCTCTTTTTTTAGCTGTGCCCTACCATATTATAAACAATACAATATATTAGAAGCGTAGATTAGGCGTTGTATCTAAGGAAGAACCTGAGATGTAGATGTGTGCTGAAGACTCTATTTGCTGGTCTTTTACATTATTTAGGTGAGGATGAGTGAATTACTTCTTAATTTGCATATTAATATTTTTGTGATGTTTAAATTAATCTTTCGTGCTGTATGCTTTTATATTATGAATGACGAATGTTTGATTGGAATGTTTGAGTTTTCTTCTACCTATATATTTGCTATATAAAAGTTGTACTCAATAGTGGGTTATAAATCACTAATCTAGCATTAGGTACAATCATAACACTCATTATTAGATTAACATATATAATATAATAAAGAGGTGTTAACTCCTGCTAGCTTAGAGGTGCTCGATGGGATCTTAGATTACCCCACGTTCAAAGGATCTAGTTTGCCAACCCTTGCTTGGGAGTGGTTAGACCGTGTGACTACTATGTTTTGTGAGACGGCATGTCCATATGATTATCATCTCCAAATTTTGGGTATGCTACTATGTGGAGAAGTTGAAGAATGGTGGGTCAGAACCTCTCAAAGGCTAGGAAAGCAGCACAAGAGAGAACAACATGTTGTCACCTTTCACGACTTCCATGCAACTTTTGTAGCATAATACTATAGTTGGTTATGATATATTTCCTTATTATCTATATTCTTCACTTGCACTTCTTTTACTCATCAAACCATCTATTTTATGTAAACTCCTCTTTTAAAAGCATTAATGAGAAGCAACCTCATGATTTATCTTCTGAAATTTACATTCACAATTTTCCAACCATGAATCCTGGTTCTCCATCTAATGACTGCTCCAAGAAAGAACATTGTTTCTTCTAATGGCGTATAGACAGATGTAAGTGCTCTTATTGGACTAGTGAAGGCCTTGATTGAAAGTCAAGCTCACTGGGATTAGGAAACTCAAAAGATCCTCACTGCCCAGCAACCTCTTATTATCAACAAAGCAGCTCCATCTGCCTCTAACTTCTTGGTAGATGGAATTCTCCGAAGCTTTCTTATATTGAGGACACTTACTTTCAATGGGGCTTTGAACCCTATGGATAATATCAGTTGGTTGAAGTTGGCATAAAAGAACTTGATAAGTATCAAATATCTGAATTCCGAAGCCATTCATTTGACAAAACACTTATTATAAGATGAAACAGAGAATTGGTTGGAAAATGTGCGCAACACCAAGTCTTATGAATATGAGATATATTAAATTCCATGGGAAGCTTTCCTCAAATATTTCAAGGAAGCAATTATCCCTCAATCACCATAGACTATATTGAAGGATGAACTACTTTTGCTTTTGTAGGAAGGAAGGTTTGTCTCAGAGTATGAGATGGAATTCTATCGATGGAATTCTCTGCAAACTTGGTTAGAATAGAGGCTCCATGTGTAACAGGTTTAGGGTTTAGGGTCTAGGGTTTAGGGCTTAAGAAATATGAAGCCTCTATTCTTTGATGGATAAGAAGATGAAGTCTCATTTCATTCCAACTAGAAAGGAAGCCCAAGCATCTAAGAGCAGCTAAGGTATACTATCTCGAAGATGAGTAACCACCTGTAGCTACTCTCAAATGAACCCACCCACACTCTTATGGAAAGTGTTACCTTTAGGGGAATGTATATTATACTTGTGGAAAACAAGGCCATCAATTTTATATATTCACCTTTGAGAATACTATTGATGGTGCTGCTATCATATGCTTCAAGTCTTCCATCCTCAACCTCTGAACAATCGAGCTCCTGCACTTGCGGTTATGCTGCCACTTGCCAGTATTCAAACCCCAAGGGAAGTGCCTACATTTGCTCATGCACAAAATCATCAGGGTCAAGCAAACTAGAATCGCCAACCCTCTGCTCCTACTAGAGTATATATGTTTACTCCACCCTCTGCCTCATAAGATAATAAAGTTGTTTTGGGTACATTTTAAATCTATTTCACATACACTTTAAGCTATTTTTTTTTGTTATCATAATTTAACTTTTGTAATCATACATTAGGCACCTTAAACATTAATGGAAAACTTGTAATGTTGTATTTGATACTAGAGCAAGTCATTCATTTGTATCTAAAAACTAGGCAAAACCATTAAAGTTATCCTACTACAAATTAACCATCCTTGAGCTTAGGGCTACTCTCTGGAGCCCGTATGCATGCTCATTAATTATGCAACTTAGTCATACCCATTGGCAGACCAAATTTTAAAGCTAAGCTAATCGTACTTCCAATTGCAAATTTTGACGTAATACTAGGAATGAGTTGACTAAGCAAGCTTGATGCTACCATAAACTGCCATTAGAAGAGGATCACTTAAGGTAGTGGAAGTTAAGCGAAGTCATTCATCGGTAAACTTAGCACACAAGCTTCTTTGATTAATGCTCTAAAGGCATAAAAGCTCATCAAAAAAGGATTCCATGTGTATTTAGTAACTATATTGGGTGAAAAGAATAAGTATATCTCTATTGTTGAGAATCGTATAGTTAAATAATTCAGTGATGGATTCCCTAAAGACCTGCTTGGTCTTTCACCAGTTAGGAAAGTAGAATTTGTTATCAAGCTCATTCTAGAAATGTAGCCTATTTCAAAAGTTCTGTTTCGCATGGTACCCAAGGAATTGTAGGAACTAGACAAGCAGCTTCATGAATTACTAAAGAAGGGTCTCATTAGGTCAAGCATGTCTCCATAGAGAGTTCTAGTTCTCTTCATTAAAAAGAAGGATGGTTCTATGTGTATGTGCATAGACTATCAAAAACTAAACAAGGTAAAAATCAAGAATAAGTATCAGTTACCTCGTATTGATGATTTGTCTAATTAGTTGGCTTGAGCCAGAGTGTTCTCCAAGATCAATCTGCGATCAGGGTACCATCAGCTTCGATTCAAGGAAGAAGATATAGAGAAGACTGTATTTAGGACTCAATATGGACATTACAAGTTTTTAGTGATGACCTTTGGTCTAACAAATGCATCGTCCATCTTCATGGATCTATTGCAGCACATACTAAAGCCCTTCTTATATAAATTTGTAATTATATTCATCAATGAAATTCTTATTTATTCTAAGAGTGAAGTAAAGCATGAGACCCACTTGAGGAATATGTCAGAAGAATTGCGCAAGCATCAGCTCTATGCTAAATATTACAAGTGCGAGTTCTGGCTCTATTTTGTAACATTTTTGGGTTATAATGTTAACGCTCAAGGAATCAAAGTTGATCAAAGAAAGTTCAGTGTTGTGCATGAATGGCAATTGCGAGATACTATCGCAAGTTTGTAAAAGGATTTTTGTAGATAGCTTCTCCTATAACAAGGTTAACCCTTGAAGTTGTACATTTTGAATGGGCTCCTAAATGTGAAAAAACTTTCTCAAAGCTTAAACAACTCTTACTTCTGCTCCTTTCATAACCTTACCCAAGGAGGTATGGATTTCCAAATTTCCACTGATGCTTTAGGGTTTGGCTTAGGATGTGTATTAATGCAAGAAAAGAAGGTCGTCGCTTACACATCTCATTAATTGAAACAGAAGGAAAGGAATTATCTGGTTCATGATCTTGAACTTGCCATTGTAGTGTTCACCTTAAAAATTTGGCGACATTAGCTGTATGGAATTAACTGTGAAATTATTATTAATCACCAAAGTTTAAAGTACATATTTACTCAATGCGAATCAAACAGTCACTAGAAAAGATGGCTTAAGCTCATCCGTGATTACGACATTAGTATTCAGTATCATCCTAGTAAACTAGATGTTGTAGCAGATACTCTGAGCCATCATGCTATTCTCTATTTGATGATAGCAAAATGTTCATTACTAGTTGAATTTTGTAAATTAAATATAGAAATTGTGCGCATTGAAATGCCAAATTTGTTAATATAAATGAGTTTAGTTGAACCAACCTTCTTCAGGGACATCTCCATCATGTAAAAAAAGATGAAAACTTCCTAAAATTCAAAGACGATATCAAAATCGGTCATCGCATTTACCTCAATTGCCAGGAAATGTTATCTACCAAGGTAATTGGTTATGGATTCCCAAATCCATACACTAAGAAGTTCTCACCAAAGGCCATAACTCCATCTACATAATTCATCATGGTAGTGCCAAAATGTATTAGGACTTAAAGCAATCCTTTTGGTGGCCTGGAATGAAGAAAAGTGTGGTAGAGTTTGTCACAAAATTCCATAATGTAGTCGGGTTAAGACTGAACAACAAAAACCTAGAGGATTATTGCATCTACTTAAAATCCCATAATAGAAGTTGTCAGAAATATCGATGAACCATATTATGAGAATGCTTAAATAAAATTATGAGCTGATGAAATATGAGTTATTGTCAATCAACTCACTAAGTCTACTCATTTTATTCTGATTCGATAAACTAATTCAGTGGAGAAATTGGTAAAAATCAATGTTAAAGAAATCCTCACACTCCACAGGATTCCAAAGTCAGTCATATCTGATTGAGATAGCATATTCACTTCTAAGTTTTGGCAAGCTATGCATCAATATCTGGGAACTACATGAGCACTGTCATTCACCCTCAGACTGATGAACAAACAGAAAGGGTTAGCCAAGTCTTTAAATATCTCCTATGTCTCTGCATTTTTAGATTTTAGTAGTTTTTAGGAAGATCATATTCAACTTGTGGAGTTCTCATATAATAATATACATCAATCAAGCATTATCATGGCCCTATATGAAGCTTTGTACAAAAGAAGATGCAGCACTCCACTTGCTTGGTTTGAAATTGGAAGCATTCAGCTTTATAGATCTGAATTGGTCGAAGAAACTAACAAGAAATTGTAACTCATCAAATAGAGCATTCATGCAATGCAAGATACTTAAACCAAATATCATGATTCCAAGCATCATCCTCTATGGTTCAAAGTTGGTGACTATGCGTATCTAAAGGTCCGGAAGGGTGAGTTCAGATTTGGCCTAACCGAGAAACTCTGTACATGTTATGTCAGACCTTTCAAAGTATCAGCAAATGTAGGATCTACAGTCTATAAGTTCAAACTCCTAGATGACTTTTCAGTAGTTCACAACATATTTCACGTATTATTTCTAAGGAGATGTCTCTAAAACCTACTCATCTAGTTCATCTTCCAACAGTATCCCTTCAGCCTGATCTTTATTATGCTAAAGAGCCAATTAAGATCTCTGCTCGCAATCAAAAGCAGTTGAGAAATCACTCTATAACAAATGGTAAAGGTTCAATTGAAGAATAGTAGCCTCAATTAATCTACTTTAGAGAAAGAAGCGAATATGCGTCAAAAATATCCAAAGGTATTCGAGAATTTAGGTAACCTTATTTTGATTCTTGTTCTTAATTCTACAATTCCTTACATTTATTAACTATAATAATGAGGACAACATCATTCTTAAGCGGAAGAGTTCTTAACAACCCAAGGCTGTTACTAGGGATAAACTTAGCCTAATCCATGTTAAATCTCTTCCATTAATCTTTAATTATCATTAAAAGCAAACCTCAAAGCTTTAGTTCAATTTGGAGATCAATTGGACTACTTGATAATATTAGCTCAATTAATTAATTAAGAAAATAAAATAACTATTTTGACCTTCCATCAAAAATCAGATCGAAGTTTTGGATTCCTAGCACACAAATTAGCTAAGGGTGAATTTTTGATATTTTTTAGAGTTCAGCTGGTTGAATTAGGAATTTCAAAATTTGAATTAATTAAATATTGATTATTTGAAATTTTTGACACGCTTCCAATCGTTAACTATCGCCCGCTCTCTCTCCTGAACCGCATGGTCTGGATCATTTGGATTGTTTTACAGTTCAATCGCTTAGATCGAACGACTTGCATAACCTTACCCGCCCGGTCCAGGCCCATACGTTGGATAAGTGTTCAGATCCAACGGCTAAGATCTCACCCGCTATTATCACTTATCAAGGATTGAGTATAGGCTGCCAGATCTGATCCAGTGACCCAAATCAATGGAGCGCTATGCACTATCATCATCGAACAATGAGGCCCCGTGAGCCAGTGCGCGCTTGTGTCTGTGCACAGCGACTCCTCCCTGCTCCACTCTGCTAGCCAGCCTACCTGTCGGCATTCCATAGTCTCCCACAGTCCTCTGCACCTCTAACAACCTCCTTATTCACTTCCTCTGTACTATACAAGAAGTTTGCATCTAGTATTTACCTCTTCTATCCTCTTCTTTTTTTCCTTCTTCTTTAAAAGGGAACCTAGACTTTAGCTCTTGAAGTTAACGTTGTCCACCTTCAGCCATCAATCAAGCAGCTCCCTGAAGTTCCTTCGTCATCAACCGTGGTAGTAGAAGCATCTAAGTTAGCAGTGCATGCAAAAGTATGAGCGATGAATCGACAGAATAGAACATCACAGGTAGATCTATCGATGTCTGCAAGCTGCAATTTCAAATTCAAACACTTCTGGATCAATTGGCGGCATCGTCCGGGTTCGATTGAACCGAATCGAGTGACCCCTGGCTCGGACCTGTATAATGAGATACATTTCCTGAGCCCTTAACTAGGGATCCATAGATCCCAACAACTCTCCATTGTGCTAAGGCATTCCTTGGGTCGGCCTTGACCCAAGGATGTGAGACGATGCAAATCGAGCCGTGGGAATGACTATGAAGGGAGAATTTTTCCTCCATTATAAACCCTAGAATCTGAAAATGGAATTAATGATTTGTCTGATTTCATGAACCCCATTTGAGGATTTGTGTTACGTTAAGTAGAGCTCCACCGTATGAATCAATTAACACATTAAATGGTATATTTGAAAAACTGGTTAGTGAATATTTAGGTTTCTTTGAAACCCTAAATCCCCACATCATGTTCCTCCCTCATCCACATCGAGATGAAGGAGAACAGCGTAGGTTGGGCCATCGAGGCCCGGTCGACCCACATGGTTCCATACATGACCAACCTGTCGAGTCTCGGTCATCCCGACAGGGCCCAAACCTTAAAGGGAATTAATATCTTTTGAACTTTTCATATCCTAAAGTCTAAACTTAGATAAAAGGTACCGAAACTAGAGTTTTCAATCTTTCTCTCATATGTTATCCATTTTTAGTAAACATATTTACCACTTTGATCAGAAAAATTAGAATAACATTAATCTGCAATAATATTTAGGCTTCTATGAAAGGTTTTATTGATTATGTACTAATTAACTTAGAAGTGGATTAATGCATAACATGTTGATTAATTGACCAAACTTGATATTCTTACTCTTGTTTTGCTCAATAAATAGAGGAGAATGAAATTATGTAGTTAGGTTTTTTTTTTTTTGAAATTTATTGTAATAATCCTCTGCTAATTACCCTTAATCTTGATTAGTGCATATTAAGATCGTTACTTAGCCAAATTGCATGTTTAGTGTCCCCATTTCTTCATTATGCACCATAGAATTAAAATATGAAATCACAATTATTTTTCAAAGATTAATTATGCTAATTATTCACTAATTACTTTAGATCTTAATTAGTGGTTAACCTTGTTTATGATCTGATTTAAGTGTCTTAATTGTCTATGGAGCATTGAGTAGTAGAGAAGTTAACATTACTATAATATTTCATTTCTAGATAATAAAATTGTTAATCACCCTTATTTAACTTAAAACCCTAATTGACTAATATTAAAATAATTATTTAGTCAAATTTAGCTTAATTACTGTCTAAACTCTCAATAGACGAAAAAAGAAGTTTTATAGAGCATTTAATTTTGTCTTTGAATTCAATTCCATGTCTTATATTTTAGAACCTCTTAAAAGAAATTAATAAAGAAAAAAGATCTGAGATAGCCTTCAATTAATATAAATTAGCATGCCTAGATCATTTAGTAAGCCTACTAAAAGGTATTAATTTTCTAAAATAACTAAGTCTGAATTGTAAGGAATCATTTAAGGGGAATAAGTCTTAACTTTTAGAAGTGGTTTAAGAAATAAAAATTTGCATTCTTGATTTGCCATTTAAATCCATTTAGTAAACATCAATTTATGAATATTCTTATATATATTGAGACATCATGGGGAAAAGTACTGTTAAACAACCTAAGTATCCAATTCTTCCTTTCTTAGGACATGCTAAGTATAAGTATGTACTCCTAACATATGATAAATTAGGTTAGCTTCAAGGTATGATTATGAAACATGTCAATTCAAGTAAAACTAAGATCTAAATTATGTATAACTAGATAATTCTATTAATTTAGAGTCCTATACAAGTATGTCATTAATGTTAATATGCATGTTAATAGGTAAGGTGCTAATTAGTTAAATAACAAAATGGAATATGTTTCTATTTTTTGAATTTAAATTACTTTCTTTGTTTGCTTGAACTTTTAGAATAACATGATTTGCATAAGCATAACGTATCATTAGTGGTGCAAAGCATAGTGTAACAACCCTAGGTTGTTACTTAGCTTAATTGCAACCTATCCCATTGAGTTCATCTAGTCATTACAATTAATCATTGAAGATTTAGAGCGATTCGAAACTCAATTTAATATTTGGATTATTTTAATAATATTTAATTAATTAGAAAATTAAGATATTTAATTTGACCTCAAAATCAAAATCCAACTTCGCCATTGCACTCGTCACCTCTAAATTAGTTAGGGGTGATATTTTGGACGTGTTTGGAAGTCATCTAAGTTTCACGAATATTTTAATGTAATTAAATACCCCAAAAATAGGAAAATTAAATACTCTTCAAAATCGAAATACAACTTCACCGTTGCGTTCCTTACTCCCAAATTAGCTAGGGTTAATTTTTGAGATTTTTTGGAGCATATTTATAAAATCTAATTTTTTCTTTATTTTAAAGAATTAATTACTTAAATTAAAAAAATAAAAAATTCCATTTCTCTCTTCTTTTCCTAGCTGATACCTATGCTGTCCCTTCCTCCCTTCTCAGCAGCTTCCTCCCTATCCCTTACACTTGAGTGAAAATATGCTCCTCTCCTTCCCATCCATGCTGATGGGGAGGCTCATTAATGAAAGCCATGCCTTCCCTCCCCCTTAAAAAGAACCTTCAGCTTCTCTTCTTCCCCATTTGCCCAGCTGAAGCTCTTCCCCCATTTCCTATTTTTTCTATGCTAGCTGTTAAAGAGAAGTTCTCCAGCCCCTCAAGCTCTAAGGTTCCCAAGGATCCCTAGAAGGAACTTCCATTTTGCCAGTCCAAGGTACCCCCTTTTCCCTCCATTGGTTAATCCAATGGCTATTCCATTTTGTTCTTATGCTCATTTAAATATCTAAGAATCTGTGTTAACTTAGTTGCATATCAATGAATCAATAATTAAGATATAGAAGCTCATTAAAATCTACAAATGATAGGGAAAGATATATAAATCTACAAACACAAATTTCTATACACCTAGTCCTTTAACTCCAATGTTTGCATAGATAACATAATCATTTGGTTTTGATTTGGGCACCAATAGAAAGGTCTCAAAAATACCTTTCCATCAGTATATGGCAGCACACTTGAAGTGCTGTAGGTTGAGAGTATTTAAGCCCAAAAGATGACTCATTGCGGATTTTGCAAATGTGAAATCACCGTCGAACAGTAACACGCCATAGTGCGCCATAGCCCGAGGTTTAAAATCGGGTCTGCTGTAGCATGCCATGGCACATTCCAGCATGCTGCCGCATGCCGCAACATCCAAGTCTTGAGTTAAGTCTGCCATAATCCGCTGCAGCGCGCCACAGCGTCGAAATCCATTGCAACGCACCACAGCGCGCCGTAGCGCCTAAAACTGTCTGGATTGGTCCAGAACTGGTTGAAATGGTTAAAACCTCACATTTTTCAAATTTTAAGGGTCCTAGGACCCTAGTAGTTTTAGTATAATTGAGTACTGTATAAAATTGTATGTGAGTTTTAATTATGGAAAAGATTGGGTTTTGACCCATTTTTAAAAAATGGAACCGTAACATTGAAATGACCATAACTTGGTCATTTGGACTCCAAATTATAAAATTCAAGATGCTAACTAGGTTAGAATTTTAGTGCCAACAGTAAATGAAAATAAAATATAGATTTTGACTACTAGAAACCCTAGGTTGACAAAAATATCCCTATCCCTAGTTAGGTCATTACTTGGCCAAATGAGGTCAAATTTGGGTCTACTCCCAGTTAAAGTGCTTAGTATGATATAAGAAAGCTATATCCACTAAGTTTACTAAATTTAGATCTCAAATAGAAAAGTTAGGTTTTTGACCCCTCTTAACCCTAAAAATTTCACATTTACCCTTAAACTTTGAACACTCATAACTAAATCAATAGACCTTAGAATTTAGCATTCTAAGACTCCATGGAATTCTTGGATAGTATATAACAATATATTAACTGAATTTTTAGACTTTGCTATGTGAATTTACAAAAATACCCTTATAGATTAGAATCCTTAAATTTGACCCATAGGACTTAATACTTGTCCAAATTTGGTATACTTACTATCTATCTGCATGTTAGATAATAAAGATTCATATGACAATAAGAAATAATGTTTTGGAGCCATAAATTAAAGAGTAGTTTTTTGGATCCTTAAGTAGGGGCAAAATATTCATTTTGCCCAAAATTTAGGTTAAGTGCTCTTAACCCTTAAAATATCTCTTAAATCATTAAAAATAGTAATAAACTGATTTATGATCAATTTAAGTCTTAAATCCCATAATTTAAATAATTTGCAAACTTCTAATTTAGGGTTGTTAATCTCTAAGAAAGGATAATATGCCTTACTTAGCTAAAATTTGCTCTTAACTTCCCTAATTAAATAAAATAACAAATAAGAGATAAATTGTATTAAATAACTTTAACTCTTAAAATCCCTTAAGTCTTTTCATTAGGAGCTTCCTTAGGAACGTCACTTACACCCTAGGATCTTATCCCTTAAGATAGGAGTAGATCCTATGTTATAATTCATTCATTGAGTAAATAAAATGAATATAATATTAGTTATATTAATTTCTAGATTTTTATACTTTAATTATTATTATTTTATCTTTTAATTTTAGATTAAGACTAGGAGATTCATCCTATTAAGCCTTGATTTTGCTTGATAGGATTTGACTTAATCATTAGTTCACAATTTAGATTTAAACTAAAGTCCTTAAGTATTACCTTGGGATTATGTGAATAACTCCAATCTCATGGTGTATAATTCTTAATCTCTAGCTTGGTAGATCTTGATCAGATCTTAGTTCAAAACATCTAAATCCATTAATTATAATGTAAGAATTTCTTATTTAACTTATAATCATTATTGATTGAATTAAATTAGAACCTGATCAGTTCTAATTATTTTTAACTTATAAGATTGTGCTTCTAAGTTACACTTGATAGTAGGATCTGGAGATCTTGAACTTGCATAACTTAGAATAATTAGAATGGTTTAATAGATAACAATACATGTCACTTGTGCTTTTGCACTCCTTGTATTTTGTGCCTTATTCCTTGAACATGTCATACAAGATAATATTGTTGCATGAAATGAAAATATAGAAGATTAGGTTAACATTTGCATTAGGTTCTGTTACTTGTTGATCTAGCACATTTTACTATATTGGACAAGGGTAAGGAGAAATAAGGAGTACATGGCATTACTCATTGAGGAGTGTTGTGTTGAGTTTGGAACCTATATAGTCTTGCAGATATGCTTGACTCCTCGGCTGCTTATGGACATATCCATGAAAGTAAAAGTAAAATAACTAAATTATTTCTGCATTTGTGATTACTGCCTATTCAGTTCAGTTTCAGTTCCATTATTTTTGGCCTAGCCTCAGATGATGCTAGGAATATTTTATCTCCATAGCCTCCGCATTGACGTTAAGAATCCTTTTAATATCAATAGGCTAGATTAGCCCCCTTCTGATATGGCAATACTTACATACCTGTTCACTATTTACTATTTGTCGATTACTATTTACAGTTCATTATTTCCTGTTTTCTATCATGCATGACTTTGGTCTACCTTGCTTTACTTGTTTACTTGTATATTATAGGATGCTAGACCTTTGTTGCTTACTTATATGTACCACTGTTGGATTAATTTCTTTAAATTAGCATATGTCATATGCTCATCAGCATGTTTAGGATAAGATTTTTCTTTCGATACTTTTACTTACTATTTTATAAATGTATGTCTATCCTTTCTTAGTTTACTTGAGGTGTGCTTTTTTGCCTCAAATCTTATTTAGTTATAAATATTGTATTTATAACTTATCATTCTCCTTTGTTTGCTTGTTGCACATTGCTTGTTCTTATAGTCTAAGTAAAATGGTGATATCATAAAACTCATGAATTATTAATAGCCTAAAATATACTTAGACAATATGTCTAATCAAATTTTTTTTTCTTTGGCTGGGGCCCTATCATTATTAAACCAATAATGGTTGATTCTAAATTATTCGAGGTAGTTGAGCCTTCTAAAGATTATATTCTTGAGGAGGGGCATCAGGAAGGAGCTGAAGCTATTTAATCTTTTATGCTCATTGTGAGGATGAGTGATTTCATTTCAGTTCATTTAAACTTAATTAATGTTGTAATAATATAGGTACTATTTGATTGTATTTTCCTTACTATACTATTTATGATGAGTTGAATACTGTATTTTCTCTATATATTGTGGTAAATTGGATGTATGTTTACTTTACCTTGCTTCCACACTCTGATTTTGTATTTGCTTAGTGACTAATTAAGTAGCATGTATGCATTGGCTTGTCTCTTCCTTAATAGTGGAATAGGGTTTATACCTAATCCAATGTTATGTGAGGGATTTTCCAAAGTGATACACCACCCCTTAGCTTAATCTTGTGATTAAGGGGCGGGGAATCACACATAGAACTCTAGGATCTATTAGTGGTATGATTCAAAGCACACCTCAAATCAGTGGGATGTAATGTGGAATCATGGTTATGCATACTTGTCGCATATTATATTGAATATTCAGATGCATATTCAGTGGTATACATTATAGATCAAGTTCATGTTTTATTTAGTTTACAATTCTACTATCAATCATTTTACTTTATGCTCACTTATTCTATTCTCATATTACTCCATTTCTAATTTTGAGTATTTTGATTTACAGTTCCAATTTTACTTTTAGTTTCTATAATTTGATTTTATTTTATTGTTTATTTGCTATTATGTTGAGAAATATCTCTTAAATAATAAGAAAATAATGTAATCAACCTAAATAGTACTTAGACTTATTGTTTAACATAAGATTTGATGATTTTTTTCTTCCTAAGGCCTAGCATGTGAAACTGATATGTCAGGCTTATAGTAGTTTGAGGAGCCCTCTTTTAACGAGCTTCGGGTGCTTCAAATGGAGACAGAGGAGTAGTAGCCGCTGGACTGCTAATCAAATACTTTGTTTTGTTTTATTATTGCTGGTGAGATGAGATGACTATTTTATTTATATATTTAGAATTTGGTTTGTAATAATTAACTCTAGATATATTTTTCACTTTCTTTTCCTAAGATGAATGTTTATTTAATTTCTGTAATGAATGTTTAAACTTCTATACTTTGATTATATACTATCTTATACTAAGTATTGTGATGTGATCATAATTTTATCAGATCTTACTTCATATTCATTGAACCATTCAAATTTACTATAACACCAATGCGTAGAAGTAAGTTAGTTAATGCTTGAGATAGTTATATTATACTTATCTCAAGGATTAGCCTCAGTTGTTGTAACATTTAGAGATGACCCATTTGATTCTAATCAACTTAATATGAGAGATGAGTTGATGATGGGCCAGGATGGGTTATCTCTAGTTAATGTCTTGGGTTATCCAATGGCCGAGCAATACAATACTCCTTGAGATCATATTCCTTAATCAACTCTTGACCTGACACATAACATATGCTTGGGATGAGATCTCAATCAGATGACTATGCCTACTTGGATATCATTGTTTACATTGTATATATATGTGATATGTAAAGCAATAGAGAAAAAAAATGTAAGGAAAATAACATAAAAGACATGCTACATTTTATGAAAACCGTAGCCTTATTAAGGGCTTTCATATATTAAGCTTTGTATTCATGCAAAACAAGATTATTTAGCAAATATTTTCATAGATTTTTGTTGTAGTTTTCTCTAAAGGAAGGTAACATGTTACAACAATATAAATGTATCAATCTATCACAAGAATATATTATAATCTTTAAGAAATAGAAGTATGTCTTTTGTTTAACCGTGTACATTATATTGGAGGACTAATATACAGAATACGTGAAATCTAAGCATGTATGCCATATTTTCTTTTACGTACAATATTACATTTCTATCTACGGCCCCCTCATAGAGACATGGTATAACTTTCTTATTTCTCTAATTTTTTGAAGCTCATATAATTGTTACACAGAGCAAGATATATCATTAATTGTTAATCAAGTGATAAAATATGTAGCAATAAATTTAATTTGTAATAGTATATCAAAATAAATTATAAAAGAGGCTCAACAACCAAGTGATAACATAAATGAATTATCATGGGATTTAAATGTGAAATTGTGATATCATTATACATGAAGACAAGTCTATGTGGTTCTTATTATGTTGATGCCTCAAGAGTCTATTTATATAGGATTTGTAAGAGGGGTGTCCTCTGAGTAGTTATCTATTATTTTAATATTTATGATTATTTATTGAATATTTAATTTTATTTTTATTTCTATTATTAATTTTATTATAGTACTTGTTATGATAATAATTTATTAATATAATATTATTATAAATTATTATTATTTATGATTGTTATTATAATTATAATACTTTAATTACTATTATTGTTATTATTTTTAAAATCACATTTAAAATTATTATTAATATTATTAACATTTTGTTATTATTATAATAATAACAATTATAAATCTAATTATAATACAATTATTATTACTATTATTAGAAAAAATAATTACTCAACTTAAACAAATTTCTACGTCCTTCCTTGTCTCTTTCTCGTACTCACTGACAGCGGAGGAGGCGGACCAGCGGACTACATTAGCGATATTTCACGCTGCTTTAATCCAACAACGTAAAATTTCCAAGTTTGAACATTAATATTATTTTTTATTATTACTTTTTGAAATTAAAAATTTAATGATGAATTTAAAAAAACCACAATTCTAATCGCTCTCAAATATATGCAGTATCATTTAAAATTGTACTATATATAGTAAACTTTTTGGCTTGAGTCAGCTGGGAATCTTAATTTTCGCTAATTATGACAATTTTAGATACATCTCCGCTAGTTGACAAAGTCAGATGATGGCATAATGATTGGTCAAGAAAGTTTTCGACTCAGCGGGTAAGATATAGCTCCTTAACTCATCAGTCTGGCCTTTGCCTATTCAATGAACCAAAGCATCAGTAGGGCCTTTGCTTATTCAAAATCATATTCCAACCAACACTATCAAAATCATCAATAGTTAGTTTGTCCCATTTTTCTATCCATATCTTATGTTATGTCAAAATCATCACTAGTAAATTGCTAACGGCATGCAATTTATCATTTGTTTGGAGTATTTGTTGCCACCACTCCATTTTCACTCCATTTTAATTATGTGGTGGAAAGAAAACAACTTAAACTTCTTCCCTTAAGGCTGTGAGGCATCGGTTTTCATGGAAAGACTGCCGTTTATCCCATCATTGCTACTCATCTAATTTGGGACCAATCTATTGTCAACCGCAATGGCAAATAAATTAATTCTCAATTTTCCTTAGTTTTGGTGAGAAAATGGCTGTCATTCAATGCAGAATGTTTGGTAGGTAAGATGGGTGCGGCTCAAAGGCCATAAATTGAAATATGCATGCTCATTTTAAAAAACCTTTAAAGGTTTTAAAACTGCATATATTCATAACAAAAGAAATTTTATGTGACAAAATATTGATTGTAAGTTCACTTAAAACTAATGTAATATATTCTTCCCTCTTCCTGTTACTTTCTTATGCCCACATCCGTTTGCCAGACGCAGCCAATGGAAGAATCACTAGTCAGTGGATTTACAAAGCCTTCCTTTGTGTGGTTAGCATGCTAATTCAATTTATATGTCGTGAAAGAAATTTAAGGAGGTTTGAGAATGTTGCTAATACCTCCTTGACTGA
This sequence comes from Gastrodia elata, assembly GCA_016760335.1. Lineage (NCBI taxonomy): Eukaryota > Viridiplantae > Streptophyta > Magnoliopsida > Asparagales > Orchidaceae > Gastrodia > Gastrodia elata. The sequence goes on along the minus strand of CM028670.1, from coordinate 25,693,484 downwards.
CTATCGAGTCTGATCCAATTCTTGATTGGAGGCATCAGTAACTGACTGGGGTTGGCAATGAGCTCAGCACGGAGGTTCAACATTAAACGTTCTCCTTGATTATAGATTGGGTTGGAATCGGTATTAACTATTTACTTTTATATCTATATATATATATATATATATATATATATACTTTTTTTTTAAAGGTGCTGGGAATGCAAAAGTCCTAAAATCTAAGAACCTAAAGTCAACCAAAAAAATCAGGTCCTAGGAAATATCCTTAAAGGACCCATGATAAAGAAAAACAAGGAAGCCAAAGTAGAAAAAACAAACAGTCTAACCAAATAAACTGAACAAACAAGACAAGAACGAACAAAACAAGCTAACTCACAATAACGAGGACAGCATACATACTTGAGCAAACTGAAGAACCAACCTAGAAGATTAGCAAACACCACGAGCTCACCAAGAAGAGATCCAAACCAAGCAGCGGCCCACTCAGGAGGGGAGACTCGTCTGGTGGAGCAAAAGCAATCTACGCCAAAGGGAAGAAGAGAGTTCAACGGGCCTCGACCGACTAACTCTGACCGCTATGATCTACAAAAGAATAAATGGAGACCCAAGCGGCAGAATTGCAGCCAAAAAACAAACCCCGGTAACCACAAACATAAGGATCGATTGGCAGTACCCCCAACAATGGCTCAAGCAAGAGAGCCAACCCCAACTCAAAAAATTTAACTCCACAGGAGGGCGACCCATAGCACCCATAGAATTTTCCAGCCCAACAGAAATTTTAAAACCACTGACTCGTTTCAAAATATTTCGAAAAGCAACTTTCAAATTGATACCATAGAAAAAGAGCATCCAGCACATAATCAAATGATAAGGCAGCATATTAATATGAAAAGTAGCCCACCACGAGCTAAAAAGATAGGACAACTGCCGATTGTAAACAGCTGACCAAATAACCCTTAAGTTCACACTTATTAACATAATAAACACTGCTAAATAATCAACCATATCAGTTAACCAAATAGTGCCACATCCCTTTGAAATCCAGAGATGAAGCATAAATAAATTGCAACTTAGATCAACAATAAGCAGGTGATCACCAAGCAGCACCCCCAACTCAAGTAACATAATAATTACAGCTAAATAATCAGACATAATAGTCTACCAAATAGTGCAACAGCCAATAATCCAGAGATGGAAATTTCAAATTAGATAAACAACAATCAAATGACCACCAAGCAGATAAGCACATCTAAAATTCTCGTCAGCAATATTATGATTCCAGGAATCATAAGCAATAAAGTGGGCAGGAGTCAACTTATTGCAAAAACCAATCCAGCCTTGATCAATATTCCAAAAATAGCAACCCCGGAATAAAGCAAAAAACTAAATATTAAGAACCATGAACCAAAAGCAGCAGCTAAAGAAAATGACCTCACCATTATAGGTCAAAATGAGATTTAATGGCAGCATCATTTATATTATTCTAGCTATGGTTTGCAATATTAAAATTTGTGAGGCAGATTTTGACATCATCTGTGATCTTAGTTGTAATTGAGTTAATATTGATAGAGATATTTTGGTATTTTGCTCTGTTTCTTGAAGTCCAAATATGCCAAAGGGTGAAGGTATCTAAAACATTTCCAATGGAAATATTAATTTTCCTGCGAGGGCCAACGATGGAAAATGCTTTTGATATCTAGAGGGGGAGGAATAGAATTGAACCAGGGAGCAGCCCAAAGAATTTTGCTAACATTGATTTCTAGAAAGACTTGATTATTAGATTCAATTTCATTACAGTAGTGGCATTTTGAAGCAATATAGAATCCCAAGACTTGCATAATTATATCAACACTGATAAATTTGTTGTCAAGCTTCCATGTATTTATATATTCTTTTTCTTTCAAAAAACCATCTCGATGATAATTTATAATAGGGTTCGGAGGGTACAAAAGCCTAATACTAAAGTCCTGAAGCCAACCTCAAGAGATTGGGTCCCAGGGTATAACCTAAAAAGAATAGATGGAAAGAAAAGAGCAGAACAACTATGAGAGAACAACCAGTAGAATTAAAACAAACTTATGCAATCAAGCCCATTAAAGCTCTATGGAACAAATAGTAAACCTGCAAAAAATTATAAGATCGAGAAGAAATAGAACCTTACATGCAGCCCCAACCTGTAGCCTAGAGGAGGAAGTAGCCATACAGAAGCTGCAACTTAAGAAATCAAGCCAAGAAAAAAAACTGAAGCTAACATGAGGAAGCAGCCGCACATATGGGGGGAGCTGCATCAAGGAATTGGCCAACAGCGCCGCAAAGGGTCCAAGAGCACCAAAAGTTGAGAAGTTTTCAGCTAAGAATAAGGATGGCTTATATTAGCCAACAAAGGAGGAACCTACAAAAACTCAGAAAAGTAGCACAAAATCAGCAAGGCCCTCGACAAACTAAGCAAGGCATGAAATCAAGCCTAAATGTAACTAGCCTAATTGCAGCAAAACAACTTGAGGCACCAAAACAAACAACAGATGAGAACATAAAAATCACAAAACCACCCATGATAAAGTGGCAAAGCAACCAGATGAACTATACAAAAGATCTAGAAGGCAACAAATTAAATGTTAAAATAAGGCAACATCAAAGAACCAAGAAACCCGCACTGCCCCAACACCAAAATTGTGGTGTCCTACCCCTTCGTTGTCATGCTAATACTAATATTAACATGATTGCGGTGAAGTTGGTCACCAAATTAGGCAAATCTCTCAACTATAGTCGAGTAAGGAATCGACCCAACCCGTCTTAACAGAAAGACTTGTCTCCTGAAAACTTTAAGTCATTCATCAACATATAAAAAGAAATCAAAGTGCGGAAGCAAAAGAAAATCATAACATCCATCCATAGCATACAAGAGAAAGGACAACATCTCAACTCAGTATATAAGTGCAGAAAAGTAAAGACATCCAGAATATTAAATTAGTACAATACAGAATTTAATTAAATAAAAGCAAGAAAGCAAGACTACTAAACCATAATCGCAGCAGGAAGGTCCTCCTCCTGACTAAGTTCCTCACCTGATGTTATCTCCACGCATAACTCAGAATCTGACATTGTCAGTATCACAATACCAGGGCCCCAGGAAAGAAAAAAAAAATTAAGTTAGACAATTGTCTAAGTACATTTAAGGATAGGGTGTGACTGCTTGGGATAAAAGGTTATTTGGACTTACCTCAGTTGGGGATAAAAGCTCTTCGATCCATTTGGGAAGCCTAGCTAGCAGAGGCAGTATAATAACGGCTCAGTGGCGTGGCGAGGAGAGTGGCAGATACGTGCTGGTGTGGCTGGTACAATCGTATATTCTCTGTCAGGCCAGCAAGCTGGGGATGATGGTGAACAGCGGCTGGGCTATGCTAGTCGTCTGATCGGCGATGTGTTGGAAATCGATGGTTGAATGCGATACTTAAGTAACAAAACACGAGAGAGTTCTCTGCATTGATTGCGTGTGTGATCCAGTGGTTGATGATGGATCAAAGCTCGACTCATTGGCACCGTTTGATGCATGCGCTGAGATGCATGTGGAAAGATCCATATGTTGGAATAGCTGCCCCGCTGTCGGGACCCCACAGCGGATCTGCCGAGGTCTCAACAGCCAATCTCATAGAATAAATTTAATTAATTTTTTTAAAATATTAGTAATAATTATTTAAATAATATAATTAATTCTAATAATTCTAAATCCAATTTAGGAATAAATGATCTTCAAAAATTTGCAAAAATTCACCCTTAGCTAATTAAGGTGTGAGGAACTCAAAAATGGAATCAAATTTTAATATAGATGTCAAATTAATTTAGCTAATTTTCAGTATCCTAAAATAGGCAAAATATCTAAATTGCTCAAATGAGCTCAAATTGATCCCAAGCTTCTAATGTTTAATTAAAATGACTAAATGAGTCTAATGGAATGGGAATTAGCAGTTAATTTACTCTATATTTAGTGGAGTAATTAGCTTGGGTTGTTATAGACTCTCTCGCTTAAGAATGATGTTGTTCCTAACATCACTCAAGTGAAGAAAGTACAACGAAGGCTAAATATAGAATAATAATTGAAATGAAAGGAATAGGAGAAGTGCCAAGAATTGCAAAAAGCCTTGGATACTTATGATGCATATTTACTTCCTTTTCCCAAGTAGATTCCTCCAGAGAACAATTCTTCCATTGAACCTTTACCATCGAAATAGAGCGATTTCTTAATTGTTTCTGGTCATGAGCTAAAATTTTGATATGTTCTTTCTTTATAAGAGAGATTAAGTTGAATCTATACTGCTAGAAGCTGAACTAAATGAGAAGGGTCTCTGAGACATCTTCTAATTGATAACACATAAAACACATTGTGAACTACTATAAAATCATTTGGAAGACTTAGCTTGTAGGCTATCCTATCTTGACTGATATCTTAAAGGGTTCGATATAACAGCGGTTGAGTTTCCCTGCTATGCCAAATTTATTGACACTTTTTGTTGGACTAACCTTTAAAAATGCAAAATCTCCAACGCTGAATTATACAGGACGATTATGAGTATTGTGATATTTACTCTAACATTCTTGAGAAGAACAAATTCTCTACTGAATCAGCTGAACTTTTCTATTAGTTTCTTCAACTAATTCAGATCCATAAAGTTGGACACTTTCTGTTTTTGATCACGCAAGAGGAGTACTACACTTCCTGACATATAAGGCCTCAGAAGAAGCTATTTTTATACTAGCTTGAAAGTTGTTGTTATATGCAAACTCAACTATCGGAATGTAATCTTCTCAGAAACCAGCAAAATAAGGAACGCATAGTCTAAGCAAATCTTCAAGAACTTGATTCACTCTTTCTATCTTACCATCCATTTGGGGATGAAAATTTGTGCTCATAGCTAGGGTAGTCCTTAGATCTTGGTTCACTACCTGCTAGAACTTTGAAGTGAACCTACTATCTTTGTCTGATACGATTGACTTAGGAATCCAATGCAGCCTAGCAATTTCCCAGATATAAAGCTTCGCAAGCTTTTCCACTGAGTGAATCTGACGGGTAGAAATAAAATGTGCTAATTTAGTTAAACGATCAACGATGACCCAAATTGCATCGGCACCAGATCAAGTGTAAGGCAATCCCATAATGAAATCCATTGAAATATCAAAACATTTCCATTCGGGAATCTTCAACAGGTGCAAAAGACCTAATGGCCTTTGGTGCTTTGCCTTCACTAGATTACAGGCATGACATTTTTCCACAAAATCAGCTACAGTTTTCTTCATATCGGGCTACCAGAATGACTGCTTCAAGTCTTAATACATCTTTGAACATCTGGGATGGATGTTATATCTAGAAAGATGGCTTTCAATAAGAAATTTTTGACGCATGGACTTAGAAATCTAGAGACAATCATTTTGATAAATAACACCATTACACAATTACAAATCAAGGTGGGACAGCCACGTTCAATTGCAAATTTAAAATTCAGATAGTCTTCATCCTTCGTTTGAAAGATGAAGACATCTCTATGACAGGTGGGTTCAACAGTGCTTTGGCTTATCATCATACTTATCATATCAACGCAATAGGCATGATCTTGAGCGTATAAAACTCTTTTTCTAACAAACTTCCATAAATCATGGCAAAAAGGATTGCACAATGGCTAAGAGCATCTGCTACGATGTTTGCTTATCTAGGCAGATATTGAATACTTAGATCATAATCATTAATCAATTCCGACCACCTTCTTTGTCAACAGTTTATTTCACATTGAGTGAAGATATACTTCAGACTTTGATGATCAGTGAACATAGAACATTGACCTCCATATAAATAATGATGCTAGATTTTTAAGGCAAAGTTCAAGATCATTGACGGGATAGTTCTTTTCATGAGGTTTCAGCAGATGAGAGGCATAAGAAATTACCATACCCTCTTGCATTAATACGCATCCTAAACAAAGTTCAGATACATCAGTGTAGACCGTATAGTTTAGACCTTATTTAGTTAAAACTAGCACTGGGTAGTAGAGAGTGCGTCCTTCAAAGTTTGAAACGCTTCTTTGCAATCAGGACTCCAAATGAAAGATATGGCTTTATGTGTCAGTTTAGTTAAAGGTGAGGCGATCTGGGAGAAGCCTTTAATAAATTTTCTGTAGTATCTAGCTAAACCCAAAAAGCTTATAATATCAGTCACTTACTTAGGCCGTACTCAATCTTGGATGGTGTTTACTTTCTTTTGATTTACTCAAATCCCTTGGGCATCCACTACATGGCCCAAGAATGCTATGGATTTTAACTAAAATGCACACTTAAATATCTTGGCATATAGTTGGTGATCACAAAGGATTCTAATACGGCTTTTAAATGATCTTCATAATCCTTCGAAGTTCGAGAATAGATAAGAATATCATCGATAAAAATAATAAAGAATTTGTCCAGATAAGGCTTAAAGACTTGTTGCATCAAGTCCATGAATATTGATGGTGCATTGGTGAGTCCAAAAGACATCACAAGGATTTAACAATTGAAATAGTGAGTGCAAAAAGCTATCTTTTCGATGTCAGCATCCTTTACTCACAATTGATATTATTTTAATCTTAATTCATATTTGGAGAATATAATAACTCCAAATAGCTAATCAAATAAATCATCAATTCTGGGCAATGGGTATTTGTTCTTTATGGTTACTATATTTAATTCTTGGTAATCTATGCACATTCGCATAGATCCATCTTTCTTCTTGTTAAGCAAAATTGGCGCTCCCTAAGGAGACATACTTTGTAACAACCCTAGGTTGTTAACTTGCAAAAATATAGATAACCTAATCAAATTTCAAACACTATTGCTTATAGAACCTCAAACTAAGCCTATCTAGAAAATTGGAAGTTCATTGGACTTCTCTAAGTCCAAGTTTACTTTTTGATCAATCTAGATGCCTTAATCTAGACCCAAAGTATTTTGATCTCAAAACTAAATTCTGATTGCATTTTTGGATTCCTCACCCCCAAATTAGATAGGGGTGAAAATTTGGTGCAATTTGGAGTTCATTTAGGCCATAATTCAACTTAAATTAAAATGGTTCAATTGCACTTTGGGGCTTCAAACATTTGTAAATTACAGTCTTACCCACCTAGAGCTGGGATCCGCTATTGGGACTACGACAGATCCGCTGCGGGGTCCCGACAGCATTCCAGCTTCAGCGCCTACTAGGATTCTAAACACTAATCACGGCGCCTACCATCGGACGGCTCCCGTGTCCCGCATTAAGATCCTCTACCAGCCGTAGGATTTCACTCATAATCCAATGGCCGACCTCTCTTCCGTGCTAATCTGTTAATTGGATCTAATTGGGGCCATCGATCTCCAATGGCCGAAGCATCAGACGGTCCCCATCACTCTCCTCCTGCTCACCTTCATCCCGGGTGAGCACACCCATGCCCGACAGAATCTGCTGTGGTGCGATCATGGCAGCGAGGAGGATCTCCTCTGTCTCCCACTGCTAGCCTATCCCAACAGCCTGGTGACCCAAAATCCCTAGTTTGCCCCTGCCTGTGCCCAGCCCAACCAGCCCGAGCTTGGGTCGGCCACTAGACTTGTCCAAGCTTCCTCCTGCCTTCCCCCAGGCTATAAATAGCCTGGGAATTGTCTCTAGGAGCTCCTTTGTCAATTGTGAGTTCCTCCATCAATTGAATTGCCCCAGCTCCTTCTGCGAAGCTCTTCTGCAACTCGTCAGGCAATCCAGCTCCAATCGGCGCTCCGTCTAGGAGTTAATCTTGGTGTTCAAGCTCCCTATAGCATCGTCTAAGGAGGTGGAACTCATCTACACCCGCTCTAGCCTACGGATCGATCTCGATCGTTCATGGCCAACAGCCCCAGATCTCCTTTCTATCCAGGTAGCCCCCCCCCCAATCTGGACTGAGCCATTTAGGCTCAGATCCTTCTCAGTTTAATTGCTAAGCTCGTCACTCATCCCAGCGAGTCTAATACAATCGAATTGGAAGTTTGGGTTTGGTCTGATCGATCATATCGATCAATCGAACCATCCACACTATGGAACTTGGGACTGAGTAAGGTCCCAGTGGTCTAGATCCTCCCAGGGCACGCCAAAATAGGGCTTCGATTCGCCAGTACACCCTGATGATGAACAAACCAAGCCCTAGCCCAGGCGAGCTCCCTGTGAAGAGAATATCTCCTCACATTTAGTAGCTTCTGCATGAAATAGGAGAGTGGACTTCTGAGGGATAAGTCCACCCCAATAGAAATTTCGGGGTTCTAGAGGTTAGCCATGGTCCCAGGAATGCGCAGCTATCGTTCTTACGGCCTGGCATGGCTCGAGGACTGAGGATTTTGGCGGTTAGGGTTAGCCCTATCCGTCCTCAGTCGGGGCCAGGCGAGGGGAAGAAGATGACGTCGCGGGTCGGGTCGACCCGTGACCCACGCTGTCTAACAGTGATGGGCCCTTAGGCCCGAGTAGCCTGCGTATTTTGGAATCGGGCCGGAGCCGTTTTAAATAATTAATAACTAATTAAATATTATTTTCCTTAAGGATATTAGGAAAATTAAAATAGAAAAATACAGAATATATTATTTAAATAACTTTTAATCCATTGATCCAAATCCTATGATATCATATATGGAAATGATTAGAAAAACATTAGGAACCTAAATATAAAATAAAATCATGCATCTGATGGTTAGATCTTTAATTATTGATTAATTATAGTAGATCTTGATTAGGGTAAATTAGTAATTTTACTTATCCAAATTGCATGTTTAGGGTTCCATTAGTTCAATTGTGATGATTAGAATGCATGTGCTAAGTAGATTAATTTTTTGATTTATGAAATTCTAGTTATGCCTTAATTTTATCAAAACATGATTAGTGAATGTTAAGGTTTATACTCATTGGATCTTAGCAAATCTAGGCTCTGATTAATTGTATGGTTAAATAGAATTTGTGTGCTAAATTTCATGCAATTTGAATGGTTAGATTTATACTTATGTGCTAATCCTTTTTGAATGGAATTAGGGTTTGATTAGCACTAAGTAATTTGCTATTTTACAAAAATAGAATAATTGTCTGACTTATAATAGTAAGTTAAGTGTGGTGGATTCATCTAGATAAACATATTAAGCATACCTGAATAAATCTAAAGATTGGAAAACCCTAAATATCTTAGTTAACTTATGAAATCTTAAGGTTTGGATCAAGCTTTTAAGACTTGATCTAGGTCTGAGATTGCTATCAATAATACATAATTAATCCACTGATTTGACACTGATCTTTAAATATATACTTGATTTTACTTAAAGCATGAGAAGGGATCAAACCATAATCTACTTAAGGAGAATCCAAATCCTTAAGAACATAACTCAAGCAACTTGATTGTAAGACTATGAACTTGACATTTTCCAATAATGCATTTGATTTATTATTGATTCTAAATATTTGAATTAGACAAATTAAGATCAATAACAATCCTTTGTGATTTCACCATCTGAATCAAACCATAAGATCCCTGATTTTCTCTTAAGTGATAAATCTGCATAAAAAGATTATTAATACTATATTGATTAAACAAGTGATCTAATCCTTAACAATATGTTTGATTCAAATCCCATGATCTTAGATTGAGTTGTGATCAGATGATTTAGCCATCTGATCTAATCATCCTAAACCTAACTATGAAGTAGAACCTAAGAGTAAAATGTTAGAAATTAGAATGGAGAGCTTAAGTATCTTCTTCATAAGATCGCCTTGAAATATTAAAAGACCTAAATTCACCTTACATGAGGTAGAAGACCCAGTATGAGTCTTTGAGGTAGAAGCTTAGAAGTTCCCATAACCCTAGAGATTGATCTTAACCAGCTTGTGGTAGAAATCACATAAACCATTAGAAAAGATACATCTCTTTGTGGTAGGGCCCATACTAAGTGATCCTTGATCACATATGATTGGTGAAACCATGTATAGGACTTACCTATTAGTTTAGGACTTGTAGCCTTGATAAATCCTTGTTCTATTAATTAGACTTGATTGGACCTTGATCATTGGGTGGTGTAGTAGAGTATATCCATATTACTGGTTCCCGGTAAGATTCAGAATTGGTTGAGTCACTCTAAGAGGGATTTATCTTTGTGCTATCCTGCGGGCTTAGGCGAATATAACCTTGCTTAGAGTAAATCAATTGATCCTAAGAGTGTATTAAAGGGGTACCCATTCTTTAGTTTAATTGAAAGACAAGTTGCCATCATGTAATGCCTCTTAGCGAAGATCGCTTCAATAGGTAAGGCTCAAATAAACTAAGAAATGGGATCCACCTTCCTTAAGACACTGAATATGATTGTGAGTTTAGTGACTTAATACTTAGCTTGAGATATAAAATCATCATCAGATGGTGCCTCCTAATGAAGATCACTTTGTTAGGGTGTCTTAATCAAACTAAGTGATAAGGGCTCTATCTTTACAGCATATTTAATATGTGTATACAATCACCCCGCCTAGTGATCTTTAAGTAAATAAGCAACTTTAACTAAATATCGATCTAGGAATTAGGAGACAAGATCCTTTTAGCAGGATCCTGCACAGTGGAGACTTAGAATTCATTATTATTTCTTACTAAACTCTTCATTGATTTTGAGATTTTTCATCCATTTAACACAGCGACATAAGCATAAGCATAAATATGAATTTGACTCATTCCTTTTGTTGTGACACATGGGTATCAGTGATTCAGTATGAGATACGGAATGTTATATACACAGACTGTGGAATTTCAGGGTGCATCTGCGTCACCATACTGACTTCCTAACTAGTGTGCTTACATTGGATCGTACTACTCAAAAGCCTTCAGTGATAGTTCTGTGATGTACCGTGGTGTAGCATATTGTGTGCATTATTTCAATGGCATATAGTGCAGCTTTTAGCATCCTTTTCATCATAATGTTTCTTTTTATTTCCAGTTTTGTTTCGTGATAGCTTCATATTACATAGCCTTTACTGCTCTTTTTACTCAGTAGTCACAGTTTTCTTTGCTTACGTGTTTTTCTTTAGCTCTTTTACAGTTTTACTTTACTTGTATATTTTGTTATATTTAGTTTAGTTTTGTATAGTTAGTTGCGATGTGTTAGACTTCTTGTCTAACATGGGATACTTTTGGGATCTGGCAATTTGCTAGATCCTGAGCAGTTTATGAAGATAGGTCAGGATGACCCACCAGAGCTGCAGGAGGAGCCCGTGGAGTAGTAGCAGATTGGACCTGCTTTTACTTATTATCTCATTTCAGCATTTTAGATAGACTCTTTATATTTCTGCATTTAAAATTGTTTGTAATAAACTCTGGATGTACTTTTACTTTTCTTTTCTTAGATGAATATTTACTACTTCTTGTGATGAATGTATTCTAGATGTTTTGCTTTTAGCTTCCGTACTCTATTATATTACTATACTTAGTATTGTGATGTGATCAGTATACTGGAAATGCTGGTATATATATTGATAATGTATACTGGATTCTTAATTTAGAGCCAATGTACGTACTAGTCCAATACTTAAGATAAGTATCCTACACCTATCTTAAGTATCGACTCTCGATCCTACTCTTAGGATTGAGTCAGCAACCTTCAGTATGGCTCAGTTTTTTCACTAGCCTATTCAGGAAGATGGGTTTTGCTATTATACTCGTCCCCTCCTCTCGAGTAGCGCACCGCTCCGCCGCCAAAATATATGTATATATATATATTACCTATCTCTTGCGCGTGGCGACGGGATGGGGCGTTACATACTTGGTCAGATAAAACATTTGCTTCAGAGATCTTGCAATTGTTCATTAAGCTCTTGTAGCTCCTTAAGTGTCATTCTATAAGGTACTTTAGATATTGGCTGAGTTTCGGGAAATAACTCGATAGAGAATTCTACTTCTCTAGTTGGAGGTAAACCTGGTAGATCTTCGAGGAATACATCGACAAATCCCTAACTAATTTATATTCAGAGAGAGGAATGTTCTCCTTAACTTCACCTATCATGGTGACAAGAAAACCATCACAACCTTTGCTAATTAAATTCTCAGCCTTAATGGCATTGATTAGAGATGCTTGGGTACTAATCTTTCCTATAAAGGTTTCAGGCTTGCCACAGAAATGAAAAGTGACTTTATTCTCTTGGCAATTTATGATCGCATTGTGTGTACTAAGCCAATTCATCCCAAGAATAATATCTAATATGGCTAGAGGAAAATTAATTAGTTTAGAATCGAAAACTTGGTTTTTTAGTAGGATCTTAATATCACAGAACTTATGGGCACTGAGTTAGGCTCCAGACAGAAGTTTAACATTTAATAATTTAGCTAGCTTGTATGAAGGTAGGTTCAGAATTTTGACAAAATGATCGGAGATAAGAGAATGAATGGCCCTAGTGTCGAATAACATATTGCAGAGTTTGTCATTAAAGTGGAGCATTCCTAAAATTATTTAATCGATTGCATCAACTTAGTGAAATGCTAAAAATGCAAGGAAGATGAAAAATGAAATTAAGAATTCAAAAACATGTATCTGATTTATTGTCTTTTGCGGCTTCTATTAGAGTCAAAGCATAAACAAGTGCATGACCAGCAAGATGATTATTAGCCTGCTTCTTAAAATTATTCTGGTTTTAGAATCATGGAGCTGCAGTTGGCTCCCTTACAGGTTTTGGAGCTTCTATTGAAGGAATTGGTATTACTGCCATACTAGGATCTCACTTGTTCAACAGCATGGCACAAAAAATCAGGTTCCATTGTGAATGGTAAATACGAACACCACTTACAGATTCTTGGTGAGTGTAGTGGTAGAATAAATGTCCTTGGTAACCACATGTATAGTAGTTATGGCCAAAGTGGTAGCACTTACCATATGAATGGGGCCTATTACAAGTTAATGATGGTTCAGAGGCTGAAGTAGCTTCGACTTGGTAAGCTTTAACGGTATTAGACCTGTGCTTCTTGAATGCTTCATGGCGGTTTGGTGTAATATGGATCCTTCGCTTAAGATCCCTCTTGGACTTATGGTGCTCCACCACCCTTGCCATCTCAACTAATTGGGAGAATTCAATGGTACCATGCAATCTTTGATAGAATCATGCAGACTACTTTAAAATCAGTGGCATCGAGCAGCTTTTGATCTGATCAAGTCCGGAGCAAAGCGAGTTAGCCTTATGAATTCCATCTCATATTCAGAGACAGGATGTTTGCCTTGCTATAACACTAGTATCGTGTCTTCAATTATATTTTGGGCTGATGGGGGGATGAAATTGATTTGAATTCTTCCATAAATGCTTCATAGGGGATGCTCTCAATGTCGTAGTTGACTAAACGTGTGTCCCAGGCATTATCCCACTAGTATTCTGCTTCTTCGTGAAATAGATGGGTTATTAGATGAATGGCCTCTAAGTTTGGACACTTGATGATGTTCAAGTTCTTCTCTACCATTTTCTACCAAAAGGTTATGTCCATGGGGGATAAATTCCCACTGAAGGTAAAGGGTTTCAACCTCAGAAAACTATATAGGAGTACATCAACAAATTGATGTGACATATGGGGTGCATATGGCATAGGTGTTGTCGGCACCAGATTATTAGTAGAAGGCAAAGGATGGATGGCGATTAGTTTCTGAATAGCTAAGGCTAGCTGAGTTTGGTTCTCCAGAATTGCCGCCACCATACTTCATAGAGAAGTAATCTCGTCAGAAGGCCTACTAGAAGCTACTGGAATTTTATTGGGAGTACTCATAGGAGGCGATCTTGGATTCATCCTTCTGTGGCAAGACAAATCATTACTTCAGAGTGAATTGGAGAAATGAGATAGAATTTGACATTCAAGTAAGAACCACAAAAATTTCTTTACTCAGTTGCAAAAATGAAAATCACATGGATAATAAGATGAAGAAGATAACTCATATAACCATTAAGACATAAACATGATAAAAGAAATACAATCACTTTGATGACTTCTTAACAGTCACTAATTCTCTCTGATCAATTTGGTGCAGAACACGAGATGAAAGTCCGCGAAGGTCACCATACGACGCTTCCTCTTGCATTTTCTTTCCAGCTTCCAATTGGTGACGACCCACCAATCCTCGGCTGCATCTTGTACTAGAAAAAGGTCATAAGCTCTACCGAGATTGGATCTGGACACTGTAAGAAGTTCAAGGTAGCTCCTATGCACTTCAATCAATCTTTGGTTAAAATCAAAAAGTTGGGTCCTCTAAAGACAAGTTGGCTAAGTATCTTATCAAGTACTAAGACTCCTTTGGCTGAAACTCCATCTACAATTCTCCCACCTTTTTGACTAAGCTAATAATCATAATCCCAGTTGGCTTCGAATTGAGCAGAGAAGTAGCTTTGATCAAATCTTCCACACCCCATTTGTTTTTTATTTGGAAGATTTATAAAGTTCTTAAGTTATCTAAGGATTAATTTAATTACTATAGGTGGACATTTTCACTTCACACTTTTATATTGAGTTGATTGAGATTATGGCGCAAAGGAGGTTATATGATGACTGTATTACAGAAGAACAATTCATTAGGTAGATGGGAATGCAAATTCCAATCTGACTTCTTATGGTATTCTCTAATACCAATTATGGTGTCCCACACCTACCGTGGTCATGCTAATACTAGTATTAACATGACTGCAGTGAATCTGGTCACCAAATGAAGCAAATTTCCCAACTATTGTTGAGTTAGGAATCGACCCAACCCGTCTTAGCTGAAAGACTTGGATCCTGAAAATTATAAATCATTCATCAACATATAAAAAGAAATCAAAGTGCAGAAGCAAGAGAAAAACTTAACATCCATCCATAGCATATAAGAGAAAGGATAACATGTCAACTCAGTGTACAAGTGCAAAAAATTAAGGATATCCAAAACATTTAATTATTATAATACTGAATTTAATTAAACGAAAGCAAGAAAGCAAGACTATCTAAACTACAGCACCAGCAGGAAGGTCCTCATACTGACTAAGCTCCTCACCTAATGTTATCTCCTCGAATAACTTTGAATCTGACATTTTCGATATCACAATGCCAGGGCCCCAGCCAAGAAAAAGAAAAAATTAAGTTAGAAAATTGTCTAAGTACATTTTAGGCTGATTTAATGAAACTACATATTTAAGATATCATATTTTACTAAATATGCAAGTATTTAAAGTGGCGTAACAAGTGATAAAATAAACAGAATAGCTATAAATGAAACAATTATAATTTTACAAAAATGAAGTATGTAGAGAACATACCTCAACTAGAAGTAGCAACAAGGTTAGGCAATAAATACATATAATTGCAAGAGGTTAAAGTAAAACTCATCCTAACATGCTCATGATCAAAAGGATATGTGCTTCTTTATAGAATAATAAGACTATACTAAAAAGCCAAAGCGAACAAAAATAATCATCTAATAAAATTAGCATCCTAGTGTATGCAATGACTAAACTAAAAAGTACTGAATTGAAATAAACTAAAAAAGCATGCTGAAAATTAAAAAAACATATATATAATAAAAAGTTTGGTAAATATGCCACTAAACTAAAAATAAATTGAATTTTGAGAGGTGTCTATATTAGTACTGCAGATGAATCCATAAATTACATCTAAAATAAAGGGGAAAATTCATTTATTTAAGATATTTTTTGCTGTTCCTAAATCATATTAAACAGGCTCCCAATTAATTGAATAGTGTTTTTCGCAGAATTCACCGCTACAGCGCGCGGTCGCGTGCTGCAGTAGATTATCACGGCAATATTTATGATTATTAAATGGGGGCTCAACAAATTGAATAGTGTTTTCTGCGAAATTCACCGCTACAGCGCGCGGTCGCGTGCTTGTAGTAGATTATCACGGCAATATTTATGATTATTAAATGGGGGCTCAACAAATTGAATAGTGTTTTCTGCGAAATTCACCGCTACAGCGCGCAGTCGCGTGCTGCAGTGGTATATCGCAGAAATATTTATAATTATTAAATGGGGCTCAACTAATTGAATAGTTTTTTTTGCGGAATTTACCGCTACAGCGCACGGTTGAGCACGACAGCGGTGTATCGCGGAAGACTTGGCTAAATAATTCGGGCCGCCCAACTAATTGAACAGTGTTTTTTGCGGAATTTACCGCTACCGCACGCGGTCGCGCGCGGCAGCGGGCTGCCGCGGAAATATTTCTCTATACGATTGGGAAAAAGAACTAATTGAACAATGTTTTTTGCGGAATTCCCCGCTACAGCGCGCGATCACACGCTACAACGGTCTACAGTGGAGGACTTGGCTAAAAATGCTTGGAACCAAGGTATGCTAAGACATGCAGCAGCACGCTACAGGGCGCTACAGCACGCTGCAGTGGCCCACCGAATTTTTTCCCAGTTAGTGCATTTAATGCGGCTGGAGACATGACATCTATCCTGAATGTTGTCTCCAGCCACCATATCCTGCAGTAGCCATTTTTGTAAAGCTTTGAGGTGATGTGTGGCTAAAAAAATGAGATTATTATCACCTCACCCTAAATTAAAAATTAGTGCAATGATGAATTCAATATTTTTAATTGAAAATCTGGTTGCTTATGAGGAGGAGAATGCAACCCCCCCCCCTCCTATAAATACCCCTCCTCTTGACTAGAGGAGGGTTCATAATTTTAGCAAAATTTTCTTAAGTAAGAAGGAGAACCAAAGGAGGAGAGAACTCCCCAAGGGTGGCAAGGCAAGCTTTTGCAAAAGGAGAAGAGGAAGAAGGCAGCACTAGCAATCTAAGGAGAAGGTAATTAGAAGGAGAAGAAGAATTCCGGAGAACTTCTACGGAGCATTTCTAGTATCTTCTAAACTTAATCTTGTATTTTCTTTTTGGTGACCATGAAAGGGTCTTTTGCTTTGTATGTGTCTTCCTTATTTTCTTGTGTAATGAGTAGCTAAACTCCCCTTGGGGAGGGTTGGGATGAAGTCCCATTTTGCATGATGTAATATTGATGTATGAATATTTTCTCTCAAGCATAATGTATTTATGATTTAAATGTCTTACTAAGAAATTTCTATCTAATTAGTCTTGATGTGTTTATAAGAAAAGAACTAAAGAATCTAAGATCTAATTGTCTTGTGCTCCTTAGCTCACCTTAGGTTGGATGCTAGATTTTGAGTGCATGTAAGCTTAGAACCATGTGAGAAGGATCTTGAGCTCAATGCACCTCAATCTAAGCTCAACCAAAGAGTTGGTGCAAGTGATGCTAAGATCCACTAATTGAGCTCCTTAGCTCCACATAATTGAGATTGAGAGATGAAGTGTTGAGTGCTCATGAACTAAGTGACATAGTCATTGAGCCCAACATGCGATTCTCTCATCTCAACTATGTGATATGCGAAGTGATGCTCGTAGTGGAAAATAAATGCTTGTGAGATCTTGAGATTTAAGAAAATTTAAACTCTCCTTAAATAAGGAGAAAATGAATTAACTTTAATTCTCAAGAATCTTACAAGAATCTTTGTGCTAAAGTAGAACCGAATGTGAGTTCATTTTCTGCATGAGATTTGAACTTGTAAGCCTTTGAGCTAGACTAAAGGACAACAATGTGCACTTGATTTCAATTAAACTAAATGATAAAGCTTGAGAAACAAATCTACACAAGTATCATATCATTGCATGTGGGATGGGCCCAACTCTCCTCTTCCTTTTAATCTTGTTATTTACTTAGTGAATATTCATACTAATTTAGACCAACCAATCAATACATACTATAGCTTAAACATTAGTGAGAATAGATACACTTTAGTGCCAAATCAACCAATTCTCTGTGGTTCGATAAATTTCTGGAAAGTCACACTTTCCACTTATTACTTCAGACCACGTACACTTGCGTGCAAGCGCAGACGTGTATTTACAATCTATCAACCGCCATAGCAGAAATAGGCCAAATAGAGCCACTGAATAGAAAATCCCACATGTATCATCTAATCCCTATCATGGGTAGATCCGAGCTAGACTATAGAATCAAACAAGTATCATCCAAGCTCTATCATGGGTGGATCCAAGTCGATTCAATTATAAAAGTGCTAAGTGAAGAGGTAGACTAACTAGAACACACTAGACATAACTGATTATTGAAAAGCTGAATGAACTGATGTAAAAGTTAAATTATGTTTATACATATCAAACCAAACATAGAATATTCATCAAATATTTTAAGTCCAACTATTATGTTCAAGGAAAAAGGCTCCATCATGATGTATGCAAGGCAACAAAGTCAAAGTAAGCAAGAAACTCTACTAAACATATGTGATATCAGTTGTTGACTAATTTTAATTTATTCTATCTACTATGAGATAGTATAAGCTTAGGATCTCAAAAATCCAACTATCCAGTTTAATCCTAGATTTACTGCCTTAAAGGTTAAACATTAAAACTTAACAAGTTATAATTCAAATCATAATGACAACTACAAATATTCAAACAATTAATCAATGACTTAATTATTATATTTTATAACTCAAACCCAATCTTAATTAAGCAAATCAAGATTCAAAGATTTAAAGTTTAAACTCCAATTCCTATTATTTAGTGTAACTTAGAAGCATGGCCTTATGAGTTAAAAGAAATTAGAACTAATCAGGTTCTAACTTAGTTCAATCAATATCTCCTACAAGTTAAATAAGAAATCAACATGTCCTATTAGATGAATTTAGGCATTCTAAACTAAGATCTTATCAAGATCTACTAAAGTTAGGGATTATGAATTAAACACCACGAATTAGAGTTAATCACATAATCCAAAGATAGAGTTTAAGGGCTAAATTTTAAGTCTATTTGTGAATAATATTCAAGGCAAATTCTATTATGCACAGTCAAGTTTAATAGAATGATTCTCCTAATCTTAACCTAAAGTTGAAATCAACATGGAAAGAAAAAATAATTAGAATTAAAAAATAGAAATCTAAGAACTAATAAAACCTAGGTTTCATTCATTGAATAACCCATTTGCTCAATGAATGAATTCTAACATAGGGTATACTCCTAATCTTAAGGGGAAAAGGTACCTAGGGTGCAAGTGAAGTTCCTAAGGAAGTTCCTACTAAAAAACTTAGGCAATTTAAGGAGTTGATGGTAGTTATTAGAATTTATCTTTATTTGTTGATCTAATTCACCTAAGGAAGTTAAGGATATAAATTAAAAACTGAGTTAAAAACTCATAGATTTTACTTAAGAAATTTTTATTCTTTTAATGGGATTAAAAGCTGATTGCTACGGCGCGTTGTAGCGTCCCTTGGCTGAGAGACAGGAGCTGCGGCGCATTTAATTTTATTTCATCAAATTTATATGCCACCGCAGTGTGTTGTGGTGCGCTGTGATGCGCTACGGTGGATTCAACCCGATACTCGGGCGCTACGGCCGCAGCGCCTGGCGGTGGTTTCACCTGTGCGAAAATTGTGACGTGTCACCTTTTGTACTCAAATACTCTCAATTTTGGGCACCTCACGAGCGGTGCCATATATCGATGGAAAGGTATTTCTGAGACCTTTCCATTAGTATCAAAATAGGCATAAAAGGATCATTTTAATGATTCAAACAATGAAGTTAGATGTCCAGGTATATAGAAAGAAGGAAAAATAGAGTTGTTCATTTATCCTGAAATTTTCTACTTTAATGAGCTTTAATGGCTTCCACTCTCAACCACAGGTTTTTTGATACATAAGATAAGCATCAGAATAAAAAAGGAGTTGCCATTGGATCATCTAATGGGGCGAGGGAGGTACCTTGGCTTGTGAAGAGATATTTCTCTAAGGATCCTTCGGGCTTGAGGGCTTGAGAGCTTTCCTTCAGCAAGCACAATAATGGAAGAAGGAGGAGAAGCTTGGGAAGAGGAGAAGAGTTCAGCTGACCAAATGGAGGAAGAGGAGGGGTTGAGCTCCATTTTATAGGAGAAGGAGAGATCATGTTCAACATGGGAAGGCATGGGCTATGGAAGCTAAAATGTGAGGGGAAAAAATGGAGAGGAGAAGGGGCACAGCCTCTTGCATGCATAAGAGTGAGGGAGCGTCAAATGGAGAGGGAGGGGCACTCACTTTAGCAGGAATAGGGAAAAAGGAGAAAAAAGGATATTTAATAAATTTTGATTTAAATTTATTTAATTAATTATTGCTTTAAAAATTAGATTTTATAACGTGCTCTAAAAAATTCCAAAAATTCACCCCTTGCTAATTTGGGGGTGAGGAATGCAACAGCAAAGTCAGATTTTAATTCTGACGAGTAATTAATTTTCTTATTTTTTGAAGTATTTCATTACATTAAAATATTCGATAAAATCTGACGACTTCCAAACAGGTTCAAAACATTACCCCTAGCTAATTAGAGGGTGACGAGCGCAATGACGATGTCAGATTTTGATTTTAAGGCCAAATTAAATATCTATATTTTTTAATTAATTAAAGATTATTAAAATATTCGAAAGATTTTCGACAACTTCCTATTGCCACCAAAATTTCACCCCAAGCTAATTTGGGGGCAATTAGTGCAATGGCGAAGTCTAATTTTTAATTTGAGGTCAAAATAGTTAGGTCAATTTCCTGGGTTCCTAAAATTTCTAAAATTGGGGTTCGATCCATTTGACCTTTGATTTGAACTAGGTCCTGGTGGTGTACTACTAATAACATAATTAGAGCACTAAGATCAATATCAGAACTTGGATTAGTCCTAATTTGCTAGGGTAACAACTTGGGTTGTTACATGCCATCTCGTTGTCTGTCGCGTCTACCCCGTGGGCCCTGCGTCTTTTAGCCGCAACATTTAAGAGTGGCTTCCACATCTGCCAACTAGTCTCCTCTGTGAGACTAGCCGATTAATTAACCTGTAAACTATAAAATTGACTTACTTACTTAAGTTTAATTAAATGCATAATTAATATAACTTTAATCCCTAATATCTTACAATCCATTAATCTAAATATATTAATGTTATATCTCATTTTAATCAAAAAATAATGAGGAATATGATGGTAGTATCAATTGCTTTGTTTGATGCCTATTTCTATTAATAACATTTAGGGCCTTCCCTAATGTCTCATTTAGCCCTAAAGCTGCAAATGCTCATAACTTTGTACACGTAGCTCTAAATATAGTCAAGTTATATCTCATTTTGCTCAGGAGACTACCAAGATTGTTCTAATAGTATTAGTTTTGTTGTTTAAAGTGTGTTTTGGCTAATGATTTTTGGGTCCCTTCCTTAATTATATCCTTAAACCCTAAAACTTCAATTTGTCATAGCTTGAACATTTGAACTTTAAATTAGGTCATCCAATATACCATTCTGATCAGAAAAACCTAAAGAACAATAAACTACAAAAATATTTATATTTTGATAATTAAATTCTCTAATTTTCCATAATCACCCTAAAACTTGATTAGTGCATAGCCTAATCAAAAGAAGTCCAAATTGAGTCTGCTCCCAATCATAATACTTAGTGTGTTATAGGAAAGCTATAACCACTGAGTCTACTAAATTTGAATATCATTTGGAAAAGTTAGGTTTTTGGACCTTTCCAAGAACCTCATTATTTACCCTTTTAGACCCCAATCTTGTTTTGGCCATAACTTGGCCAAATGACCTCTAAATTTAATCATATTAGACTCTATGGAATCCTTAGATAGTAAACAACAATAGTATAATAGAAATTTTTTATTTCCTTAAGTAAAAGTACAAGTCTTTCCCTATTGAGCTAAATTTTTAATTTGAGCTCATTAGCCTTAACCCTTGGCCAATTTGGGTGTACTTACTGTGTATCTTCATATTAAATAGTAAGTAACTAGTTAGCATAAATATATTTCAATTTGGAACTCTAAATCAAAAGGTTGTATTTTTGGATCTTTAAGTAGGGGCAAAATGATTATTTTGCCCAAATTTAGGTTTAAGTATTCTTAGACCTTTGAAGCCTAATTAAATTCCCAAAATCAGTAAGGTAATTGATTTGGAATAAATTTTAGGACTTTTAGTCTCATTAATTTGGCTTTATAAAGTAAGCCCTAATTTTCCACTTAAATATTCCTAAGTCTAAAAATAAGCTTCATACAGTGAATTTAACTTGATAGACTATTTTTGTACGTATACGCTTACACGCAAGTGCACGTGATTAGAAGTAATATATGGGATGGTGAGATCGCAAAATTTATCACCCTCTAGGAATGGTGTTGGTTTTGTTATTAAAGTGTACTATAGCTCTCTAATATATAAATGACTGATTCAGTTTTGTTGATAATTGGTCCAAATATTAGCAAACAAAGTTTCTTTTATTAGAAACTACTTTAAGAGAAAATAGGGAGAGTTAGGTTTCAACATGCAACTTATCAAGACTTCATGTAAGTACTATTTGGTATCAATTTAGTGTAAATGAAATGAACGATCTATTCTAATCGAGAGACATAGTCTTCTTTGGAGTGTCCCCCAAATTGACCTAGATCTAGCCGAGTGCGCAAGATGAGCATGTGAATGCTCAATCATGGAACTTAGGTTTTCATGAGAACTTCTAGTGATTGAATTCAGTGCTTATGCCTAAATCATAAAATTCACAAGTTGAGCTTTTAAATCAGATGAACTTGATTCCATTAATGGCTCACATACATTAATTTTAGGTTTAGCCAAAAAGATGATTCATTAGGCTACATGGGCTATGTCACATCACCCAAGCACATAATCCCTCAAACTCTTCACATAAACCTAAAAAGAGTTATGGAGCTCAACTAATGGCTCTTGGCATCACATGCATCAACTTCTCAGTTCAGCAGGGCATCGTACTGTAACTGTCGTTATGCACCTACATCACGCATAAACTGATGGTGAGCCATGGAGCTCAGATATTATCTAATATCCATGGCTCAATTAATCCACTTAGAACTAAGAGGTTACATTGGCCATTATCGCACAACTATTGTTGTCACTGACATTAGGATCAAGGACACTCAACATGCAAACCCTTGGCTCTTAGTGCATTAAGAGCTCAATTATTTTCATAGATCTAATTCCATTTATTCTTCAAGATATTTTCATATTAACATTAACTAATCCATTTCATTCATCACAGCATTTAGATCAAAGATATAAATACATTCATTGATAATTTAAGAGTAGAACAATTCCAATTTCTTGATTTCTTACATGCCTACGCCCAACCCTCCCCAAGGAGGGCTTAGGCTGCCTTAAGTAGAAAATGCATAAAAGTATACAAGTAATAGAAAGCCTTCGCATGGATTTTACAAGATAGGAAATAAGTTGTAAGGTAATAATACACAAGGAACTACTATCGCATTCACTGACATGTCTTCCCTTTTTACTGCTCTTCTTCCTCGCGTCTAGTAATGTATCTTCTCTCTTTCAAAATACGACCTTCTTCCTTCCTTGGGGGAAGGTGGAACTCTCCTTCTATTTCTCTTGTAGGAGCTAGTCATAGAATATTTATTTGCTATACCAAAATACAAAAAAATTATTAATCTTCAATTCGCCCTTTATAGACACTTTTTAGTTGTTTCAAATTTAATTCAGCCAATAAATCCTATATAGAAAATTGTGTTTTCCTTTAATGATCATTTCTTTATTTCCTTGGTAATGAAGGGTTCAAGCTATTGGCATTTTTGTCTTGCTGCGTAAGAGAATTAATTCAGCCCTTTGCTCTCGCCTATGCTGCTTTCAATACTGTTGGCTGGCATTTTTTACGACGGGCGCTACGACGCGCCGTAGCACTAGTGTTTCTTTTTTTGGACCACTGCAGTGCATTGGAGCATGTGAGCCTTAAGTTCTGTAGCTCTGTGGCGCACGGTAGTGCCAGAGTCTCTATCTTGTTACTGCTATGGCGCGTGGTAGCGAGAAGCTTTCAAATGTTTTCTAAGTCTGGGATATAGTTGCTTCCACTGTGGCGTGTGGTAGCGCCCAAGCCTCTATTTTGTTTCACTGCAGCGTGGAGCTCTCTATCTTGAGAGTGCCGTAGCACGGAGCTCTCTGTCTTGAGTGCACCGCAGCGTAGTGTTCTTTGTCTTAATCTGCTGCAGCGCGCTGTGGCATGCCTGGGCGCACCGCAATGATTTTCTTCCAGAATTTCAGAATTCAACCCAAGTTTCAATTCAGCTCCTCTTTTGTCTTGAACATCGCAAAAGCATACCAAAGTATACATTTCTTTATTGAAAAGTAATGGTTTTATTAACCTAATTTACTATAATTCTTAGATTTATCACACTTCCACACTTAATTTTTTGCCCGTGCTCAAGTAAGCACAAAATGAATTTTTTTGATTTTCTAAACTTACACAATTCAAGAGGATGAGTGTGAAATGCTTTCATTATTTATGAATTGACTTAAGAAGCTGATTAGTGAAACATATATTCCAAAAGTACCATACCAGTTGTTTCCTCTCTTTTCACTACTCAATTTCCCTTCTTTATAAATTGATGATGCTTAACTCATATATTCCCAGGGTGGTTCCAAATTTTATTAATTTGGAAAATTCAAGAATTGGTGCTTTTGAATTTTCTTGTATCATATGAGGTTCTTCATATAAACAACAATAAATATTTTATTTATGAGAGATATTTTTCTTCATCCTATTTTTCTCTATTTTCACAATTTATTTGGGAGAGATATTTTTGTTCATCCCTGAATTTTCTATTTATATTTAGTTCATAGGAGAGACATTTTTTTTCATCCCTAGATTTTCTATTTACATTCAGTTCAGGGGAGATACATTTTTCTTCATCCCCATCTATTAATTATTGTGTTTAGTAAGTCTTACAAAAGCTTAGCACATTCTTTATTTCACTATTTCTTGCTCCTCTAAATTAAGATCCTTAGTTCCCCACCTCCACACCTAGATTAGAGCATCATGTATTTTTGATTTATGGAAACTATAGTGATTGGAGAGTAAACCCACTTAGCACAAAAAATTTCAAAACTATTTCATATCAAATATTCACCTTTTCTTAAGTAGTTCACAATGTTAAAAATTTTCACATGCTCCATAACAGTTAAAGTGTGTGCTTTAAAATACAGAAAAATATTAGGAGACAAGATTGAAAATTTCAGTCAGTGCAAGATAGTGGGAGAATGCAAATTCATCAAGATTTATCAAAACAAAAAAAAAGTACAACCTATTCATCATCTTCTTCTTCATCTTCTTTATCCTCATCTTATTCAGGCCATTATGGGTTCATACTCTGGGGGTTGTGGGAGGACACAGTCTCCTGGTTCACCATGCAAGCTCCAATTCAAAAATATTAGTTTCGAGAGCTATGTGGAAATCATGCTGGAGTTGAAGCTACCTAGACAAGGTGGTTTGGTTATACCACTTGTCTTCCTAAAGACACTTCCCCATTTGTAATTGATAAGCCCTCATCTTAGTCATTCCTTTTTGTATATTTTTAAGTGTTGACATTATGCTCAAAGAAGTAGAAGCCTCTACTACCTCTCCTTTTCTTTTCTTGCTCCTCTTACACTCTTAAAAATGGGAGTTTTAGTTATGTCGGGTAAGAGGAACATGGGTGGAATTGCTATGTCACTAGATGATACCCTGACCCCTTGGTCAAGGCAAATCCCAGAAATCAATAATCCAAAAGCTAAAGTGGTGCATGACCTGGTCAAGTCATTCCATAGTTGTTCAAGAATAATCTTGGAGATATGGTGTAACAACCCAAGTTGTTATCCTAGCTAAACCAAGTAAATTTAAGCTAAATCAAGCTTTGATCTTCATTCCATTAATGGGTCATTTAAACCTAACCGTAGAAGTTAAGAGTCCATCAGAGCTCAATTGAGCATTTTAGCTATTTTGCCTATTTTTGGATCCTAAAAATTAGCAAAATTAATTTGATCTCCAAATTAAAATTTGATTTTCCTTTTTGAATTCTTCATGGCCTAATTAGCTAAGGGTAAATTTTTGGGAATTTTTGGAGCTCATTTAGTCCTAAATTAGATTTAAAATTATTGGAAATTAATTATATTAATTAAGGATTATTCAATTAATTAAATTTAATATATTTATTTAATTTTTAATCTCTAGGATTTACAGTTGGGATAGCGGCAGATCCGTTGCGGGGTCCTGATAGCAGGGCAGCTTATCCGTCGTATGAATGCTCTAGCACACATCCTAATGCACTTGATTTTACGAAATACACTACCGTGCGCCAATATCTAATCCTAGCCGACGGATCAACCCCATGTATCCAACGGCTGATGCCTTCTCCGTGGTTTCGTGGTTACCCATTTAAGTATCGCAATCAGACAGCTTGAAACACTCCATACACTGTGGATCATCGTCTCAAGCGCGTCGCTCGCTCGCCTAGCCCCCTCCTAAAAGCTTGACCCTCCGCAGGCCTAGTGGCAGTACGGGGACACCCTGATCTTCCCCTTCTGCCCTCAAGTCCAACAGCTTGCCGATTGCCATCTTCCTGAATTGCCCTTGGCTATTAGAACCGTGCCTCTCCCTCGGCTTGAGCTTGAACCATGGCTCCCAGCCATGGAAGACATCCCTAGACCTTTGCATTACCAATAAATACCCTTAGGGCATCACAATGAGTCCCTTAGCTCACTGAGATCCCTTAATTTCTCTAGTTGAATCCCTGGGAGCTCTCGATACTCTCAGCAACCCCTACTACTACGAATTGCTGATAGAGGGCTAGGTCTTGTGTTCATACTCCATGTGCTTTTCCTCAAGTTTCCTGGAAGCTCCAGCTCACTTCAATTACTCCTTAGACATCGCTGCCACCACCATTTCCAGGTACTAGCATAAGCCCATCGAGTCGTGTGGACTCGACATTTAATTAAGCAGCTAGGAGAGCCTCTGGATGTCTTTTATCTTTCCTTAGCCTCCTAGGAAGTATGTGCTGGTGATTGGAATCGTCTGAGCTCATTGTAGACAATAGTTGCTCAGTAAGGTTGGAGTCACCTCACTAAATACTGAGGCCCAATTCCACTCAATTATGTTCGAACCTTTTTCTCAGAGTCAGTCAAACTCATTCTGATTGACGTTAGGGTCTGAGCTAGCTCTGATCAATCCTGAACCAGGAGCTGGGTCCGAGTAAAGACCCAGCTATCGGCTGCACCCCAGATTACATAACCTTGGGGGTTTGACAAGCCTTACCTCACTGATGGTGTAGGGATCGAACCCCATCAATTTGGTTGATTCTGTGAGGAGAATTGAACCTTCACAGCAAACCCTATGCATCTGCACTTAGGCCATTTTGATGGACTTCCATCCAGCATTCCTTTGCATCCTAGTTGAGGCTTCTAGGTCCAATCGATGACGTTGTCATGGTCTTGGCACCTAGAATTTAGCTTGGGAGTGTCATCTCTCTTCGGCCTGTTGAAGGATTGGGCGGGGACAGCAACACAGTTGCATCGGGTTGAGCCAGCCCAAGCACGTGCGGTGCGATGGTGTTGACCAGTTGGGCCTCAATCTAACCCGCGTGGTTTGATTATCGGACCAGGCTATTTAATTTCATTTTGAAATTATTTTTCTTCTATTTAATAGATGATAAATGGAATATATTAATTTTCCTATGATTTAATTAATTAAAAACATTCAAATTAAATTAATTGAATAACTTAATTAATTCTTATCCAAATGGTATAATCCAATATACCATTTTGACCAAAAAATCATAAGGAACAATAATCTGCAATAAAATTTTAAATCCGATGATTAGATTTTCTGATTTAGTCTAATATCTCTCTAATCTTAATTAGTGAATAAATAATTTATTAAATATCCAGATTAAGGTCCCTAATTATTCATAAGATAGAGGAGAACTTAAATATGAATAACTTAAGAGCTCTAAATTTTTTAATAACCTCTTAATCCCCCTAAATCTTGATTAGTGATTAATGAGTTAATTAATCCTTTGATTTTGGTAAACAAAGTTCCTATTATCTTCTTAAGTGTATTAGAACTTGCTTATAAGTTTAGATTCCCATTTTAAACCCTAATTTGTTTGATCACTTTTCTTTGCCTTAAAAATTGATTAGTGCTAGTTAATCTAATCTTAAATTCAAACTTAAATTTTAGTGCCTCATTTCTTTTATTAGTCAATAATGAGCCTATTAAAACTAATTAGAGTCCATTTGGACGCTTAAATCAATAAATCTTAATTTTAGCCTTAAGAGGGGTTTTTTGTCATTTTGACCAAAAATTTGTTTAAGAACCCTTAAACCATAGAAATGTCACTAATATGCTTTTAATTAGTAACACATTATATAAAGATCATTCATTTAGCTTTTAGATTTAGCTAATTAGTCCAAATGGCTTAAGCTTAATTCTTCCTATATTTATCTTAAGTAAACCATAAATATCTTATAATGACTTTAGACCCTTCACTTAATCTTGAATAATGAAATTTAACCTTATGAAACTAGTCTTAAGTGCCTTATTAAAACTAACCATAATATTATTCTTAAGAGAATGTCTTAATGAAAACTGTAATTCTAAATCAAAATTGAAGCCTAAAGTGATTAAACCTAAGACTTAGATCTTAGATCCTTAATAATCCATTTGAATTGTACCATCTTATTCTTGAATTTCTTATTTGATTGAATCCCTTTTATGGGTTTAGGTGGATTCAACCTATATAATAATGTGATCATTCTATAGATTGTACTTAGATCTTAGATTCTTAAGTTCTTATTTGAATATTTTGTCTTATAAATATATATTTAGCCTTTCTTTAAAATCATAATTTCATTATATTTCAGCTCCTAAGATTCTCTACCCTTAGATAAGGGTGGGTGTAAACCCTTAGATCCTTAAAAGATTAGTACCTTGGATTCAAGATTGAACACCAAATTGGAGTTTAAACCCAAGATCCTTAATCTTGATTAGCATAATCAAGATTGGGTTGAGTTATTAAAATACATTAAATAAGTCGTTATTTATTCACTTAACCTTTATAATCATCACTTCTAATTATGAATTAGAATGATTAAGTTCTAATGTTAACTTTAAGGTCATAAATCTGTGATTTTACAAGATTGTTGGATATCGGAGATCCTAAGCCTATACAAGCTCAAAATAGATAGAACGAATTAAATTATAGAACAAAAGATATTGCATATATTTAGTTGAGCCTCTCTCTTACTTAGACTATTGTAGCTTTACACATATTGTGTTTGAGCCTTTTTCCATGAAAATATTATTTAGACATAGGATACTTGTTGAGTATCCCATGGTAGATTTGAAATTGCATAAATGTGATTTAGCTTCATTAAGTTCATTCAGTTTATTTAGTTCTCAGTACAATAGAGTGTGTTATAACTTAGTCCGCCTCTTCAGTTCAATCCTTTGATTATAGAATAGACTTGAACCTAGCTCTGTGCTTAGCTAGGGGGATACATGTCAGATTCTATAAGTTCAACTTGAAGCTTGCTCTAAGGATGCCTAGGGGGAAACATGTTGAACTTTCTATACAGTGACCCTATTTTGGCTCATTTTTATTATGGCAATAATACTTTTGGCATACTTCTACTTCTTAGTTCAGTTCCAGTTCAGTGGCTTGTATAGTCATATGTTTTTCTTACATTTTAACTCTTTTCTGTACGCTTTTGTAGTTCATTACAGTTTAATACTTTTAGTTCTGCATTTTATTCAGTACTTGTATATCTAAGATGCTAATCTTATTTCAGTTTTCTTATACTTCAATTCAGATTCCATTTAAGAAAATCAGCACATATTCATATGATCATAAGCATGTTATGATGAGTTTACATTCAGTATTATTTTTAGTTATATATATATATATATATATATATATATATATATATATGTGTGTGTATATATATATATATATTTACTGCCTAACTTTGTTATAGCTTCTTGTTGAGGTATGTTAATTTGCATACTTTACTTTGTTTAGTTCTAAATAGTTAATTTATAGCTACCCTATTTCTTGTGACTTGTTGTATCTTAATTACTTGCATGCATAGTAAAAATTATCATGCCTTAAATGTTTAGTTTCATTTAAAATAGCCTAAAATGTACTTAGATAATTTATCTAACTGTATATTTTTCTTTTCTTAGCTAGGGCCCTAGCATTGTGATACCGTTAATGTCAAATTCGGAGCTGTTCGTTGAGGTTGCTTATGGAGAAGGGCTTGGCCAAGGGGAGGACCTTCCTTCCATAGTAGCTTTGCTAGTCTTATGTTCAGTAGTGATAATGAGTGTTCCTTTTTATTTTAAATTTAGTTTGTAATAATTTCATATTATTAATGTAATTACTTTCTGCATTTGTCATATTAATCTAAGTTATTGTTTCTACTTTCTTTACTATGCCGTGATGTGGATGTTATACTCTTTTCTGCTTCCGTTACTTTGATGTTTTGATGCATGACCTTCAGTTTTATGTGACAGGTCTTCTAATTAAGGCGGATTGGATTTATACCTAACTCAACTATAGTTTGGAGATTTGCCACAATTGGAGACCGTATTCACCATAATCATGTTAATCTTAGTATTAGCATGACCACGGAGGGTACGGGGCCCCACATATAAATATCTCCAGGTCATTCAATTGCACATATTAATATTGCTCTTGACCAAGTCACTTTATTTAAATGCCCAAATGACATTACTCTGCTCGAGATAAGGAAATTCTATGCATTGCATGAATCTCTAAGGAGGGCTCATAGAATGTTCGTAGGTTCCCTCTCCAGCCAGCATCATGATAGGTGAGGGTGCCTACTATAGCTGTATGCTCAAATTCAGAATTCAACAGGGCTTGGTTGGCGCATTCCTCTACCATCTTAAGTCCATAAAATTGCTCAATCTGCTTGAGCCCCAAACTTACAGCCTTCCATTGTACAAAAATTTTACTTCCATTTGCATTTACTGTATTAGTGAAAATTTCATGCACGAGAGATGGGTAAGAGTCAGTCTGCAAACTGACCAAGTTTTCTCACCCTTGGAGTGACGCATCGCCATGGTAATCATGGTATGGGAGTTTAAATCCCACTCCAGGATGCATTTTTTGTGTGACGTGATCTGAATGAAGCATTGTTCTGCCTTAATTGAGGAGAACCTTTATTGTTGACAAAGCCTCCAGATACTGAGGCTGGAGCTCCCTTGCTTGCCATGCTTTTCTTTTGGGAGTCCATAGAATAGATCAAAAAGGTTTGGATTCAATAAAAGTAAGAGTAGGGAAAATTTCTAAGGCATAGAATGAAGCACACTTCCCCTCCCCTATTGATATACCCTAGGATTCTAGCATAATAGAGTTCATGCACACTAATTACTAGTCAAAGTGGTCTTTAAGGCATGTAATAAGTGTGGATTGAAATTAGTTCTTGGAAAGAGAGAAAGAGGAGCCTTTTCAGCTTATGTAATAGGTTACAACATCCAAGGGGCGCTGTAGCGACTTTGACTGCTTGGGAATTCCCAATCAGTCAATAAAGGCTCCAACTGTACATCACATGCCGTAGTGCACTGGGGCGCATGATAGTGCAAAGGGATCTATTTAGTTTTACTATGGCGCGCTATAGCGCCAAATTTCGCAGCAGTGCGCTATAGCGTCGAATTACACTGCAGCGCATTGCATCGTCAAATTATGCTGTGGCATGCTGTAGCACCTATATTTTTTTTTTCAACTGAATTATTATCTACACACAATTTGAAATTAAAAAAATAAATATATGTGGGTTGCCTCCCATTAGCACTTGGTTTAATGTCTCATTCCAACCAGTTAAGGAACTTAAGTGACTATTTATCTGGGGTCTTTCTTTCCAAATTTTAGAAGTCTGCGCGTGAGCACTAACAGAAGTTGTGCTCAAACCCATCATTTCAAAGTGCTCTTTTTCCTCTTTCTTTTCCTCAGTGTTTGTTCTAGGAACCCCCTTCTTTTTTCTCTTACCCCTTCAAGTTTTTTTCTTACTTCTTATCTACTCTTTAGAATTTCCTCCCGATGAGGTGCTTTTGCTACTCACAAAATTTTGATTAGTTAACCTAAGATTCTCTAGTTCAATACTCTTTTGAGGTGATTGTCCCCTGAGTCTTCTTCTCCAATGCAATTCCATATTCATTTGTTTGTATAATATGGGCTTAAGGTTTGTATCTTCAGTTTTTCCATTTAGTTTAATTGCCATTATCCCACTTGCCACATCTATAATTTCCTTCGTGGTAGCGAGAAAAGATCTTCCAAAAATGATACTGGAGTTTTCATTCCATCTATCCCATTCACATATTATAAATTCAATGGGAACTATAAGGCTTCCCAAGCCCACAATGACATTCTTGACAACACCTAAAGGAGTTAATGAATCTAAGTTGGTAAACTCTAAAATAGCAGGGGTGCTCTCCATTCCCCTAATTCCCAATCTCTTATAGATGTAATATAGCATCACATTGACTAAGGCTCCTATATCACACAAGGGATCTTAAGGAACCTCACGCTTGATGAAGCAAGGAATATTCATCCAACGAGGTTCCTCACATTTTCTTGCAAGTTTCCCTTCCATAGCTATTTTTAGGCAGTCATTCTCTATCTTTTCAGAATTAATGATGCTAACTATCTCCCTAAAATTCACTTCAGTTGTACTAGGTAAAGTTCCTTACTAGTGAATGGACAACTATTAGGAAATTTGATCTAGTTGGACTTCAATGTTCCTTGGATTGAGGCATCATGATGATTTATAGTCATTTTGGTCCTTCTCATAAACTGAGTGGTTTCTACCTGGAAAGTATTGAATGCTCCTTCAAGGCCTACATTTAGGGGTTGCTGGTTATTGCTATAATTTTGCCCTTGTCTACTTTGTGAGTTATTTCTATTAAAATTTCCATTTATGTTGTTACCGCTCCATGGGAAATGTGGATGATTTCTCCATCTAGGATTATAAGTATTCGAGTAGAGATTATTTAGCCCATGGTTTTGGTTTGCATTATTGTTCATTGAATAATTTACTTGTTCAGTGTTTATGGTGCGAAAGGGTTATTTGAGCTACAGTTGTCACTACTATGTTCACCCACACACAACTCATAGTAAATTTATTGCGCATTATTCATGTTCATGTTACCAATTCTTTGATTCAAAGTGTTTATCTCATTCTGGAAGGCCAACAATTGGTTTGCCTCATCAATATTATTAACTTCTTTCTTATTAGATTTAAGCCTTTTAGTAGGACATTGATAAGCATTATTTTCCATCTCTTCTAACAAGTCATAAGCCTCTTCTTGGGTTTTGCTACTCAGGGACCCTCCAGCAGCTATATCAATTCAGATTTGAGTAGGTGAATTTAGTCCATTATAGAATGTTTGAACTTGCATCCACTATGGGAACCCATGATGAGGACAGTGCCTCAGGCACTCCTTATAACATTCTCAGCTATCATAAAGTGTCTCCCCCTCATATTGGCAGAAGTTGGTTATTTCAATTTTCAACCTAGTTGTCTATGCAAGTGGGAAATATTTGGCTAGGAATTTTCTAGCCAAATCATCCCAAGTGCGAATTGAGTCACTATGCAAAGAGCTGAGCCAGCTTTTTGCTCGGTCTATCAGAGAGAATGGGATTAGCTAAGTCTAATGGCATCATCAGTGACACTGTTATATCTAAATGTATCACATATCTCCAAAAAGTAGGAGATGTGTGAGTTTTGGTCCTCAGTGGCTAAGCCTCCAAACAGACTATTTTGAACTATATTTAAGGTTGATGGCTTTATCTCGAAGTTATTAGCATCTATGTTCAGCCTAACAATTACATGAGTGATTCCCCTCATCGTAGCTAAAGCATAGTCCCTTAAGGCTCTCTCCCTTTGCTCTTTTACTCCTCCCACCGGATTGTCATCTACATTATCCATTTTTAATTGAGCTTAATTTTAAATAATTTTTTCTCTCTGAACTTATAAATAAGTTCTTTCTATTTTTAGATCAAAAAGTTTGTCAAAATAGTTTCTTCTACTCATGCAAGCCTAGTTTCTAATCAAAGGGGTTCAGTTCACAGCAATAACAATTACAACACAAAAATAGGAAAATATAAGCAGAAAATAAAAGAAAATTTAAATGACTAGTTACTAACTAGTTATTTTAATACAAAATCATCAAACTGTTCCCCGGCAACAATGCCAAAAACTTGACAGACTATTTTTGTACATCTGCGCTTACACGCAAGTGCAGTGGTCAAAAGTAATATTTGGGATGGTGAGATCCCAAGATTTATCATCCTTTGGGAATGGTGTTGGTTTTGTTATTCAAGTGTACTAGATTTCACTAATGTTTAAATGATGGATTCAGTTTTGTTGATAATTGACCCAAATCTTAGCAAACAATGTTTCTTATATTACAAACTACTTTTAGAAAAAATAGGGAGAGTTAGGTTTCAACATGAAACTTTTCAAGAATTCCTATAAGTACTCTTTAATATCCCCCAAATTGACTAGATCTAGCCTAGTGCGCAAGATTAGCATGTGAATGCTCAATCATAGAACTTAGGTTTTCATGTGAACTTCTAGTGATTAAATTCAGCGCTTACATAAGTCATGAAATTCACAAGTTGAGCTTTTCAATCATATTAACTTGATTTCATTAATGGCTCATGTGCATCATTTTTTGGTTTAGCCAAAGAGATGATTCATTAGGCTACATGGACTATATCACATCACCCTGAACACAGAATCCCTCATACTCTTTACATAAACCTAAAATGAGATATAGAGCTCAACTAATGGCTCTCGGTATCACATGCATCAACTTCTCAGTTCAATAGGATGTCGAGGAGTAGCTACCGTTATGTACCAACATCGTGCATAAATTGATGGTAAGCCATGGAGCTCAGAGAGTATTTAATATTCATGGATCACTTAATCCATTTAGAACTAAGGGGTTGCACTGGCCATTATCGCACAGGTAATGTTGTCACTGATATTAGCAGCGATGACACTCAACATGCAAACCATTGGCTCTTAATGAATTGAGAGCTCAATGATTTTTACTAAATCCAAATCCATCTATTCATCAAGGAATTTTCATATTAATAATAACTCATCCATTTAATTCATCACAACATTTTGATCAAAAATAAAATTACATTCATTAATAATTAAATAGTACAATAATTCCTAGTTCTTGATTTGTTACATACCTACGCCCAACCCTCCCCAAGGAGGGTTTAGGCTGCTATTAAGTAGAAAACACAGAAAATTATACAAGTAATAGAAAGCCTTTGCATGTCATTTACAAGAAAAAAAATAAGTTATAAGGTAATACTACACAGGGAATTGCAGTCGTGTTCACCAGCTTGTCTTCCCATTTTACACTTTTCTTCCTCGTGTACAGTACTATATCTTCTCTCTTTCAAAATACAGCCATCTTACTTCCTTGGGGGAGGGTGGAACTCTCCTTATATTTCTCTTATAAGAGCTGGTGGTAGAATATTTCTTTGCTTAGGCAAAATCAGTAATATTTTCTTAAACTTCAGTTCTCTCTTTTATAGACACCTTTCGGTTGTTTCAGATTCGATTCAGCCATTAAATCTCATTTAGAAAATTATGTTTTCCTTTAATAATTATTTCTTTATTTCCTTGGTAATGAAGGGTTCAAGCTGTTGGCATTTATGTTTTGTTGTGTAAGAGAATTAATTTAGCCCTTTGCTCTCTGTAACAACCCTAGATTGTTACCCTGATAATCTTTAGCCTAATTAATCAATAATTTTAATGCCATTACTTTGAAACCTCAAATTAAGCCTATCTTGAAAATTTGAGATCAATTGGATTTCTCTAAGTCCAAGATGAAATTTTGATCAGTCTAGATGTCCTAGATTAGACCTAAAATATTTTGATCTCATAATTAAAATCTGATTGTAGTTTAGAATTCTTCACATCCAAATTAGTTAGGGGTGAAAGTTTGGTGAGATTTGGAGATCATTTAGACCATAATTCAAATTATTTAAATTGGTCTAATTGCACCTTAGGGTTTCCAATAATTTAAAATTGCATGCATACCCTTAAAACTAAATAAATGGCAAGGATTTGCTGCACAGACTGCGGGCGATCCGCTGCGGAGCCCGGGTCGCATGACAGCGGTGCTTCCACCATATCTGGCATCCGCCCTATCAATCTGACAGCTAGGATTAGATCCCAGCTAGGATAAGATCCCACGAAATCACAGATCTGCCATCAGATGCACCCATGGAATCCCACGGCTCGGATTCAATCCGATCCGGCTGTTAGGATATGGAAGATCTGAGCCATAACGCTTTTCCTTTGATCCATCTGATGGCATCTGAAGGCCCCGCCACTTTGGACCATCATCCCCACTCGCTCGCACGCCCGACCGAAGATCCTTCCCGTACTACCACCTGCCTGGCTTGTCCCCCACTCACGCCTCCAGCTCAGAAAGCTGTTGGGGATCCTCCCATTATGGCTACGTGCCCCAATCAAGCCTCATGGCCTGACCGAGCTCGAATTGGAAATTTGTAAGCTCGGTGATGGTCCAACCTTTTGGGTCCTCCCCAGCTGAAATTCAACCCTCTGGAGAATTCCCCCACTCCCTACTGAGGCTATAAATATCCCCATCATTGATCCATTTGATGCTTGCTGATCAATTGAGCTCAGTTGCCCTCTCCACCATTACCGTCTATTCAAGCTTCCTTAGGCAATTCCAGGCTCTCAAACTGCTGATAGTAAGCTCTCCTGGTGGTTAAGATCCTTTACAGTGTGTAGAAGCCCAGATAGAGCCAGCCTTACACTCTGACGATTATCCCGAGTTTCCCGTCAAAACCAAGTACCCCCACTTGCTCGGTCTGAGCCATTTGGGCTCATACTTCCTTCCTTTTGATTCGTACTTGTGCGTATTATTGAAACAAAACCATT
Source organism: Gastrodia elata (assembly GCA_016760335.1). NCBI lineage: Eukaryota > Viridiplantae > Streptophyta > Magnoliopsida > Asparagales > Orchidaceae > Gastrodia > Gastrodia elata. The sequence goes on along the minus strand of CM028670.1, from coordinate 25,656,652 downwards.
TCTATCGAACTTAGGCTCTGAGCTAGCCCCGATCAATCGAATCGATCGACCGGGCTAAGTCCTTAAGGAACCCCTCGGGACGAGTAAGGCCCCAGTGTTCCAGCCCACTCAAGGCCCTTAGACCTGAGGGCTTCGATCCATCTTGCCACCCTGATGCTGTAGGGATCGAGCTCTAGGTCTGGCATGGCCTCTGTGGGGGAATTGTCTCCCCACAGTAGCCCCATTAAGGGAGCCCTAGGGTGAGTAAGGTTCGGCCAATTCGGACCATCTCACAGGGGGCTTCGAGTGTCAATCAGTGCGTTTTGGCTAGGGGAATGATCCTCGATTGACCCGAGGCCAAGGCGTGCGCACTAGACAGAAAATTTTTCCATCTAGGGTTTCCCATATTGCTCTCTACCGAGAGGGGTTGAGGCGGGGACGATGGCATTATGCGGGTCAGGTCAGCCCGTGACCCGCATTGTGCGATAGTGCTGGGTTCCCCGGGCCCTGGTCGACCCGCATGGTTTGGTTAATGGGCGGAGTCCATATTTAATATTTTGATTAATTGGTATTATTTTCCTTAACGAAAATAATCCAATTAATCAAATCATAGGGAAATTAAATTGGAAAAATGCAAATTAAATTAATGTGATAACTTTTAATCCACAGGTCCAAACCCTATCATTTTATATATCAAATTGATCAAAAAATCCTCATGAATAAGAATATAAAATATTCTTAAACATCTAATGGTTAGAATTTCAATTTTTGCCTAATTATGTCAGATCTTAATTAGGGTTGATTAGTACATGTACTTAGCCAAATTACATGATTATGGTACCATTAGTTTTCTTTTGATCAGTAGAATGCATGTGCTAAGTAGTTTAATTTTTTGATCTCTGTATTTTAATTTATGCCCTAATTTTATTAAACCATGATTACTAAAAATTAGGATTTCTAGTCATTGGATCTTAGCAAACTTAGTCTTTGATTAGTTGTATGTTTGAATAGAACTTATATGCCAAGTTGTATAAAATTTTGATGGCTAGCTTTGTAATTAGATGCTAATCTATTTGAATTGGTTTCGGGTCTGATTATCACTAATTACTTTCTATTTTTCTAAATTTTCTGTTATTATGCTCCATAATAGTAAGGTAGATGTATTTAAACCATGTATGTCAATTTAATATGTATAAATTCAACAAACCTAAGAAAATTGAGAACTTAACTATCTTAATTAAACTTAAGAAGTCTTAAGACTTTGATCAAGCTATTAAGACTAGATTTAAGTCTAAGATTGCCACCAATAATACATCATTAATCCACTGATTTGGCACTTGACTTATAAATAAACACTTGATCTTAATTGGATAAGAGTAGGGGTTAAACCCTAGACTACTTGATTAAGATCCAAACCCTTAATTAAATTGACTTGATTATAATAAAATTCAATTGACATTATTCCAGTAATGCACCTAATTTGGTATTGATCTTAAGCTATTGAATTAGAAATGATAAGAATAATTATAAAGCTATGTGATTGAATAATCTGAATCTAAGCTTTGGATCCTGGATTTTCTCCTAAATAAAACTATTAGCATAAGATGATTAAAAAAATTGTATTGATTTAATAAACTGATCAAACTCTAATAATATCCTTGATTTGTTCCCATGAACTTAGAATAGCATGTGACCAGATGATCTAATCATTTGATCTGACCACTCTAAACTTAAATATTGAGTAAAACCTATAATGTTAGCAGTAGCAGTAAGAGTGTGGGATCTCAAGTGTCTCGTTATTAAGCCCGTATATGAAATATGTTAAAAGACCTTAATTGATGATACATTGAGGTAGGAAGGACTTTTGCAAATTGTTGAGGTATAATCTTAGAAGTTCCTTTTTACCTTAGAAGTTGATCTTACTACCTTGTGGTAGAACTCAGCTAAGCCACTTAAAGTGAACCCTTTGCCTTATGGTAGAATCTATTTTGAGTGATCTTTGATCAATTCTTTGGAACCTTGTGTAGGATTCACCTATTTAGCATAAGGATGGATAGTCTTGATAAACCCTTGTTGAATAAATAGAATTGATGAACCTTGATTGTTGAATGGTATAATTGGGTATACCCATAGTACTAGGTTATTCCAGTAGTATTCAGGATTGGTTGATTCATCTTAGTATAGATTATAGCTGTGTTCTATCCTACGAGTATAGTCAGGCATAGTCTCACTTAGACTAAATCATTTAATTATAAGAGTGTTACTATCAGGGAATTTATATCATTAGCTTATTTGAATAAAAGTCACCATCGGGTGATGCCTCCTATCAAAGATTGCTTCCATATGTGTGCTTTGAATAAATTATGTGATTCTAATCACCCTCTTTAGAACACTAAGTGTGATTGTGAATTGGATATTTTAATAGCTTAGCTTGAGATACAAATTGCCATCAGGTGATGCCTATTATCGAAGATTACTTCATTCGGGTGGCTTAATCAAATTAAGAGTTAAAGACTGCCCTTCTTGGAAATATGTTGTATATGTGTATATCACATCCCCATTTGATGATTTATAACTAAAATCTCAAGTCTAACTAATTATCATTCTAGAAGTTAGGAGTTAGAATCCTTTTATCAAGATTTTGCACAATGGAGACTTTGAATTCATTATCGGTATTCAAAACATTTAGGAATTTATGCATTTTAACCCATGTAGTATAGAATCATGAGCATGAGCATGATGAATGATTTTAATGGTGACTTATGAGTATCAAGGATGATTTATGGGTTACAAAATGTAGCATACATTGACTTGGGAATTTCAGGATGCATTGGTGTCACAGTAAACTGTATTCCCAACTGGATGTATGTATACATTAGACCGTACGACTCATAGTTATTTAGTGATAATTTTGCTACATATCTGTGGCATACCGTGAGGTGGTATATTTAGATGCATGATCCCAATGACCTATAGTACATCATTGGACATTTTTACATTAGTTTGTGAACATTTGATGTTTTCACTTACTTTCAGCATTCAGCTTTTAGTTCATTTTTACCTTATTTAGTCTTTACATTTTCAAGTGATTCAGTGTCTCTACAGCTTTTTCTATAGTTTTCTTGTTTACTATCTACTTGTATTTATTTTAGTACTACTTAGTTTAGTTGTGATATGTTAGACTTCTTGTCTAACACGGGGTACTTTTGGGATCTGGCAATTTGCTAGATCCCGAGCAGCTTATTGAGGCAGGGCAGGAGGACTTGTATGAGATCTAGGAGTATGTGGAGCCTTTGTGGATCCATCTTCCCCCTATTTCTTTACTGCTTCTGCTTTCAGTACTTTATATGAACTTTACTTTTGCATCATTTCTAAAATAGTTTGTAAAAATCCTGGATGTAATTTTACTTTTTTTTTCTGACATGAATGCTTACTTCTGCTTTGTGATGAATATATTCTGGATGTTCTGCTTTAGCTTCTGCACTCTATTTTTACTACTACTATACTTAGTATTGTGATGTGATCAGTATACTGGAAATACTGATATTTTAGAACATATATTAAATTCCTTATTTTCTTTTGATATTCCAATGTATGTGCTAGTCTAATATTTAAGATAAGTACCCTACTTTTATCTTAAGTATTAACCCTTGATCCTACCCTTGGGATGGAGTCATCGATCCTTCAGTGTGGCTCAGTTGTTGCCTACAATCGGGAAAATGGGTTATTCCTTCCAGAGTGGCGCACTGCTCTGCCATCGATCTGATTATACTTGTTTATTGCGTGCGGTGACGAGACGGGGGCGCTACAGTTGGTATCAGAGAAGTATTATAAAGTGTCAGATGAGGAGGTTGTTCCTATCTACTTTATGATCTGTTCTCTGTATTAGGTCAAGATCACAAGTTACTAAGTGTAATAAAAAATGAACATCCAAAAGTTCTTTAAGTTATCTCAAAAATGAAAGGTTTGACTATGTCTAGAATGAGGACATCCTAGGAATTTAACTTACAAAATAACTTCAATGAAACTATGAACAGTTAAATATGAAACGGACATCTAAGGATTTGAATGAACTTTGAAAGTAATAATAAAACATGAATGAAATACTTATAAGTTGAGCTATTTTAGGAATGGAATACTCGCAGTCAACATTTCAGTTCTACCTTAGGAGATTTGATTACTACTGGATAGATGACCTTCGAGATGGCCAAGTTTATGTAAAGGTCATTGATGGAGTGTCACCTCGCAGAGTTGAGGTGCTAGATAAAATCCTTATCAACTCATCCTTTGGAGGCACCAGTCTTTCAGCACTCGCCAGAGAGTGGCTGGATTGTGTTACTACAACATTTTGAGAGACGGCCTATCCTGAGGAGTACCGTCTTGAGATCATAGAGATCCTATTGAGGGGATCAGCGAGTCGCTGGTGGTTTTGGGTTTATAGAAGATTAGCTTGGAGGAGCCACATAGTCTCATATGATGATTTCTGCACTACCTTTTGGGTAGAGTATTGTAACAATGATTTTAGAGATCATATTATGTCATTTTTCTCAGTCATATGTTTTGTAGATCCATGTATCTTCTCTTTTGAGAAAGAAATGAATGAAATTATAGTAGAATTTTATTTTTTTGAATTCATATTTGCATTTACAGCCATGAATCTTGGCTCTCCATCTACTCCCACTCCAATTAAGAATTCGGTCTTATCGTCTAATGGACCTGAAGAATCCAACCCAATGGCTAGTCAGATGAAGGCCCTAATAGATAGCAATGCGCAATAGGCGCAAGAGACATGTGCTCTGATTCTCTCTGTTAGAGAACAATTTGCACCCCAATCAGGGTTCTCATCATCTTCACACTATACAGGTGATGTAATCCTACACAATTTTCTTCGCTTTAGAACTCCCATGTTCAATGGAGCGCTGAATCCTATGGACATGGTAAACTGGCTCAAGATGGCTGAGAAGACCCTGGCCAGTATCAAATACCCAAACTTTGAAGCTATCCATTTAGTAACTCATCTATTTCAAGAAGAAGCCGAATATTGGTGGGAGAACGAGCGGAACAACAAATTTGCTAATTTTGAAATAGAAGATATTCCCTAGGACATCTTCTTAGAAGTATTCTGAGAAGCGTTCATACCAGCATCGTCTCAAACAATCCTGGAGGATGAGCTCCTCCATCTCAGTCAAGGCAATAACCTAGTGTTTGATTATGAACAAGAATTTTGGAGATTGTCCCGCATCATTCTGGATCTAGTTATAACGAAAGCCTCTATATGCCACCATTTACTGAAGGGTCTGAGAGACTCTATTAAAGCCCACTTAGTATCCCATCAGATCAAGAATCTGACTGAGTTGATCAAAGTTGTCCATCTACAAGAGGGATTCCAAGGTAAACTAGACCGGAAGAGAAAGGCAATAGTCATACAACCAAGGAAGGAGCGCTTTGGTCATTATAAGATGGCAAGAGTTTATAATATTGAAACTGAACAATCCCAACCTCAGAACTTTGAGTGCAAACGATTTCATCTGTATGGGAAATGCTACCACTTCGGTGGTGTATGTTTTACTTGTGGTCAAAGTGGACACCGTTATTTTGACTGTGATGCCAAGAACACAATCAACGGAGTACTCATCAATCACAACCCATCATAAGCAATTATTTTGTGCACATCCAAGGAACAGCCGAGATCCTGCTCCTACTATAATGCCAGCTCCACTTCAAACTCAAAAGCAATTGTATTAGCACAAAAGCCAAGCCATGATCATCAGAGTGAAAGGCCTTGGAACAAACAACCCTCAGCAATTGCAAGGGTATATATTTTAACTTCCACCTCTTCTCCTGAGGACAACGATGTGGTTTTAGGTACGCCTTAAATTAATTCTTATTCAGTCATTTCTATGTCGGTATTCGATGTTCTCTATTTTAGTTGTAAGGTCCTTATCATAACTATTATGATAGGCACCTTAATGATAAAAGACAAATCTTGTAACATCCTTTTAGATACGGGAGCGAGTCATTCGTTTGTATCGAAAAGTTCGGCTAAAAGTCTTAAGCTACCAATCTAATCGCTTAACAAACTCATTATGTGCCGGGTTACCTTCTGGAGCCCGTATGCAGTCCCAACAGTTTTGCAAAATAAATATTCCTATTGGTAAACAAAAATATGAAGTTTGATCATTTTGCCAATCATAAATTTTGATATAATACTGGGCATGAACTGGCTAAGCCAACATGGTGTTTCAATCAATTTCCAAAAGAAGAAGATCACCTTTGGCTGTGGATATCTGTCGCAATCTTTCATCGGCAAATTTAGTACTCAAGCGTCGTTAATTAACGTAATGAAGGCAGAAAGGTTAGTCAAAAAGGGCTACAATGCATATCTCATAACAATATTGGGAGAGAAGAAAAAAATTATGCCCCTTTTAGAGAACCGAATCGTACGTGAATTTTCTGATGTTTTTCCTATAGATCTAACCGATCTTTGTCCAGTTAGGGAAGTAGAGTTCGCAATCGAATTAATTCTTGGAACACAATTGCTGTCAAAAGTTCCATATCGCATGGTGCTTAAGGAGGTTCAAGAATTGAACAAGCAACTTCAAGAACTATTGGAAAAAGGTTTTATTCGTCCAAGTTCATCTCCTTGGGGAGCGCCAGTATTATTCGTCCAAGTTCATCTCCTTGGGGGTCAATGAGAATGTGCATCGATTATAGGGAGCTAAATAAAGTAACTATCAAGAACAAATACCCTCTAGCTCATATCGATGATCAATTTGATCAATTATCCATAGCTAAAGTTTTCTCAAAGATATACTTGCGATCTGGCTATCACCAGCTGTGAGTTAAAGATTCAAATGTCGAGAAAATAACATTTAGAACCCGCTATGAACATTATAAATTTTTGGTAATGTCCTTTGGCTTGACAAATGCGCTGTCCATCCTTATGGATTTAATGCAACGCGTATTGAAAGTTTATTTAGATAAATTCATCATCGTCATCATTGATGATATCTTGATTTATTCGAGAAGTAAAGCGGAGCACGAGAACTATCTACGGTTAGTATTAGAAGAACTTCGGAGTCATGAATTATACGCTAAGTATTCCAAATGCAAATTTTGGCTTGACTCAGTCGCTTTCTTGGGTCATGTCGTAAACTCTCGAGGAATCAAGGTCGATCAAAATAAAGAAAGCACAGTTCAAGATTGGCCACAACCAAAATTCATGACCGATATCAGAAGTTTCCTTGGACTAGCAAGTTACTACGGAAAATTTATCAAGGGCTTCTCACAAATTGTGTCTCCTTTCACTATGTTGATGCAGAAAGCAGTACCTTTTATTTGAAGTCCAGAGTGTGAGAAAGCATTTCAATCATTAAAAGTTGCTCTTTCCTCTGCACCAGTTCTAGCCTTACTTAAAGAAGGCCTCAACTACTAAGTCTATACAGATGCATCTAGCATAGGTTTGGGATGTGTGCTGGTACAGGAAGGAAGAGTTATAGCCTATGCATCTCATCAACTAAAACCACATGAAAAGAACTTTCCTGTCCATGATCACGAATTAGCAGCTGTAGTTTTTGCTCTAAAAATGTGGCATCATTATCTTTATGGTGTCCAGTGTTCCATATTCACCGATCATCAGAGATTAAAGTACATCTTCACCCAACGTGAGCTAAACTGCAGACAACAAAGGTGGCTTGAGTTAATAAGCGATTATGATTTAAGCATCCAGTATCATCCAGGAAAAGCGAACATCGTAGCAGATGCACTCAGTCATCGTGTTACTCTATCTTCCATGATATCATCAAGTTCACTAGAGGAAGAATTCTAAAAGCTCAAAATCATACTAGTGCGTGGTGCTATGCTAAGCATAATGATATTCATGAGTTTAGTTGAACCAATATTTCATCGCGATGTATCCATCTCCCAAACTAAGGATGAAGAGTATCCAAAGTTTAAAGTAGTAATCGAAAGTGGTCGTCACTTTGATCTTCAACTTTGAGGTAATGTAATCTATCAAGGAGATTGCCTATGGATTCCCAAATCCATGCATCCAGAGATTCTAGTAGAAGGTCATAATTCAGGTTACCATGTTTACCCTGGTAGTACCAATATGTATCAAGATCTAAAGAAATCATTCTGGTGGCTGAGAATGAAGAAAAGTGTGGCTGAATTTGCAGCAAAGTGCCATGCTTGTAACTTAGTTAAAGCCAAACACCAAAATCCTGGGGGACTTCTCCATCCTCTGGCAATCCCAGAATGGAAATGGTTCGATATTTCCATGATTTTGTTATGGGTTTACCTAAATCAAGGTTCAGTGCTAATTCAATTTGGGTCATTGTTGATCGACTGACTAAATCAGCACATTTTATTCTTATGCGTCAAACTGATCCGGTGGAAAAATTGGCAAAGCTGTACGTCAAGGAAATCGTCAGGCTACATAGAATTCCAAGATCTATTGTATCTGATTGAGATAGCCGTATTACTTCTAAATTCTGGCAAGTAGTGCATCAAAACTTGGGGACTACTCTAGCCATGAGCACCACTTTTCATCCTCAAACTGATTATCAAATGGAAAGAGTCAATCAAGTCTTGGAGGATCTTCTCCGTCTCTATATTCTGGATTTTGGAGGCTTCTGGGAAGATTATATTCCCTTAGTGGAATTTGCATACAACAATAGTTTTCAGGAAAGTATCGGCATGGCTCCATATGAAGCTCTGTATGGCAGGAAATGTAGTCCTCCTTTAGCATGGTCCAAAATTGGCAGTGTTCGGTTATATGGCTCATAATTAGTTGAAGAAACTAATCATAAGATTCAACTGATCCACCAAAGGATCAAAGCATCTCAAGATTGCAAGAGTAAGTAACATGCTGCTCATCACCATACTCTAAAATTTGATGTTGGAAATTTTGTGTATCTTAAGGTCAGTTCGATGAAAGGCATATATCATTTTGGTGTATTTGGGAAGCTAAGTCCCCGCTACGTCAGACCTTTTGAAATCCTAGAGAAAATTGGTTCTGTAGCTTATCGATTAAAGCTTCCAGAAGATTTCTCCGCAGTCCATAATATTTTCCACATCTCCTCTCTGCAGAGATGTCTCCGTAAACTATCTCATCTAATTCAACTTCCAGTGATATCTCTCCAGTCAGATCTTTCTTATGCGAGGAGCCAATTAAGATCTTAGCTCATGATCAGAAGCAGCCGAGAAATTGCTCAATTCTAATGGTAAAGGTTCAGTGGAGAAATCGCTCTCTAGAAGAATCCACTTGGGAGAAAGAAACTGATATGCGGAAGAAGTATCTCAGTCTCTTTGAGGATCCAAGTATTCATTAAATTCTAAATCATATTTTTATCTTTAAGACTTATGCATTCTTGTCTCCTCTCTTAAGATGATGTCGAGGACGACATCGTTCTTAAGTGGGGGAGTCTATAACAATCCTAGGTTATTACCCTAATAATCTATAGCCTAATTAATCATTAATTTTAATACATTTCTTTTAGAATCTCAAATTAAGCCTATCCTAAAAATTTGAGGTCAATTAGATTTCTCTAAGTCCAAGATAACATTTTGATCAACCTAGATGCCCTAGATTAGACCTAAATATTTTGATCTCAAAATTAAAATATGATTGCATTTTTGAATTCTTCACCCCTAAATTAGCTAGGGGTAAAAGTTTGGTGAGAATTGGAGATCAATTAGACAATAATTCAAATTTATTTTAATTAGTCTAATTGCACCTTAGGGTTTCCAACAATTCAAAATTGCATGCATACCCTTAAAACTAAATAAACGGCTGGGATTTGCTGTGCGGAGCCCGGGTCGTGCGACAACGGTGCTTCCACCATATCTGCCTTCCACCCTATCAAACTGACAGGTAGGATTAGATCCTACGCAATCAAAGATCTACCTTCAGATGCACCGGGGGAATCCCACAGCACGGATTCAATCCGATCCAGCCATTAGGATCTGGAAGATCTAAGCCATAGCTCTTTTCCTTCGATCCATCAGACGGCATCTGAAGGCCCAACCACTGTGGACCTTCGTCCCCACTCACTTGCTGTGGCGGCCCTGCCCCGCCGTGGTCCTGTTAACCCATAAGTTAACATGATTACGGTGGAGGGGTCACCAAATGACAAGGTCCCCACTTAAGATTGGATTAGACACACATTCTAATCCAGTTTAACTAAGGACTTTGTCATTCATTCCAGAATTTATCACTAAATGATCATACAAGAACTCAGAGTGCGAAAGCAATAAAAGGTATAACATCCATCCAATACAGTATAAATGCAACAATACAGAATAAGTAAAGTACTGAAAGAGAAATATAAACCTGTATTATTATAACATTTAATAAGCTTTAAAAGAACTGAAATGAACTCTCAATCTCACTGAAAGAAAAACTAAAGCTACAGATCTTCAGGAATGGGCTCCTCCTCCAATGGCAAACTCTCCACTGGATCTGCTAATCCAACAAACTTAGAACCTACCATTATCAGTTTCATAATGGTAGGGCCCCAGCCAACAAAAGAAAAACTGGTTAGACAATATGTCTAAGTACATTTTAGGGCAAACAATTTTATTAAATTAAATAGATATCACCATATAAACAGAACTAAGCATAATAGGTGCAGAAAAGCGTACAAAAGAACAGTAACAAGTTATAAACCACAGTTTATAACTAACAAATAGGAAGTAATACATACCTCCTCCAAGCAACGGCAACAAGGACAGGTAAGTAAAAGAAAAGTAAAAGAAAGGTAAGAAAAGTACAACCTAAACATGCTCATGATCAAACAGATTATGCTAAGTGAAGTACAAAAACTAAAAACACTAACATCCTATGTGAGCATATGGAAACAGTAAGTAGAACTGACATCCTATATATAACAAGTGCAAAAAAACTGAAAGTAAAACAGTGCTAAAATACAGAATATACTAGTAAAACAGTATCTGTAAACTGAAATTGCAGTGACTATCTAAGTCACCCAAACTGAACACATATACAGCAAATCTTAGCCTGATGAGCTAAGAAACTCTGAACTGAACATCACTAAAACTCTTAGCCTGATGAGCTAAGACAGAACTGAATGTAAGTGTACTTGAATTAGTATAACCATATCGGAATCCTGACTCTGTAGTCAGTAGGGCAAGAGTCTATCCATCCTATCACTCGGACTAGGCATGGCTAATAGACTGTCGGACATTAAACCCTCGAAAGGTTGCCGACCCCGAACGGGTTGATCGAAGAGGTATACTAATCAAGCTACACCTTACATACTTCTTGTGAAACAAAACACAATGCTATTTATGAATGTTCAAAATTGACATAAGATATTTACCAAATATCTTAAGTACATAATATATGTTCAAGGTATAAGGCTCAAAATCAAGGAATGCGAAGCATCAAAACCAAAGTGCAAGAAACTCTATCTAAAACACAGGTGATATCCGTTGTTATCTACTTTATTTGTTCTATCTACTCTAAGTTACATAAGTTTCAGAATTATCAATTCTTACACATTCTGTAACTTAGAATCACGAATCCTACTTGTTGAAAATAATTAGGACTGGCCAAGTCCTAATTATAACTTAATCAAAAGACGACTATTTGTTTAAAATGAATAAATCATCGACCTAGTTTTGGAATTTAATTCATCCCAACCTCATCTTGATTAGCCAAATCAAGATGAAAAGATTAAGAAATTAGACTCCAGATGATGGGGTCTAATCACTTAATCTAAAGGTATAATCTAAGGGTCTAAGGTTTAGAACCCAAATCTCATAGATTAGGTTAATGCAAATCCTAATGATAAATAAATTTCATTAGGATAGATCTCTATTCTTAATTCTAGAGTTTTAAAGATTAAATAATCATTAAATAAACTAAGAAAAATCTATAAACTAGAAAACTCAAGGTTTCATCTAATAGAGTAACCCAATTTACTCAATAGATGAATTCTAACTTAAGATCTATTCCTAATATTAGGAAATAAGGTGCTTAATCACTAAGAGTATCTCTCAAGACACACATCCTAACTAATGTTATAAGACCTAAGGATGGGTCTAAGAATAGCTAAGGAAAGAGAACTCTTCTTAAGACTTAGGAATTTCCTTTACTTAGCAAAATTCTGAGATTTTAATCAAAACCTAATTTAGACTTAAGTTTGATTAATTTCAACTATGAATCATTCTATTTACTTATTTTAGTGATTAGAAATTGAATTTAGGGCTTTTAAAGGCTAAACCCTAAATTTGAGCAAAATGACCATTTTGCCCCTACTTAAGGGTTCAAAAGATCAAATTTTGATCTAGGGCTTAAATTCTGAAATTTTCTTTTGGAAAGTGATTCTTACTGTCTAATATAAGATTAGACGGCAACTAAGTTAATTTTGGGTGATTATTAAGCCATATGAGATCAAATTAGTGAATTGACTCATAAGGGCAAATTGGGAATTTGGCTAAATGAAAGCTAAAATTTTCTTTTAGATTATTGTTCTTTACTGACTAAGCTTTCCATAGAATCTAAATTTGCTAAGTTCTGATGAGTATTGGCCAAGTTATGGCCAATACAAGATCTAGGGTTAAAGGTTAATTAAGGAATTGCTAAATTAAGGGTCAAAAATCCTAAGTTTGCCAATTAGTATCCAAATTAAGCAAAATCAGTGACTATGAATTACAAATAGCTCACTGATCATAATGATATATGGTAGGCTCAATTTGGACCTAATTTGACTAAGTTAAGAACTAATTATGGTTTAGGGTGATTAGCGAGTGATTAACAAAATTAATTACTCAAAAACTAATCCAATCCTATAGATTGATTTTAAATAGTTCTATGAGTCCTCTGAAATTTAAATTACACAATTTGGTTTACTAGATTTGCTAATATTCATTAATCATATTTTGGAGTAATTAAGGGTGATTAATAAATCTAACCGTTGGATCTAAAATATTTTTACATATTACTGTTAATTAAGTTCTTCTGATCAAAATGGACCTTTGAATCATCAAATTTGGAGCTCAGATGACCAAGTTATGGTCAATTGAAGTTTTAGGGTTAATTAGAGTTAGGACCTAAAAGTGATTAGGCAAATGCTGATCCAAACAGCAAAATAAACACTACCAAATTAGTCCTTATAGTTTTTTGATTACTTTAAGACCCATATTAGGTATGTTTGGATCAATGGGTGCAAAGTTATGAGCTAAATCAAGTTTTGAACATTTAATTTAACTTAAATTAAACCCTAAATAATCACTTTGCAAAATATTAATCCTACAGAAAATTAAATGACATTAATAAATTCTTTATATTTTTCTGATCAATTTGGTATATTTATTTGCATAATTTGGACTTATATTTTTGGAGTTATTAAGGTTTAAAGTTTTGAGTTTTAAATTAATTAAATCCTTATATTTATTCTTTATATAAATTATAAGCAGAAATAAATTATACTGATTATTTTATTAATCTAAAATTCTGTTGATTATTATTATTTAGATTAATTTATGTTGTTTGATTTAATGCATATACATATTTTTATCACATTTTTTTAAATACTTAAATCTGATATAAATATTTATATATATATATATATAATAAAACTAATAATTGCTCTGCAGGAACACGTGGCGTTCATCCGTGGCTGAGGAGACACGGCGGGCCCCACGAATTCAGATGACAGAAATTGTAGGCCACGTGGCGTGCTGCGATACGTTGCTGAACGAAGGCGGGGTCCACCTGCTTTCGATGCGCACCTCTGATCAACGCGGGCAGGTCCCACCGCAGAGTCGCAGCCAATGCCTGGATGCCACGCATCCAACCCGGCTGACCCGCTCAGTCAACGGACCGGGCCCGAGAAACCCGGTTCGACCCCGAGACCGGCGTCTTCCCAAAGAAGGCGCAAGATGCAGAAATTAGGGCTTGAAATTTGGAGGTTCTTTCGGCATCACCGGAGGCTAACCCGCATGGCCATGGGTAGGACAGGATGAGGGCTTTTCAATGTTGGTTGAACCCTAACTTGAGGTGGCCTGAACAACCTAACATAGCTAACCCTAGTTTAAGGTATACAGTTGACAGGAGCAGCGAGACAGAGCAATATCGCTCGTAGAGATATAAATTTTCGATTGAACTGAAACAATTTCAATCTTGATTGATTGCCAATAAATTCTATAACAACTGAAAGTATTGCTCAGACAATTTAAATTGAAAAATAAGAAAAAAAAAATGAAGGAGAAGATGGGGGTACCTGAATCTAGGGCTTCGTCAATCGGCAGGAAGAAGAAGGATGACTTCGAAAATTAGGGAAACTCACTGATTGACAACAACTGCATTAGGCTAGCTATTAAGATGATAAATGAAGGTCTTCGAGCGAAACCTTAAGCGGCAATGGCTTCCACTTGGCGGACGATATGCCGCGTGCGAGCCAATGATGACACGTGGAAATGCATCGAGGAAGAAACACACGCACCGTTCGATCGCAGATCGAACGGTGGTGATGCGCCGTTTGATTTAATGGCAGCAGCACAAATATAAGAAAACGGCGCCAGTTAAATGCTATTTGAATATTATTATTTAATTAATTTACATTCATTTTATTAATTAAATTTAACTGCTTAAATGTATTCCAAAAATTTTCAATAAATCACCCTTAGCTAAATGAAGGGTGCTGATCGCAACGGCGCACTCGGATTTTCATTTCGATGAATATTTAATTATTTGATTATTCAGGGTATTTAAATATTATTTAAATATTTGACGAAAATCCAACGACTCCCAAATGCCTCCAAAAATTTCACCCTTAGCTAATTTGGGTGTTCTGAACGCAATGGCGAAGTCAGATTTTCAATCTGAGATCTAGATAAAAAGTCAAATTTCCAGGTTTTGGGATTTTCCAGAATTTTTGTTTTGACTTTGTTGACTTCTTGGTTTGACCTAGGTTTTAGAGGTGAGTTTCAAATCACTTAATTAGTGATTTAGAACTTTAATTAAGACTTAGATTAGTCTTAATTGAGCAAAGTAACAACCTGGGTTGTTACACTTGCGCGCCCGATCGAAGATCCTTCCCGTACTGCCAACTGCTTGGCTTGTCCCCCACTTGCGCCTCCAACTCTGCAAGCCGTTGGGGATCCTCCCGTTATGGCTAGGTGCTCCAATCGGGCCTTGTGGCCTGGCTGAGCTCAAATTGAAAATTCGAGAGCTTGTCCATGGCCCCACCTATCGGGTCCTCCCAAGCCCAATTCAGCCCTCTAGAAACTTCCCCCACCCCTGTAGAGGCTATAAATAGCCCCAACATTGCTCCATTTGGTGCTTGCTGATCAATTGAGCTCAGTTGCCCTCTCTGCCATTGCCATCTGTTCAAGCTTCCTTAGGCAATTCCTAGAGCTCTCGAATCCCTGATAGTAGGCTCTCCTAGTATTCAAGATCCTTTGCAACATCTAGAAGCTCAGCTAGAGACAGCCTTGCTGTGGTGCCCCGCTCCCCACCGTGGTCCTGTTAACTCTTAAGTTAACATGATTACGGCGTGGCGGTCACCAAATGACAAGGCCCTTGCTTATGAATAGGTTAGTGACTAATACTAACCCATTTTAATCAAAGGCTTTGCCATTTACTCAAAAGAATCATCACTAAATGTAAATTTAAGAACAGCAGAGTGCGGAAGCATATGTATGAACATCCATCCATCATATATAAATACAATAGTTCAGAATAAGTAAAGTGCTGAAAGTAAAGATTAAATTGTATTATTACCACATATAACTATTTTAAAGAACTGAAATAAGCCACTCATCCTCACATTGCAGAAAAAGAAACTAATGGTCTTCAATAGCCTGTACTTCCTCCTGAACTTGATCTTCAGAAGGATCTTCCACCTCGAAAAGCTTAGAATCTACCATTATCGGTTTCATAATGATAGGGCCCCAGCCAACAAAATAAAAATTTAGCTAGATAAAATGTCTAAGTACATTTTAGGGAAATAAATTTATTAAGTTTGTTAGATATCACCATAAACAAGTAAGCACAGAAACATACAACTAGGTGCAAGAACGCATAATAAAGAACAGGTAAAGCTATAAATAATTTGCTTATAACTTAAACAATTAGGAAGCTTACATACCGAAAGAACAGGTAAAGCTATAAATAATTTGTTTATAACTTAAACAATTAGGAAGTGCACATACCTCCTCCATAGTAACTACATCAAGGTCAGGTGAATATAAAACAAGTGACTAGAAATAAAATACATCCTAAACACGCTTATAATCAATCCATAATTATGCTAATTGACATAAAAGTAAATGAACGTAAAAAAGCATTATAAAACTGAAAACAAAACTAGCATCCTATACATGTGTAAACAACAAATAAAACTAGCACCCTATATAAAAATAATGCTAGACAATGCAGTAAAACTGTAAGCAAAAGTAGTGCTGAAATGCAGAAAATGTAAGGTAAAACAGTAAATTCAAAACTGAAAGCTGTATTGGCTACTCGAGCCACTCGAACTGTAAGTAAACTCACTTAGCCTGATGGGCTAAAACAGAAGCTCTGAATGGATCACATCAGTGTACTTAGCCTGATAGGCTATAAGAGAAAACCAAGTATAAGTGTACTTAAATTAGTATAACCATATCAAATCTTGACTAATCTGTCAGTTAGATCTGTCTAACCCGACACTGAAGCTGATCCCGAACGGATAAAATGAATAGGTATACCAATTAAGCTACACCCTATCAAAAATACGAGTAAAAGAACAAATGCTACTTATGAATTTTCAAGGTTGACATAGGGTATTAATCAAATATCTTATGTACAATATATGTTCAAGGTGTAAAACTCAATTACAGGGTATGCAAAGCATCAAATCAAAGTGAGCAAGAGACTCAACTAGAACACAAGTGATATCCATTATTATCTAATTTATTTATTCTATCTACTCTAAGTTACATAAGATTCAAAATCATCAATTCTTAGTCTAAATGTAACTTAGACTCACGGTCTTATATATTGAAAATAATTAGGACTGGCCAAGTCCTAA
This sequence comes from Gastrodia elata, assembly GCA_016760335.1. Taxonomy (NCBI): domain Eukaryota; kingdom Viridiplantae; phylum Streptophyta; class Magnoliopsida; order Asparagales; family Orchidaceae; genus Gastrodia; species Gastrodia elata. The sequence goes on along the minus strand of CM028670.1, from coordinate 25,639,634 downwards.
CTATTTAGTGAGGACTACTTGATTTAAATAAACAAATCATCATCCTAGTTTAATATTTTAATAAATCCCAAACCATCTTGATTAGCTAAATCAAGATGGAAGGATTAAAGATTAAACTCCAAATGATGGGGCTAAATAACTCAATCCAAAGGCACAACTAAGGGTATAAGGTTTTAAAACCCAAATCTCACTGATTAAGCTAAGGCAAATCCTAATGAGGAATCAACTCATTAGGATAGATCTCTATTCTTAGTTCTAAGGTTTAAAGATCAAATAATCATTAAATAAACTAAGAAAATCTATAAACTAATAAACTTAAGATTTCACCTATTGAGTAACCTAATTTACTTAATAGATGAACTCTAACCTAAGCTCTATTCCTAATCTTAAGAATTTAGAACTCTTAATTACTAAGAGTATCTCTTAGACACACACACCCTAACTAGTGTTATAAGACCTATGGGAAGATCTAAGATAGTTAAAGGTAGGAAGGAACTCATGATTTTACTTGGGATTTTCTTAAGGTCCTAAATTGAGATTTTAATCAAAGTTTCTACTAAGCCTTATAATTGCATAAATTATGATCTAAATCACTAATCTTACTATCTATATTATTTAGAATATGATTCTAGGGTTTTAAAATGCTAAACCCTAAATTTGGGCAAAATGACCATTTTGCCCCTACTTAAGGGTTCAAAATATCAAAATTTGATCTAGGGTTCCAAAGCTGAAATTTTCAATGGAAAAATGTTTCTTACTGTCTAATATAAGATTAAATAGTAATTACACAAATTTTGGGTAATTAATAAGCCTCATGAGATCAAATTAATGAATTTGACTCATAGGGGCATTTTGGTAATTTTGCTTAATAAAATCTAAAATTTCTTTCAGTTTATTGTTGTTTACTATCTAAGATTTCTATAGAACTTAAAAGTTCTGAATTCTGATAAGTATTGGCCAAGTTATGGCCAATACAAGCTTAAGGGTAAAATGGTAATTCAAGATTTCTTAATTAAGGTTCAAAAATCATAACTTTGTCAATTGGTATCCAAATTGAGTGAAATTAGTGGCTATGGGTCGCAAATGATCTACTGATTACAATGACTAGTGGTAGGCTCAATTTGGACGGCTAAGTTATGGCCTAATTAAGATTTAGGATGATTAGTGAGTGAATAGTAAAATTAATCATCAAATCATAAATCCAACCACACCATTAGATTTTAATATACTCTAAGAGTTTACTGAAACTTAAATTGTTTAATTTGGATCATTAGATTTGCTAATATTCACTAATTAAATTGTAAGATAATTATAGTTGATTAGCAAATCTAACCGTTGGATCTATAATATTTATATAGATTACTGTAAGTTAGGTTTCTTAATCTAAATTGATATTTGAATCACCTAATTAAAAGTTTAATTGACCAACTTATGGTCAAATGAAGTTCTAGAGTTAATTGACCTAAATAGGGTTATGTCTTAATTATGATTAAGCTCAAACTAATCTAAACATCAAATTAAATATTCTCAAATTATTCTTTAAGTTTTTTTGAGTATTTTGAGACCCATATTCAATAGGTTTGGATTAGTGTGTGCAAGGATATGAGGGTTTGAATAAAATAGGAATTTTGGTAATTAATTAAATACCTAAAATATCGTTAAGTGAAATATTTGTCAAATTTGAAAATTGACAGCTTTAATAAATCCCTTAAATTTTTCTGATTTCAATGATATATTCATTTATATGATTTGGACTTGTATTTATTAAGTTATGCATATTTAAAGTTTAGGTATTTAATTATATTAAATACAATTATATATTCATTTAATAATATTGTTTAATATTAATTCACTATTAGTTATATTTCTTTAATTTAATCAGTACATTATTATATTTATTAATTATTTATATTCATTTTTCTGATTATATATGTATATATATAAGTGTATATATATACATATATATACATATAACTTTAGGCAGATTGATATATATGTATATACATAATTATCATAAGAATTCATATGATAATTATATATATATTTATTAATTAATCATTTCTTTATCTGCAGTTGGGACCCATGCGGCAGACGGGATCTGACAGCGACGGGACCCGCAGCCACGTGTCAACATGTGGTTGAACAATGGCTGTCAGGCGGGCCCTTCAATCGGGAAGACAGGACCAGTGGGTCTCGCCACTACTAACCTGGCAGCAGCGCCACATGGATTGCTGAGAGATCGACATCACATATGCGGGGGTCCCACCACATGCCGTCAGCACTATAAATGAACCAGCGTGCTGGACCGGTTGAGCCGGAACCCAGTTCAAGGGTTCGACTCTTCGTCTCCTGCAAACCCTAACGCGTTAGGGTTTGCGACGGATTGAGCACACTCGAGTCGATGCTCGATCGATCGATTGCTAATTGCAATAAAAACTAATGCTAATTTAAGAAATCGAAATGTTTAGATGAGAATAGGTGTGAGGTACCTTAGGGCTCTTTAGGATCGGCGATATTGACAGCACGAGCTCCCTAAAATCATGATTTTTAACTCCTAGCACGAAGTAACTCAAATTTAGAGTTAGGATAGAGACTTAATAAGGCATAGAAGAGGCTTAAGGCGGCGGGGAGTGCATGGAGGAGGCTCGGCATGCCGCGTGCCTCGATGCCCTGCACGCGTCATGAGCCTCGCGACTTGACTAGGGCGACGAGCCTAGGACCGTCCAATCGAGAGATCGGACAAATCAGCGAGATCTGTTAACCCTAACGGTAAAGGCAGTTTGAAGTAACGGCGTTTCCTTTAAGCTGACGGTGCCGTTTTCTGCTGAATTAATTAATAATATTTTAAATTAATTTAAACAAATTTATTGATTAAAATTATACTATTAGATGTGTTCAGAAAATTTTTAATACATAACCCCTAGCTAAATGAGGGGTAAAGAACGCAACGGCGTGATCGGATTTTTTTATTCAATTTTTTTTTGAGGTATTTAAATAATATTAAAATATTTCGACAAAAATCTAACGACTTCCAAATGCATTGAAAACTTCACCCCTAGCTAATTTGGGAGTGGTGAACGCAATGGCAAAGTCAGATTTTTTATTTAAAGTCAAAATAAAAAGTCAATTTCTAGAGTTTTAGGATTTTCCAGAGATCCAAGTTTAATTCAATTGATTTTTGATTTGACCTAGATCTTAGAGATGAATTCTAAATGACTTAGTCAGAGTACTAGATCCTCAATTAAGATATAGATTAGTCTTAGTTGACCTAAATAATAACCTGGGTTGTTACACTTGCCCTTTGACGGTCGTCCTGAGTGTCCCATCAAAACTAGGTACCCCCCACTTGCTCGGTCTGAGCCATTTGTACTCCTGCGTATTGTTGAAACAAACCTAATGCCATCGAACTAAGGCCTTGAGCTAGCCCTGATCGATCGGATCAATCGATCGAGCTAAGTCCTTAAGGAATGCCTCGAGATGAGTAAGGCCCTGGCGTTCCATCCCACTCCAGGCCCTCATACCCGAGGGCTTCGATCCGTCTCACCACCCTGATGGTGTAAGGATCGATCTCTGGGTCTGGCATGGCCTCTGTGGGGAGAATTATCTCCCTGTAGTAGCCCCATTAAGGGAGCCATCAGGTGAGTAAGGTCTGGCCGATCCGGACCACCTCACGAGGGGCTTTGAATGTCAATTGGTGCATCTTGGCTAAGGGATTGATCCTCGATTGACCTGAGGCCAAGGCGTGCGCTCTAAACAGAGAATTTTCTCGTCTAGGGTTTCCCGGATCGGTCTCGACCGAGAGGGGTCGAGGCGGGGACGATTGCACTATGTGGGTCAGGTCAGCCCATGACCCGAGCTGTGCGATAGTGCTGGGTTCCCCGGGCCCTGGTCGACCCGCACAGTTTGGCTAATGGGCCAAGCCCATATTTAATATTTTGATTAATTTGAATTACTTTCCTTCAGGAAAATAATCAAATTAATCCAATCATAAGGAAATTAAATTGGAAAAATATAAATTAAATTAATGTGATAACTTTTAATCCATTTGTCCAAATCCTATGATATTATATATCAAATTGATCAGAAAATGCTCAGGAATAAGAATATAAAATAATATTGAATGTCTAATAGTTAGATTTTCCATTTTTCCCTAATTATGTCAGATCTTAATTAGGGTTGATTAGTCTGTGTACTTAACCAAATTGCATTATTAGAGTGCCATTAGGCTTTTTTTATCAGTAGAATGCACATGCTAAGTTGTTTAATTTATTGATCTCTATATTTTAATTTATGCCCTAATCTTGTTAAACTATGATTAGTAAAAATTAGGGTTTCTAGTCATTGGATCTTAGCAAACTTAGTCTCTGATTAGTTGTATGTTTGAATAGCTTATGTGCTAAGTTACATGAAAATCTGATGGCTAGATTTGTAATTAGATGCTAATCCTTTTGAATTAGTTTAGGGTTGGAATAGCACTAATTACTTTCTATTTTTTTGAATTTCTCTATTATTATGCTCCATAACAGCAAGGTAGATGTATTTAAACTATGTATGTTAATTTAAGATGTATAAATTCAACAAACCTAAATAAATTGAGAAGTTAACTATCCTAATTAAACTTAAAAGTCTTAAGACTTTAATCAAGCTATTAAGACTAGATCTAAGTCTGAGATTGCCACCAATAATACATCATCAATCCACTAATTTGGCACTTGGCTTATAAAAAAACACTTGATCTTAATTGGATAAAAGTAGGAGTTAAACCCTAAACTACTTGATTAAGATCCAAACCCTTAATTAAATTAACTTGATTAGAAGAAAATGCAATTGTCATTATTCCAATAATGCACCTGATTTGGTATTAATCTTAAACCATTGAAGTAGAAATGATAAGGATAATGATAAAGCTATGTGATTGAATAATCTGAATCTAAGCCTTGGATTCTGGATTTTCTGCTAAATAAAACTATTAGCATAAGATGATTAATAAAATTATATTGATTTAATAAACTGATCTAACTCTAATACTATCCTTGATTTGTTCCCATGATCTTAGGATAGCATGTGACCAGATGATCTAATCATCTGATCTGACCACTCTAAACCTAAATATTGAGTAAAACATATAATGTTAGCATTAGCATTAAGAGTTTGGGATCTCAAGCGTCTCGCTATTAAGCTCGTATCTGAAATATGTTAAAAGACCTTAATTGATGATACATTGAGGTAGGAAGGAATTTTGCAAATTGTTGAGGTAGAATCTTAGCTGTTCCTTTTTACCTTAGAAGTTGATCTTACTATCTTGTGGTAGAACTCACCTAAGCTACTTAAAGTGAACCCTTTGCCTTGTGGTAGAATCTATTTTGAGTGATCTTTGATCACTTCTTTGGATCCTTGTGTAGGAGTCACCTATTTAGCATAAGGATGGATAGTTTTGATAAACTATTATTGAATAAATAGAATTGTAGAACCTTGATTGTTGAATGGTATAGTAGGGTATACCCATTGTCCTGGGTTATCGCAGTAGTATTCAAGATTGGTTTATTCATCTTAGTATAGATTATGTCTATGTTCTATCCTACGAGTTTGGTCAGGCATAGTCTCACTTAGACTAAATCATTCAATTGTAAGAGTGTTACGATTAGGGAATTTATATCATTAGCTTATTTGAATAAAAGTCACCATCGGGTGATGCCACCTATCGATGATCATTTTCATAGGTATACTTTAAATAAACTATGTGATCCGAATCACCCTCTTTAGAACACTAAGTGTGATTGCGAATTGGGTATTTTAATAGCTTAGCTTGAGATACAAATTGCCATTGGGTGATGCCTCCTATCGAAAATCACTTCGTTAGGGTGGCTTAATCAAACTAAGAGTTAAAGACTACCCTTCTTGGAAACATGTTGTATATGTGTATATCAGCTCCCCATCCGATGATTTATATCTAAAATCTGAACTCTAACTAATTATCATTCTAGAAGTTAGGAGTCAGATGGATTTTAACCCATGTAGTATAGAAGCATGAGCATGGGCATGATGAATAATTTCAGTGGTGATGTATGAGTAATAGTGATGATTTATGAGTTATAAAATGTTACATATATGGATTGGGGAATTTTTGGATGCATTGGTGTCAAAGTAAACTGTATTCCCAACTAGATGTATGCATACATTAGACCATACGACTCATAGTCATTCAGTGATAGTTTTGTTACATATTTGTGGCATACCATGTGGTAGTATATTTGGATGCATGATCCCAGTAGCATATAGTACAGCATTGGACATTTTTACATTGGTTTTTGAGTATTTGATGTTTTCACTTACTTTTAGTATTCAGCTTTCAGTTCATTTTTACCTTGATTAGTCTTTACATTTTCAAGTGATTCAATGTCTCTACAAGTTTTTCTATAGTTTTCTTGCTTTACTATCCATTTGTATTTATTTTAGTACTACTTGGTTTAGTTGTGAGTTAGACTTCATATCTAACACGGTGTACTTTTGGGATCTGGCAATTTTCTAGACCCCGAGCAGCTTGTTGAGGCAGGGCAAGAGGACTTGCAAGAGATTCAGGAGGAGTACGTGGAGCCTTAGTGGATCCATTTTACCCCTTTTACTTTACTGCTTCTGCTTTCAGTAATTTATATGAACTTTACTTTTGCATCATTTCTAAAGCAGTTTGTAATAATCTTAGATGTATTTTTACTTTTCTTTTCTGAGATGAATGCTTACTTCTGCTCTATGATGAATGTATTCTGGATGTTCTGCTTTTAGCTTTCGCACTCTATTTTTACAACTACTATACTTAGTATTATAATGAGATCAGCATACTGGAAATGCTGATATTTCAGAACATATATTGGATTCCTTATATTCTTTTTGATAATCCAATGTGTGTGCTAGTCTAATACTTAAGATAATACCCTACTTTTATCTTAAGTATTGACCCTTGATCCTACCCTTGGGATTGAGTCAGCGGTCCTTCAGTGTGGCTCAGTTGTTACCTACAATCGGGAAGATGGGTTATGCCTTTGCAAGTGGCGCACCGCTCCGCTATCGATCTGATTATACTTGTTTATTACACACAGCAATGGGACGGGGGTGCTACACTCTCCCCTATGCTATTTTGAATATTATTGGCTGATAATTTTTATGATTGGCACTACGACGCGCTGTAGCGCCCGTGTTTCTAGTTTTGGACCACTACAGCGCATTGTAGCAAGTGAGCTTTAAGTTCTGTAGCACTGTGGCGCTCGATTGCACCAGAGACTCTGTCTTGAGACCACTACGGTGTGCGGTAGTCAAATGCTTTCCTATTTTGCTATGTCTGGACTACAGTTGCTTCCGCTATGGCGCACTGTAATGCCCAAGCTTCTATTTGGTTCCGCTGCAGCGCATAGTAGCACAAAGCACTTTGTTTTGAGAGCACGGCAGCGTGCAGTAGCATGGAGCTCTCTGTGTTAATCCACTACAGTGCGCGCCGCAGTGATTTTCTTCTAGAATTTTAGAATTCAGCCCAAGTTTTAATTTGACTTCTCTTTTATCCTAAACACTGCAAAATCATATTAAGGTATACATTTTCTTATAGAAAAGTAATGTTTTTATTTTCCTAATTTACTATAAATCCCAGATTTATCAAAACTCATGTTATTCCTTCCATAAGTTAATTTCATCATAAAATATATATATAGCTAAGATTAATTAATATCAATGTTTAATTATTCTATTTTATTCTAAATCCTTTCCTTAGGACTTTCTTTAAATTTTAGGATCTTCTTGCTTAGGAATTAGTAAATGAAATTAGGTTAGAATTTATTTATTGGGTAAATGGGTTACTCAATGGATGAACCCATAGTTTTATAACTTTCTAGAATTTTATCCTTTATTTATGATTATTTTGTATTTGAACTTTAGTTTAAATTTTGAAGATCCTTCTTATTAAGCTTTACTTTTCTTAATAAGATAGCCTTAATATGTAAAACATAGGAATCAGGATTTAAACCTTAGCCTTTAGTATCACCATTGGATTAAGTGATTAAATCTAAATATTTGGAGTTTAATTCTTAATCCCTCAATCTTAATTTATCTTAATCAAGATTGGTTTGGGTTGATGGAAATTATAAATTAGGCTGAATTATTAATATTTTTAATGTAAGTGTCATTGATTGAATTCCATTAGAACCTGATCAGTTCTAATTGTTCTTAACCTTATAAGGCCGTGAATCTGAGTTTATACTGGATAGTTAGATATTGGAGATCCTGAGCATGCATAAACTTAGAATAGTTAGAATAGATAAATTAGACAATAATATAGATCACATGTGTTTAGTAGAGTTTTTTGCTTACTAGTGAACTTTGTGCTTTGTATTCCTTGTGATCTGAGCCTTTTTACCTTAAGCATATCATACAAGATAAATTGATGCATGAAATGAAAACTTGGAAAATTAGGATAAAACTTGCATTAGGTTCATATCTTGATGGCTCTTATGTATACTCGTTACTACGAATGGACAGGAGATAAAGAGAAATAAGGATTACCTGACATGTACTCAATGGAGAGAGTTGTGTCTAAGCTTGGGAGCCCACCTCAGTCTTGCAGACGTATTTGACTCTTCCGCTACTTCTGGACATGTCCACCGAAGTAAAGTAAAATAACTAAAATTTACTGCATATGTATTTCTGCCTCTTCAATTCTATACAATTTTATGCCTTAGCTTTGTGATGCTAAGTGATATGCATGATATAGTTCAGTGGCTTGCATAGACAATTCTTCTGATATGGCAACATTACATGTTACTTTCCTTTCTCCTTTCTGTTTACTTTTACTATAGCTTAGCTTTTGTACAGTACTTGCTTGTTTATATATATGATATGATGCTAGTTTTGCTTTAGTACTTATATGTATCACAGTTCAGTATACTTTATGTTAATCTGCATAATTTCATATGATCATAAGCATGTTTGGATGAGTCTTTTTTTAGTATTTACAACTATTTCTTATGTGTATTTATTGTCTAACCTTATTGTACCTTCTAATTAAGATATGTTGTTCTACATACTTCACTTTGTTTAAAGTAATAATTGTACTATGTATAGCTTCTTCGATTCCTTCATAGCTTGTTGTACTTATTTGCTTGCTTTAGTTATTAAAGCAAATGGTGATATCTCAAAAGAATATGAAATAATCATCCTAAAATATACTTAGACAATTTGTCTAACTAGTTTTTTTTTGGTTGGGGCCCTGTCATTGTGAACCACAATGGCAGATTGAGAGCATTTCGAGGTAGTTGAGCCAGGAGAGGAGCTAATCAGGAGGAGGAGCATCCTATTACTGAAGATCATTAGTTTTCTTTACTGTTTGCTTGTGAGGCCAAGTGTTTATTATATTCTTAGTGAAACTTATTAAATAATGTAACAATATAGGTTCTGGATGTATTTTCTTTTACTGCACATTTATTCTGAGTTAGACAATGTGGCGGCCCTGCCCCGCCGTGGTCCTGTTAACCCTTAGGTTAACATGATTATGGTGGAGGGTCACCAGATGACAAGGTCCCCACTTAAGATTAGATTAGCCACATACTCTAATCCAATTTAAATAAGGACTTTGCCATTCAATCCAGAAATACTATCACTAAATGATTATACATGAACTCAGAGTGCGGAAGCATAAAAAAAAATAACATCCATCCAGTACAGTATAAATACAACAATACATAATAAGTAAAAGTACTGAAAAAGAAAATATAATCCTGTATTATTACAACATTTAATGAGTTTAAAAGGAACTGAAAGAAAACTCTCAACCTCACTGAAAATAGAAAACTAAGCTACAGATCTTCAGGAACGGACTCCTCCTCCAATGGCAAACTCTCCACTGGATCTGCTAAACCAACAAACTCAGAACCTACCATTATCAGTTTCATAATGGTAGGGCCCAAGCCAACAAAAGAAAAAAAACTGGTTAGACAATAAGTCTAAGTACATTTTAGGGTAAACAATTTTATTAAATTAAGAAGATATCACCATAAAACAGAACTGAGCAAAATAGGTGCAGAAACGCGTATCAAAAGAACAGTAATAGGTTATAAACTTCAGTTTATAACTAAACAAATAGGAAGTAAAATATACCTCCTCCAAGCAACTACAACAAGGACAGATAAGTGAAAGTAAAAGAAAAGTAAGAAAAGTACAACCTAAACATGCTCATGATCAACAGATTATGCTAAGTGAAGTACAAAAGTATAAAGCTGAAACACTATCATCCTAAGTAAGCATATGAAAACAGTAAGTAAAACTGGCATCCTATATATAATTACGCGCAGAAAAGCTGTAAGTAAAACAGTGCTGAAATGCAGAATATACTAGTAAAACAGTAACTACAAACTGAAACTATAGTAACTATATAATTCAACTGAACTGAACATGAACTCAGCAATTCTTAGCCTGATGAGCTAAGAAACTCTGAACTGAACAACACTGAAACTCTTAGCCTGATGAGCTAAGACAGAACTGAATGTAAGTGTACTTGAATTAGTATATCCATATCAGAATCCTGACTCTGTAGTCAGTAGGGCGAGAGTCTATCCATCCTATCACTCGGACTAGGCATGGCCAATAGATTGTCGGACATTAAATCCTCGAAAGGTTGCCGACCCCGAACGGGTTGATCGAAGAGGTATACTAATCAAGCTACACCTTACAAACCACTTGTGAACATAATGCTGTTTATAAATAATGTTCCAAATTGACATAAGATATTTACCAAATATCTTAAGTACATAATATATGTTCAAGGTATAAGGCTCAAAATCAAGGAATGCGAAGCATCAAAATCAAAGTGCAAGAAACTCTATCTAAAACACAGGTGATATCCGTTTGTTATTTACTTTATGCGTTCTATCTACTCTAAGTTACATAAGTTTCAGAATCATCAATTCTTACACATTCTGTAACTTAGAATCACGAATCCTACTAGTTGAAATTAATTAGGACTGGCCAAGTCCTAATTATAATTTAATCAAAAGACGACTTCTTGGTTAAAGTGAATAAATCATCGACCTAGTTTTGTATTTTAAATTCAACCCAACTTCATCTTGATTAGCCAAATCAGATGAAAAGATTAAGAATTAGACTCCAGATGATGGGGTCTAATCACTTAATATAAAGGTATAATCTAAGGGTCTAAGTTTAGAACCCAAATCTCACAAATTAAGTTAAGGCAAGTCCTAATGATAAATCAATTCATTAGGATATATCTCTATTCTTAATTCTAGAGTTTAAAGATTAAATAATCATTTAATAAACTAAGAAAATCTATAAACTAGAAAACTCAAGGTTTCACCTATTGAGTAACCCAATTTACTTAATAGATGAATTCTAACTTAAGATCTATTCCTAATATTAAGAATTAAGGTTCTTAATTACTAAGAGTATCTCTCAAGACACACATCCTAACTAATGTTATAAGACCTAAGGTATGATCTAAGAGTGATTAAGGAAAGAAGAACACTCAAAATTTACTTAGGAAATTTCTTAAAAAGCAAAAATTTGAGATTCTAATCAAAATCTAATTTAAACTTGAATTTGATTAATTTTAGTTCTAAATCATTCTATTTACTGATTTTAGTGATTAGAAACTGAATTTAGGGCTTTTAAAGGCTAAACCCTAAATTTGGGCAAAATGACCATTTTGCCCCTACTTAAGGGTTCAAAAGATCAAAATTTGATCTAGGGCTTAAATTCTGAAATTTTCTTTTGGAAAGTGTTTCTTACTGTCTAATATAAGATTTGACAGCAACTAAGTTAATTTTGGGCAATTAATAAGCCATATGAGATCAAATTGGTGAATTTGACTCATAAGGGCAATTTTAATAATTTTGATTAAGTGAAAGTTAAATTTTCTTTTAGTTTAATGTTCTTTACTGCCTAATCTTTCCATAGAACTTAAATTTGCTGAAATCTGATAAGTATTGGCCAAGTTATGGCCAATACAAGATCTAGGGTTTTAAGGTTAATTAAGGAATCCTTAATTATAGGTCAAAAATCCTAACTTTACCAATTAGTATCCAAATTAAGCAAAATTAGTGGCTATGAATTACAAATGGCTCACTGATCATAAAGACATGTGGTAGGCTCAATTTGGACCTAATTTGACTAAGTTAAGACCTAATTAGGGTTTAGGGTGATTAGTGAGTGATTAACAAAATTAATCACTCAAAAACTATTCCAACCTTATAGATTGATTCTAAATGGATCCAGGAGTCCTCTGAAATTTAAATTTCTCAATTTGAGTCACTAAATTTGCTAATATTCACTAATCAAGATTTATAGCAATTAAGGGTGATTAGCAAATCTAACCATTGGATCTAAAATATTTTTATAGATTATTAATAATTAAGTTCTTCTGATCTAAATTGATATTTGGATCATCAAATTTGGAGCTCAATTGACCAAGTTATGGTCAATTGAAGTTCTAGGGATTAATTAACCTAATTAGGGTTTGGTCCTAAATGTGATTAGGCAAACACTAATCCAAACAGCAAAATAAATACTATCAAATTAATCCTTAGGGTTTTCTAATCACTTTAAGACCCATTTTCAATATGTTTGGATCAACCTACACAAAGTTATGAGCTAAATAAGATTTGTGATATTTTAAATTAAATTAATTTAATCATTGAAAAATCACTTTGCAAAATATTCATCCTACAGCAAAAATTTTGGCATCAATAAATTCCTCATATTTTTCTGATTAATTTGATATATTTAATTATATAATTTGGATAAATATTTTAGGAGTTATTTAGGTTTGAAGTTTGGATTTAAATCTGATTTTTTTTTATTTTAATTATTGATTTAATGTAATTAATATAACTGTTATTATATTAATAATTCATTTGATATTAACTGTTATATAATATATATATATATATATATATATATTTAATATATAACTTTCTGTTATAATATTATAAGATTTTGATTTAAGTGCAGGACACGTGGCGGCCTCGGACTGGCGCGGCAAACAGCGGCGGCCCCACGGGTCAGTCTGCTGACGCGCAGGCCACGCGTCGCGCCCGGGTTGGCTGGCGTGCTACGCTGTGGGTCCCGCCGTGGCAGCTGAAATGCCGCGGGCTCGGGTCACGGGCCGGGCCCGGGCCGACCCGATCGGCCCGATTAGATCTTCGTCTCCGTGAGATCTTCCGGAAGCAGGGAGCTAGGGTTTGATTTTCCGGCGGTCTCCGGCGATGGTAGGGCTCAACCAACACGGTGACGCGAAGAGGAAGATGAGACCTATCTAATGGCATACGGTTCAACAACTGATGTGATCGAGCTAGAGCGCAAATCTAAACCCTAATCGCTCTAGTCGCGGTTTATAACGGTATGTACTGTGGATATGCTGCAAAATTAGAGGGATCAAACCATCCATTGTTTAATCAGGCATTATTAACAATCAATTGAAGACTTGAAATAGAGTTTCGAATACTCAGATGAACAATCACATAGGAAATAGGATGGATCGTATAGTACCTTAGGGTTTGCAGAGAAAAAATTAGGGCTTCTTATTCTGGACTCGATCGATGCTTCCTCTTGAACTTAAGCGATGATAAACGATAGACACGAGAAAATGGAGTTTTAAATGGTTTCGAAGGCGGTGACCGGTGTGCTGGATGCCTCTATCGACCGGCGCCTTCTTCCGCGTGTCGAGCTCGACTCCACGCGCCTGTCTCGTGTAGACGACGAGCCACAGCCGTCTGATCAATTGATCAGACGGCAGCGGAAGGCACATTAGATTAAACGACTAATTAGATTTAGGGAGCGACGGCGTCAATCCAATGATGATAGCGCCGTTAATTAGTATAATTAAATAATATTATTTAAATTATATTATTCAATTTTAATTAATTAAATTTAGCCTATTAAATAAATCCCAAAAATTTCCAATAATTCACCCTTAGCTAATTGAAGGGTGAGGAACGCAACGGCGCACTCGGATTTTTATTTCGATGAGTATTTAATTATTTGATTATTTAAAGTATTTAAATAATATTAAAATATTTGACGAAAAATCAACGACTTCCAAATGCCTCCAAAATTTCACCCTTAGCTAATTTGGGTGTTCTGAACGCAATGGCGAAGTCAGATTTTCAATCTGAGGTCTAAATAAAAAGTCAAATTTCCAGGTTTAGAGATTTTCCAGAATTCTTATTTTGACTTTGTTGACTTCTTGGTTTGACCTAGGTTTTAAAGATGAATTCCAAATCACTTGATTAGTGACTTAGAATCTTAATTAGGACTTAGATTAGTCTTAATTGAGCAAAGTAACAACCTGGGTTATTACAGACAATTTCAATTTCTATATTATGGATAAGTGGATGTTGCTTGTTATTTACTTCTACACTCTGACATTAATGTATGATCATTTAGTGAAATATTTCAGTTAATGGCAAATTCCTTAGTTATAAAAGATTATGGTGAATACTTAATTTGACTATAAATGAGGGATCTATCATTTGGTGACTACTCCATAGTAATCATGCTCATTTAAATGTTAACAAGACCATGGCGGAGCGGGGTGCCATAGTTGGTATCAGAGAATACCATAAGGTGTCAGATTAGATTGTTATTCTGCCATATAGTCACTAAATGAATACTTGAAGTACATCCATATTACCATAATTACAAACTCAGAATAAAAATTATTGAATGAAAATACTTATATAACTAATATAAAAAGCTTGAATAACCATAATCATAAGAATGATTAAGGCTTAATCAAATCTTATCAAATTAATAGGATCAAATAAATGTGAGATTTCAAGCCTTGATCATTATAAGAAAAATTTGAGTCATTGTGGGAATTTGACTACGAGATAGGACAAAGATATGGGAATTGAATAAACGGAGTTTTCAAAAGTGGAATCCTTGTATTATATAAGATACTTCAGCATGCTATCTTCAGAGGACTTGGCTTCCCTATCTTAGCCAAGGAGTGGCTCAAGCAAGTAGGCTCTACCCTTGAAGCAATGGAGTGTCTGGACAATATCAGGGTCTCACTAATGACCCTTCTCTTTTAGGATGAAGTAGAAGAATGGCAGGACATCACCTATTGGGAACATACTAGAAAACTCTGAGAAAATGCCCTGAAGTTACTTAATGAAATCCCATAAAAAGTATTTTGATTCTCCTTCTCAACAAAAAGGAATTATTTTCAATACAGAATGAATCCAGCAACCTCACCCAACAATACTCCCATTAACACTACTATTGCATCGAACATCATTGCGAATGAAGTTACTTCTCTTCGGAATATGGTAACCTCTAAGTTAGAAAATTATAACCAACACGCACAAGCCATTCAGAAATTGAATCCCCTGTCCTCCCAACCACAAATGCTAGTACTACCTCTGCATCCTCTGCTCCTCTTGTCCCTCATAATTCTCATCATTCTGCTGATGAGTCACTCAGTTTCTAAAGATTAAGGCCAACAACCTTTAATGGATGCTTATCTCCCATAGATACTGTGACTTGGCTTAAGTCAATTGAAAAGAATATGACTAGCATTATATGTCCAAACTTCGAAACTATTCGATTGACTACTCACCTATTCCAAGAGAAAGCCGAATACTGGTGGGATAATGTTAGGGATACTCATTTTGCTGACAATGAGTTGGAAGACATACCTTGGGATTTTTTCATTGAGGCATTTCGTGATGAATTCATTCCACTGTCAGCAAAAAATATCATTGGAGATTCTCTATTGAGCCTAACCAAGAAAATCAAATAGTAGCTAATTATGAAATGGAGTTCAAGAAATTAACCTGTTTCACCCCAAATTTGGTTCTTACAAAAGCAGCCAGGTGTCGCCGATTTCGGAGTGGTCTTCGAGATTCCATCAAGGACCATGTTATTCCATTCTGTCTAACCAACTTCTCTTAGTTGGTTAAGACAGCAACGGTGGTGGAACACCACAAGTCAATAAAATCTGAAGCGCAAGGCACACATGGGACCAAATTGTCATGATGCCTTCAACAGACAAAGGCCAAATAGAGCCAAGGCTTACCAAATTGAAGCTACTCCTTCAAGTGAACCAATTCAGGGATGCACTAAGGCACATCTTTATGGCAAGTGTTATCACTTCGTTCATTGTTGTTTTATTTATGGTCATTTGGGCCACATGTATTATCAGTGTACCTCTCAAAATACAGTGGATGGAGTCCCAATCAGTCATTCATGCCAAAATTTGGTGTTTTGTCCGATACTCTAGATAGAAGAGAGCTACGAATGGCTCTGATGCCACTGCTACCTATTGAAAATTATGCACCTGCCAAGGAGCAAGCAGCTGCTCCTAAACATCAAGCACCAAACCATCTTCGGGTAAGGGTTGTCAATAATAGGCCTACTGGAACTGCCACGATGTACAATTTAACTCCGGTGGATGATCATATTTTTTGTTTACAGCATAAAAATTATATTATTTTGTACAATTTCAATTATGTAATTGTTGATTATGGTTAATTTAGGAACCATTTGCATTAACAATAAACATTGCAATGTATTATTTGATGCTTGAGCCAATCATTCATTCATATCTAAAAGCTTTGTCAAAACCTTAAATTTACTTTTTTAAAAGTTGGCCAAAACCTTAAGTGTTGAACTTCTTTTTGGAGCCTAACTCAGCATAGCTAAATTCTACAATTTGAAAGTACCTTTGAATAATAAATCATTCCAATCTAAGTTAGTGATTCTGCCTATAGCAAATTTTGATATCATATTAGGCATGAATTGGCTCAGCATGTACAATGCCATGATAAGTTACCAAAAGAAGAAGATCACCCTACATTCACTCATGCTTCTGAATCCTTTGTAAGAAGGTTTAGTACTCAAAGTTTATTAATCAATGCGATCAAAGCTAAAAGAATTAGTAAATAAAGGTTATGTGGCATTTCTTGTCACTATGATGGGCAGTTCCAAGGAGAATGTCTTGCTTTCTGATATTAAGGTCATTAGGGAGTTTGTCGATGTGTTTCCTGAAGATTTACTTAACTTACCTCCTGTAAGGGAAGTAGAATTCTTAATGAATCCAGTTCCCAAAATACAACCAATTTCTAAAGCACTATAACAAAATGGCTCCTAAAAAACTGCAAGAGCTTAACGAGCAATTTCAAAAGCTCTTGAATAAAGGTTTCATTAAACTTAGCATGTCTCCTTGGGGAGCATCAGTTTTATTTTTTTTTTAAAAAGGATGGGTCTATGCGAATGTGAATAAATTATAGAGAATTGAATAAGGTGACTACTAAGAATAAATACCCACTTCCTGGAATCGATGATTTATTTGTTCAACTGTCTGATGGTGTCATATTTTCTAAAATTGATTTAAGATCATGGTATCACCAATTACGACAGAATGATTCAGATGTTGAGAAAATAGGCTTTCACCCTCGTTATGGTCATTACAAATTTTTGGTGATATTTTTTGGACTCACTAATGAACCGTCAATCTTCATGAATTTAAGGCATTGAGTCATAAAGACTTACCTTGATAAATTTATTATTGTCCTTATTTATGATATTCTCATTTATTCCAAAACTCTAAAAGATCATGAAATCATCTAAGGGAAGTGTTGGAAACCTTGTGTGGTCATGAACTATATTCAAAATTCTCTAAGTGTGAATTTTGCCTAAATTTTGTAACCTTTTTGGGCCATGTGGTAGATGCTCAAGGAATTCGTGAAGATCAACAAAAGTTTAGCGCTATCCAAGATTAGATGCAACCCAAGTTAGTAACGGACATCAGAAGCTTTTTTGGATTAGTAGGTTACTATTGAAAGTTTGTTTAGGACTTATCTTAGATTGCCTCTCCATTGACTAAACTAACTTAGAAAGTTGTACCATTCAATTAGAGTTTCGATTGTGTTGAAGCATTTCAAGCTTTAAGGGACGCACTTTCTTCTGCTCCGTGATAATTCTTCCTATGGGAGGTTTAATCTATCAGGTTTATAATAATGCCTTTGGAACTGGTCTAGGATGTGTATTAATGCATAAGGGTAAGTTAATTTCTTATGCCTCTCACCAGCTGAAACCCCATCAGAGAAATAATTTTGTTCACGACTGATGAATCCATAAAATATATCTAAAATAAAGAAAATTTTCATTCATTTCTGATCTTTAAACTGCTCCTAAATTAAATTTTGTCTATCTTTTCAGAAAAATAGCCTCTCCAATGAAGTTCTGAGACATTTTTACAAAATTCCAAGATTTTTCAAAGGAAACCGCTGTCGCGCACTATAGCGCGCTGCTGCGGGTCTTTTTGCAAATTTAGGCGCGGTAGCACGCTGCAGCATGTCCTATTTCAAACTGCGGGCGCGGTAGGGCACTGCAGCGAGTCCTGTTTCAAACCGCGGACACGATAGCGCACTGCTGCGGATCCATTTGCGAACCGCGGGTGCGATAACGCGCTGCAGCAAGTCCATCTGCGAACCGCGGGCGCGGTAGAGCGCTGCAGCGGGTCCATTTGTGAACCCCGAGCACTGCAGCGCGCTGCAGCAGATCCATTTGCGAACCACGGGCATGGTAGCGCGCTGCAGCGGATCCATTTGCGAACCACGAGCGCGGTAGTGCACTGCAACGGATCCATTTGCAAATTGCGGGCGCGGTAGCGCGCTATAGCGGGGCTTGTTGCAAATTGAACCACTCCAGCGCGCTGCAGCAGGTTAATTTGCATAATGTGGATGCGGTAGCGTGCGGCAGCAAGATACTTAGCTGATTTTGCTTGCACCTTTGCGCGCTCCAGCGTGTCGCCGCGCTCCAGAGCGCCGCCAAAATTTTTGCCAGTCAGGAGCACTTATTGCGGCAGGGACAAGACCCCCAACCTGCATCTTGTCCCCAACCATCATTCTCTGCAGCAGCTCTAATTTTTAATGGAAAGTAGCCTCTTGATGTGACAAGAAGGATAAACAAAGAAGGATATTGGTTACTTCACCCTTAGTTTGGGATTTGCCATCATGACTTCAGATTTTTTTTGTCAAATGCTGGTTATGGAGAGGATGAAGGAGGATGCAGCCCCTCGCCTATAAATACACCTCCTCTGAACTAGAGGAGGGCTCACAATTTTGCTCAATTCACAAAGTAAGGAGGAGGGGTGCATAAGTGGAAGTGAGGAACTCCCCAAGGGTGGCGAAGCAAGTTCTTGCTAAGGAAGAGAAGAAAGAAGGCAGCACTAGCAACCTAAGAGGGGAGCTTGAAGAAGGAGAAGAAGAAATCCGTAAGAACTTCCAAGGAACGTTCCTAGTATCTTCTAAACTTTGCTTTTGTAGTTTCTTTTCTTAGCTGATCATGAAAGGGTCTTTATCCATGTATGTGTTTTTCTTCATTTCCTTTGTAATGAGTAGCTAAATCTCCCATGGGGAGGGTTAGGAAACCCTCATGTGTATGAGTTAAATTTAATATATGAAGTTTGTTTTTTCAAGCACAAATAAAATGTGAGAACTCCATGCCTTGTTAAGAAATGTCTTTTATTATTTAGTCTTGAATGTGGATGAAAGGAAAATGAACTCATAATATCAAGAATTAACTTGTCTTGTGCTCCATAGCTCACCTTAAGTTGGATGCTAGGTTTATGTGTGCATGAAAGCTTAGAACTATGTGACAAAGTTCTTGAGCTTAATGCACCTTAATCTAAGCCCAACCAAAGTGTTGATGCATGTGATGCTAAGACCCACTAAATGAGCTCCTTAGCTCAACATAATTGAGGAAGAGGAAGAAATAGTTGAGTGCTCATGAACTAAGTGACATAGTCAGTGAGCCCAACATATTAATCTCTCATCTCAACTATGTGTGATGCGAGTGATGTTCATGGTGGAATCAATGCTTATAAGATTTAAAAGACTTAAAAATCGAATGTCTCCTTGATCAAGAGATAAGACAAAAACTCCAAACCTAAAATCTTAAAGGAATCTTTGTGCCAAAATAGAACCGAATGTGTGTTCATTTTGAGCACAAGATTTGAACTTGTAAAACCTTAATGTAAAACTCAAGGAAGCACAATGTGCACTTGATTAAATTAAAAAGAATAAAAGAAAAAGCTTGAGAATTTAACATGCATTAATAAACTTCTCAGCAAATTTGGGATGAACCCAACTCTCCTCTCTCTTTTATCTAACTTATCTTCACATAGTGATTATTGTGCTTAATCTAGGGCCAACTCAACCAATCAATTATAGCTTAAACATTAGTGAGAATAGATAGACCTTAGTGTCAAAACAACCAATTCTCTGAGGTTCGATAAATCCTGGAAATTAACACTTTCCACTTATTACTTCAAACCACGTACACTTGCGTGTGGTCGCAGACGTGTATTTACAGTCTTTCAAGTTTTTGGCGCCGTTACCGGGGAATTGGTATTTGTTTTGTATTAAGTATAATCTATAAGTAGCTAGCGATTTAAGTATTTCTTAGCATATATTTTTAGTTTTTGATTTCTATAATTATAAAAACTAACGATTTACCTTTCTGTTTCTTTATTTTTTCTAACTTTTTGAACACTATTGCTAAAATTATTCTTGATAGCCTCATTGTTAGTTGCATGAGTAAAACAGTTTGCACTGAATATCTTTTTGATCATGAAATTGAGAGAACTTACTTACAGGCTAGGAGAGAACAAAACCTTTCAAATCAACAAACTGTTATGGAACAAATCATTATGGGAAACTGTAATGAAAATGAAGGAGAGCCCATAGGAGAGCCTAGGGGAAGAGCACTAAAAGACTATGCACTACCCACTATTAGGGGAATCCCCCATGCAATTGTAAGGCTGAATATTGAAGCCCATAATTTTGAAATCAAACCTTCCACACTCAGCATGGTTTAGAATAATTAGTTTGGGGGATTAGCCACTGAAGATTCGAACTCACATATTTCAACTTTCCTTGAAATATGTGACACCTTCAGGTTTAACAGCGTCTCTGAAGACGCAGTAAAATCACAGCTTTTCCCATTCTCTTTAAAAGATAGAGCCAAGAGTTGGCTTAGCTCTCTACCTAGCAATTCCATCCGCACATGGGATGATTTGGCTAAGAAATTCTTAGCCAAATATTTCCCTCCGGTGAAAATTGCCAGGTTGAGGATTGAGATCACCAACTTCACTCAATTGGAAGGAGAGACTCTTTATGATGGGTGGGACCAATTTAAGGAATGCCTCAGGCATTGCTCACATCATGGGTTCCCTCTATGGATGCAAGTGCAAACCTTTTACAATGGTTTGAATGCTCCTACGAGGACACTCATTGATGCAGCCACCGGCGGCTCTATTAGCGATAAAAACCAAGAAGAGGCTTATGACCTCTTGGAAGAAATGACCAATAATACATATCAATGACCTTCTGAAAGGTTAAAAAAGGAAGCTATAAAGGTAAACAAGGGCAACCGAATAACGACATTATAGCAAAAGATACATGCCTTGAACGAAAGAATAGAAAGGATGAATGTTAATGTTGTTCTAGAAGTACATTGTGATTTATGTGGGGGTAGGCATAATAGTGAAAATTGCAACTTAAAAATCCCCTTTGTACAAACTAACACTGAACAAGTTAATTATCTAAGAAATAACAACTTGATTAATAACCCTTACTCCAACACCTACAACCCAGGGTGGAAAAACCACCCCAATTTTTCTTAAAGTAACAATAACAATAACGCAATTCAATATGGGAAAATTCATCCAACCAACAATGCATTAATAATGGAAATAATAATAGCAACCAACATCAAAATTTAGAATGGGCCTTCAACTCATTTAAGGCAGAAATAATCCAATTTTTGCGCCGCACCGAAACCACTATCACTCGCCATAATGCTTCTATCCAAGGAATAGAAGCTTCCCTAAGAAATATAGAGACCCAATTGGGGCAGATCTCCAAGCAGCTGACCTTTCGGCAACAAGGGGCCCTACCCAGTTCGACCAAAATAAACACTAGGGAGTTGGTTAGTGTGATACATTCGGAAGTTGTGTTAGGTGGAATTAATGCTGAAAGTATGAGTGCAATAGATTATATGCTAGAGGAAAAATAAAATATTGGGGAATGAGAGTGAGAAGCTAACAGCTCCTAAATGTGAAGACCCAGGGAGGTTGAGCATCCCTTGCATAATTAGTAATGAAGTATTTGTAGATCCCTTGTGTGATCTAGGTGCTTCGGTAAAGGTTATGCCCTACCATATTTACGAACATATAAAGGTAGGAAGGATAGGATATACCTCAATAATTTTGGAGCTTGCCAATTTAGAATCCCTTACCTCTCTTGGAATGATAAAAAATGTTGCAGTCAAAATGGGAAACTTTATAGTTCCAACTAATTTTGTGGTTTGTGAATGAGATCAATGGAATAAGAATTCCATGATTATCTTTGGGAGACCCTTCTAATGAGTGTGAAAGCTGTTATTGATATAGGTCGCAGGGTTATCAGCGTAAGTGTAAAAGGAAAAACTGAATTAATTGACCTTAAATCCACTTTATTCAAGCAAAGAGAGATGGAAAATGAGGTGAAGAGAAGGGTAAGAGAAGAAAGGTTATGGATTGATGATGTTCTAGAGGATCTAATGATAGAAGAAATAAATTCTATTAATAGCTCAACTCCTTCCTTAGAAAAGGGGAGCAAGGAAGGAGTAAGAAAGAGAAAAAAAAGACGTGGAAAAAGAAAAAAGAAAACTCCCCCTAAGCTTGAAATCGAAACAATGGATCCGCTAATGGAAGTAGAAGACAGCAATAGTTCGAGCACCCATAAGAGTTGTGCTCACTCTAGCATTTTCAACTTATGGAAGAGGAAGCCACCAGATCCTACTAATTGATCGTTAGCAAGTCTAGCTAAGGATGTTAAATTAAGTGCTTATTGGGAGGCAACCCAATTCAAAAAAAAAAAAAAAAAAAATTCTAGCGCTACAATGCGCTGCAGCGGAAATTCCATGACAGCGCGCTGCAACGGGTAAACCGCACCTATGGAAAACCCGCAACGGTGCACGATAGCGGAAATTTCCGCTCCAGCCGCGCTGCAGCGGTTTGCTCCGGCTGCAAAAATTTTGTTTTTTCTCCTCTGCATTGGGAACCATGTAGTCAAAAAGTTATGCAATTTGGGTTCCCCATGCAGTTAAAAGGTGTGGCTGAATAAGCTACCCCCCACCCCCTTTCACATGGATCACCATATTTATGGCATGGGGAAGACCCATTGAACATACTCTCTTGCCTTGGATTCTCTTGGCTATAAATAGGAGGCATGTGGGAGGGGGGGTTTCCTTGCACCATTCTTAACTCTCCTTCTTCCTCATACTCTTAATCTTTCTAGCTCTCATTTCTCGCCATGTCTTCTGGAAAGAAAGCCATTCCAAGAAGGGAGGTCAAAGCCTCTTCCTCTGGGGGAACCTTTAATAAGAAAAGGTTCTCTTCCGCGGAGGCCGAGCAGTGTTTCTATTCAACCACTTCTCAGCAGAAGTTAATTTCGGAGAGATGTTTCAACCCCACCTTACCGGTTCCGGTTGACCAAGTCATCCCTCGAGGATGGAAGGAGTTGGTGACTAAGAGATCCCCAACGTACCAAGCGATTGTCCAAGAGATTTATCCAAATGCAATCGATGCGGCCAGGCCGCGGACCTTCTGCCGAGGTAAGGGTGTCACCCTTGGAATTTCTCAAATCGAGCAATTCTATGGGCTGGAGGAGGTACATTCTTGCGCTTACTTGGATCTCTTGGAATCTTGCCTACCCCACCTTGATCTTGTTAGGGTAATCGTCCACGAGGACACCGAATGGGAAGGAGGATTAGCTAACATTCCTCGTTCTGAATTAATGGATACGTGTAGTGCTTGGTTGGTCTTCGTTTCTAGCTTTATCATGCCTACGAGTCACTTGACTGAAGTGACCCATGCCCGAGTACTTCTCTTGTGCTCATTGGTTAGGCCGGACAAGATCCGCATTTCAAATATTATTTTTGAGTAGCTTTGGAAAGCTCTCAAGGGTCCCTGCACTGCATTAGCCTTCAGGTCTTTGATATCAGGGTTGTGCGAGACCCAAGGGGTCAAGATCCTCTCCTCGGACACCATCGTTCCCCCCAGTTGCGCCCTTAACCTGTTGAATCTGAATGTCCAGGCAAGCGAACGAAAGCTGCCCACGAAAAGAAGGGGAGCGCAGGGGGAAACATCCGCGTAGCCTGACCCTTACCACATAAACAAGCTCTTGATATGTCTCCATAATCAGCAAGCAGAGCTTAACCGGGCTCTTGCCACGGAGATTAGGTTCGTTAAACAAGAACTCATCCAGCAGTGCCAGTTTCAATCTGACTTTCATGAAGCCCTCGGGATGATGTTTGAGGATTGGAGCTTGCAGGGTGGACCGGATCCATCCATGTTTCCTAGGCCGCCTGTTGGTTCCCCCATTCCGGAGATGCGCTATCCTTGTAAAATTGCATACGTGGAGGAGGTGGAAGAAGAGGAGGAAGACGATGATTGATTAGGTTGTATTTTTTTTTTTTGTTCTTTTCTATGATTTTCCTTTGTCTTTTTATTTTTGTGTCTTATTTTGAGATTTTATTTTATGAATTTTCAAATTTCCCTCATTTTTATGGTATTTTTAAATGAAATATTTTTTCTAAATATTTCAAAGAAATAAAAATCACAAAAATTTCAAGTTGGAATTTGATATAAGTAAAAGGGAGCTTATCAAAACTGACTAAATGCATTATAAGCACTAAAATGTTTTAATTACGGAATGAATGGAGGATAATTTAATCTCCAAAAATTCAACTTAATGCCTTGAACTAAATATGGGAGAAAGCATTGGACTTGGACAAGAAAATATGGTGAATACTCTAAAAAAAGTGTGTTAGGCTCCCGTAGGACTTCATAATCACAAAGATGCATATTGGGGATGCAGAAAAGTATCTCTCCTTAAGATTGAAAAAAAAAAAAAAAAATATATATATATATATATATATATATATAAATAGATGATGAAAAATATTTCTCCCAAATGATCAATATGTGAAAAGATGATGAAAAATATCTCTCCTTCAATCTCTTCATCTTTGTGATACATAAGAAGGAGCACATATGGAAAAACTCTTGAAGTCTTTGACCACCTCTCTAGTCTGGGTCCACAATGAACTATACCCATCACCTAGTGTCAGGCATAAAAAATCAAATATTTGGAGATGAATTGATTAACCCACTTATTGCCATGATTTAAATATTAATATTACTAAATATTTCATTTCATTATTGCTATGCTCCCACCTTGACTTATATTTATTCTAAATGTATTGTTGTTACTATCATCCCTACAAAATAGAAAAAATATCATTTTGAGCTTACTCGAGGACGAGCAAGAATTTAAGTGTGGGGGTGTGAAGAATCCATAATATATATCTAAAATAAAGGAAATTTGCATTCATTTCTGATCTTTAAACTGCTCATAAATCAAATTTTGCCTATATTTTTAGGAAAATTGCCTCTCCAATGAAGTTCTGAGACATTTTTACAAAATTCCAAGATTTTTCAAAGGAAACCACTGCCGCGCGCTGCAGCGGGTCTTTTTGCAAATTAGGGTGTGGTAGCGCGCTGCAGCGAGTCCTGTTTTGAACCGTGGGCACGGTAGCACGCTGCAGCGGGTCCTCTTTCTAACCGCATGCGTGGTAGCGCGCTGCAATGGATGAATTTGCGAACTGTGGGCGCGGTAGCGCGCTCTAGTGGATCTATTTGCGAACTGTGGGCTCGGTAGCGCGCGGTATCGGATCCATTTGTGAATTGCTGGCGCGGGTAGCGCGCTGCAGTGGACACGTTTGCAAACTGCGGGCGCGTTAGCGCGCTGTAGCGGGGCTTGTTGCAAATTGAACCGCTACAACGCGCTGTAGCGGGTTAATTTGCAAAATGTGGATGCGGTAGCGTGCTACAGCATGTTTATTTGCTACCGTTGGCGCGGTAGCGCGCTGCAGCGGAGTATTTTTGCAAAATGCTCCCACCACAGCGCGCTACAGTGGTACAATTTGCAAATGAAAACTGCTAACCGCGTGCTGTAGCAGGTAATTTTGCAAAGCGGGCACGCGGTAAGCACGCAGCAGTGGCAGACTTATCTGATTTTGCAGGATGAAGGAGGATGCAGCCCCTCTCCTATAAATACACCTCCTCTTGACTAAAGGAGGGTTCACAATTTTGCTCAATTCACAAAGTAAGGAGGAAGGGTGCATAAGTGGAAGTGAGGAACTCCCCAAGGGTGGCAAAGCAAGTTCTTGCTAAGGAAGAGAAGAAAGAAGGCAGCACTAGCGACTTAAGAGGGGAGCTTGAAGAAGGAGAAGAAGAAATCCGGAGAACTTCCAAGGAACGTTCCTAGTATCTTCTAGACTTTGCTTTTGTAGTTTTTTTTCTTAGTTGATCATGAAAGGGTCTTTATCTATATGTATTTTTCTTCATTTCCTTTGTAATGAGTAGCTAAATCTCCCTTGGGGAGGGTTGGGAAAGCCTCATGTATATGAGTTAAATTTAATATATGAAGTTTGTTTTCTCTAAGCATAAATAAAATGTGAGAATTCTATGCCTTGTTTAGAAATGCCTTTTATTATTTAGTCTTGAATGTGGATGAAAGGAAAATGAACTCATAATATCAAGAACTAACTTGTCTTGTGCTCCATAGCTCACCTTAGGTTGGATGCTAGGTTTATGAGTGCGTGAAAGCTTAGAACTATGTGACAAACTTTTTGAGCTTAATGCACCATAATCTAAGCTCAACCAAAGTGTTGATGCATTTAATGCTAAGACCCACTAAATGGGCTCCTTAGCTCAACATAATTGAGGAAGAGGAAGAAATAGTTGAGTGCTTATGAACTAAGTGACATAGTCAATGAGCCCAACATATTAATCCTTCATCTCAACTATGTGTGATGCAAGTGATGCTCGTGGTGGAATCAATGCTTATAAGATTTAAAAGACTTAAAAATCAAATGTCTCCTTGATCAAGAGATAAGATAAAAACACCAAATCTAAAATCTTATATGAATCTTTGTGCCAAAATAGAACCGAATGTGTGTTCATTTTGAGCACAAGATTTGAACTTGTAAAACCTTGAGGTAAAACTCAAGGAAGCACAATGTGCACTTGATTAAATCAAAAAGAATAAAAGAAAAGGCTTGAGAATTCAACATGTATTAATAAACTTCTCCTCACATACGGGATGAAGCCAACTCTCCTCTCTCTTTTATCTAACTTATCTTCATATAGTGATTATTGTGCTAAATATAGGGCCAACTCAACCAATCAATTGTAGCTTAAACATTAGTGAGAATAGATACACCTTAGTGTCAAAACAACCAATTCTCTGAGGTTTGATAAATCCCGAAAATTAACATTTTCCACTTATTACTTCAAACCACGTACACTTGTGTGTGAGCGTAGACGTGTATTTACAGTCTGTCAATGACCTTGAACTCGACACAGTAATCTTTGCCCTGAAGATATGGCGTCAATATTTGTATAGAGTTCGATGCTCTATCTTTACTGATTATTAAAGTATGAAGTACATCTTTACCTAGTGAGAATGGAATTGTCATCAAAGAAAATGGTTGGAGCTGATTAGTGATTACAATTTATCTTTTCAGTATCATCTAGAAAAAGTGAATATCATAGTCGATACTCTCAGTCATCGTGCTACATTATCTGCCATGATTGCTAAAGGTTCTTTGGAGGAAGACTTTTGCAAGCTGGAGATTGTGCCTGTTCGTGGAGACATGCTAAGTGAGATGCTATTTATGAGCACAACTGAACCCACTTTTCATAGAGAAATCTCATTCTTATAAACAAAATATGAAGATTATTTAAAGTTCAAAGCCGATATTGATGGTGGCCGCCATCACAATCTGTAGATGCAAGGCAGTGTAATCTATTAGGGCAGGCGTCTATGGATCTTTTAATCCATGCACCAAAAGATTCTCATAGAAGGTCATGACTCAAAATATTAGATTCATTCGAGCAGTACAAAAATGTACAAGATCAGAAGCAATCCTTTTTGTGGCCTAGTATGAAGTAAGGCACTATAGAATTCGTGGTGAAATGTCATGCTTGCAATCTTGTTAAAGCAAAACACCAAAGGCCCGAAGGATCTCTCTATCCTCTGGAAATCCCTAAAATGATTCCATGGAGAAATTGGCAAGACTACATTAAAAAAATTGTGAGACTCCATTGTATCTTGAGATCAATCATTTCCGATCATGATAGTAAATTAACATCCAAGTTCCGACAAACTGTGTATCAGGACCTAGGAACTACCCTAGCCATCAGCATAGCCTTCCATCCACAAACTAATGGACAAATAGAACATGTTATCAGATTCTTGAAGATCTCTTGCATTTATGCATTCTGAATTTTGGTAGTTTGTGAGAAGATCACATACCTCTGGTGGAGTTCACCTATAATAATAGCTATCAGGAAAGCATTGGCATGGTACCCTATGAAGCAAACAAGAAAAGTAAAAATTCATCCACTTATCCAATATAAGCAGTTTAATATGAAAGTAAAAATTCATTGCACAATAAGTAAGAATATTGCAAAAAATTTAATTATTACAAACTTGAAATTTAATGAGCAAATAAGAAAAGTTCACTCTCTCACATAAAAGCAGTAACTAAGAGGAAATGTAGAAGCAAAAAATAAATCCTTGCTAATGACCAGCACTAGGTCCAGCTCCACTGCTCTGAAAATGCTCCTAATCTACCGTATTTTGGGTATTCAAATTATGGTAGGGCACATCAAAGAAAAGGAAAAGGTAGTTAGACTAAAAGTCTAAGTACATTTTAAGATTGGCTAAATTTTATTAAAGTTCATTTGGATATCACATGAGCAATTTACAATTAAAATATAGTAAAGAATGAAATCATAAAAGTAAGAAAGAAAAGTAATTATAAGGAAGAACAATAGTAAATAAAAAGGAGTAAAAACTCACAAGTGGTTTGCTCTAGCCTACAACAACAAAGGAAAAAGCATCCTAATAGGGCTAGAAATTACTAATATGCATATAAAATTTAGCCTAGGGATCTCTTATTCGAATCCTTAGAGAGCATAAATGAGGATTAAGAACTAAGGGAAAGTGAATTAAGATTATTCATAATTGATAAGATCTAGTCCTAATAAGTTCATAACCTATAATTAAATATGTACCAGGGTTAACCACACTAATTGGGAACACTATCAAACTCTAATGATCTTATGCAAATCAAATTACAGAATTAATTATATGGCATCCCTCCTAAGGTTGAAAGTTGAATCAATTATTTATAAAGTACACAAGCATTTAATTTATGAAAATCAAGTCTTAACATTTATTTAAAATTATATTGAAAGTAAATAAAATGAGACATGTTTGTTGTCCTAGGGTTTAAATACAATAAACAAGCATGTTAAGCAAATTATGAAATTACAAAATTACCTAATTTGAGGAGCCAAATACATAGAATCTCCAACTATTATCCAAATGAAATAATGTGTATAAATATGAAATCTTTATAGTATAAGGAGAAGAATCACACTAAGTATGTCAAAATTGGACAACATTGGGATTTTAGGATTTGGAGGACTCCTATTTAGGGTTAAAAGTCATTAACAGAATTAGGATTCAAAACCTAAATATTATTCTATATTATTGTCCTACACATTTTTGTGATTGAAATAGACTACTAAATAACCAAGTTTGGACAAGATTAGCTCAAGTTATGCCACTTACAAGATTTAGATTAAATTATAATTAATTAATTAAACTAAAATAATGATTAATGAAAATAAACATTAAAACAAAAGTCTAATATCATATTAATAATCTACCCATTTGTTTGGTCAAAATGATATATAACTTTGCATAATTTGGCTAAGTATATTAAAAGATATGATTAAAATAAAATTTGCACTTAAATTAATTAAATTAAATTAATAAAATTCAATCTAACACTTTTAGCCATCGGCACGGACTATTAGGGCACAAATTTCGGAATGCGAAAAATGAGTGGTGGCCGTCAACACAAAGTTCTGTAATGATAGTGGGGCCCGCCGCACAAAGCTGTGTGCCTCAGATTGGGCGAGCCCGTTCTGCAAATCGTTGGCCATAGAAGACCGTGGCCCAGAAGAAGAAGCTGGGTTGGACTGTGATTGCGAAAAATTAGTATTGTAACAGAAGACCGCGGCCCAAACCCTAGCTGAGGTTCTTCCCCGATGGGTCGGGGCTAGGTCATGCTTCCTCCAGCAACTCCAACCACCAGACACATCAGCCCGCATGCTATTTGGAAGTTCTTGACGAGACCTTCCAAGCGGTACCCTCAACGACGCCTAAAACCGCCCCTATTGCCTGGGATAACTAACCCCAGGTTCAACCCTACGACTCATGCAAATTTAGAAGAAGCACTGTGGCTATATGGTGCATTCAACTTGAATTCAGGCTCAATTGAGCTCGAATGTGATTCAATTTAGAATTAAGGAAGTCAAAATATGTTTAGAAAAATCATTTTAACAATATTTGGAGTATTGCAATAGAAGGAACGTACCTTATTGTCTTCATCGAGCAAAACTTAGGATTAGGATGAAAGCTCAAAACAACATCAGCAATTACCCAGCTCTTCTTTAGCTCGCTGAAGATTAGGGAAGAGTGA
Source organism: Gastrodia elata (assembly GCA_016760335.1). Classification (NCBI taxonomy): domain Eukaryota; kingdom Viridiplantae; phylum Streptophyta; class Magnoliopsida; order Asparagales; family Orchidaceae; genus Gastrodia; species Gastrodia elata. The sequence continues at coordinate 25,608,968 of CM028670.1, read as the reverse complement.
AATGAGGAGTTTCCATAGAGAATTAAGGATTAAGGACACAGTAGGTGCCTCTGAAGGGCGAGGACAATACTTTGACTAACGTGCAAAGATCATAGAAGGGAAGATGCATAGTCCCTTGATCTGGATTGTTGGATCATGCACTCGATTCAATGGTCAGATCACTTGAAATTGGTAGGCTCATTGGATCCTACATAAGAATAGATTAGCAGCTCAGATCGCAAGCTTTTGCTGCGCGCTGTTCAACCCACCGTAGCAACTCTGTGTGATCTGATATTTTTGGTCGTTGGATAGTATTTAATATATTAATTCAATTGTATAATTTAATTAATTAATTATAGTTAATTTAATACACAAAATTAAATAATCAAAATACTCAAAAAAAATCCCAAAAATTTACCCTTACCTACTTGAGGGGTGAGGAACTCAAAAGTACAATCAGATTTTCTATTGGAGGACAATTTAATTATCCTAATTTTTAGAGTCTTTAAATATTAACAAAATATTCGAAGAAAATTTGACAACTTCTAAATACTCCCAAAATACCACCTCTAGATAATTTGAGGGTGATGAGTTCAATGGCGAACTCTGATTTTGATTTTGAGGTCTAAATGAAATAGACATTCTTAGAATTATAGAGAAAATCAGCTGTTAGAAAATCTCAAATAATCTCCAAATCGCACAAAATTTGACATGGAGGCTCTCAACACTAATATAAGAGTAATGGAAAATAAATTGAGTTGATTAGGCATCAAATTAATAGGTAGCAACATTAGGGTTGTTACAGACTCTCCTCCTTAAAAGTGGTGTCACCCACGACACACAACGAATAAAAATACAAAAATGAAAAAGCACTGTGGAAGTCAAAAGAAATATGAAAGAAAATAAAAGAACTTAAAACCACCTGATTAAGAAAAGAATACTGGGAACTTCATTGGCATATCCTCTTTTTTTCCCACATGGTTTCTCTAGCAGAGTGATTATGCCAATGGATTTTAACTATAGGAATACTGCGGTTCCTCCCCTACTTGAGATCATGTCCCATAATTGCAACAACTTTAATGACAAAAGTCAGATTGGATTGCAGTTCGATTGCTAAAATTTTAACTTGCCAATTATGATCAAGCAAGCACCTTCTTAATGATGAAACATGAAGCACATTATGCACGGCCAAGAAGCCTTCAGGCAACTCCAACCTATATGCAGATGTTCCAACTTTTCCATTCACTTTAAAGGGTCCTAAGAACCTTGGACTCAGCTTTCCAGATACACTAAACCTTTGCACACAACTGATCGGACATACTTTCAAATATGCACGATCTCCGACTATAAATTCTAACAGATGATGATAAGCATAATGATACCTTTTATGTCGATCTTGAGCTGACATCATATTATGCTTAATCAACAAACTTTCCTAGTATTCTCCTCGATCAAATCAAAACCAAAAAGTTGAGAGTCTTCTACTTCAGTCCAAGAAATAGGAGTACTATACCTCATACCATAAGGAACTTTATAATGAGCCATACCTATAATAAATTGGTAACTGTTGTTGTAGGTGAATTTAACTAATGCAAGATGATCTTGCCACGATCCACCGAAATTAAGAACATAAAGATGAAGAAGATCTTCTAAGATTAGATAAACACGCTTAGTTGAACCATCAGTTTGGGTGGAAAGCAATACTCAAAGCTAAGTTTGTCCCCAAGTCATACTGAACAGCAGACAAAAATCTAAAAGTAAATTTACTATCATTGTTTGAAATTATGCAATTCGGCATACCATACAAACAAACGATCTCCTATAGATAAATCTTAGCTAACTTCTCCATAGGATTGGTCTAACATATTGGATGGAAGTTAGCTAATTTGATGAGTTTTTCAACAATCACCCAAATTGAGTTAGAAACAGATCTACTCTTAGGCAGACCCATAATAAAATCCATGTAAATGTCGGACCACTTTCATTCAGGAATGTCTAAGGGTTTGAAAAGTCCACCAGGCTTCTGATGCTTTGCTTTAACTAAAGAATAGGAATGACACATAGAAAAGAAAATTGTGATATCTCTCTTCTTGCCAAACTAGCATAATGATTTCTTCAAATCCTGATATATTTTACTGCTACCAGCGTGAATGATGTAACCAGTGCTATGGGTTTCTGATAGTAATTGCAGTTATATACTTTTAGAAATCCATAACCTAGTCTCCTGAAAGATCACACATTCAACATCTAGATGTAATTCAGATGATTTCCACTAACGATATCAAAAACCAGAACAGAATAATCAGCATCTTCCTTCTATTCTTCAACAATGCTTGACCTTAGAGAAACATCTGACTGAATAGCAAATAATACAGTGGGTAAATCAGCAGTTCTTACTGGCTCGAGATTCAATCTGATGAAATCTTTGATCATAGATTTGTTGCAGCAAAGAGAAGATATAGTCGCTTTTTGACTTAGGGCATCAGCTACTACATTAGCTTTACCTGGATGGTACTGGATTTCCATGTCACAGTCGCAAAGTAACTCCATCCACCTATGCCGATGGTGATTAAGTTTCTTCTAAGAGAAGATATAATTTATACTTTGATGATCAATAAAAATCTCGCACTTAACTCCGTACAGGTAGTGTCTCCAGATCTTAAGAGAAAAACTGCCCCATACAAGTTCCAGATTGTGCATAAGATAATTCTTCTCATTAGGTTTAAGTTATCTAGAGACATAGGCTATACACAGTGATCTTGCATCATAACATAACCCAGTCAAACATTAGAGCCATTAGTATAAACGTGAAAATATTTACTCTCTTGTGGTAGTAAAAGTATAGGAGTAGAAGTTAATAACTATTTCAACTTCTGAAAAGATTCTTCATAGGTTGTGCTCTAGTGAACCGAACTTCCTTCTTGGTTTACTAAGTTAATAACAAAGCTATTTGAGAAAATTTAGAAACGAACCTTCTGTAATAACCAGCAAGTCCAAGGAAATTGCGAATCACTGTTACAGATTTAGGCTGGACCCAGTGTTGAACTGCTTAGATTTTCTTTTAGTCAACTCTAAAGCCTTAAGCATCAATCACGTGATCCATAAATGCCACGTATTTGAGCCAAAACTTACCCTTTGAAAACTTGGCGAACAACTTATACTCTCTTAATAGCTCAGTAATAGCACGCAGATGCCATTCATGATCAGCAGCTGACTTGGAATAGATTAGGATGTTGTCAATGACAAACTCATCGAGATACGGCTTAAGGATATGCTGCATCGGGTCCATGAAGATTGAACGAGAATTTTCAATCCAAAAGACATGATTAAAAACTTTAAATGCCCATGTCGGGTCCTGAGTGTAGTTTTAGGACTATCTTCATTCTTAACTCAAATGTGGTAATAACCTGATCTCAAGTCAATCTTGGAGAAGACTCTCATTACAGCTATAACAACCCCAATACCAAATAGGAGATTAATCCAACATTGGAGTGTTACATTAGCATCTAATATATAATTAGAAGAAAACTTATCAAATACTAGATGTTAAGTTAGCCAAGAATCTTTATGAGTAGTGTTAAGTTAAGGAAAATTTTCAATAAAAGAATGTAGGGAGCGTGTAGGGAAATATGTAACATATACAAGTAAAATATGTAGTATTTATCCACTCATTCAATCAAAGTAATTTCAAAATAAGTAAACTCAGCACACATTAAGCTAAAAACATTACAAATAGTTTAATTATTACATGCCATTTAATTGAAAGAGCAAGAAGAATAATCACCTCTCACATAACATAAAAGCAAGTAAATTTTATTAAGCAGAAGCAATTTGTAAGGTCTTTCAAGTGCTAGGTTCAACTCCATCTAAATTATATTGCTCCTAATATATCATATTTTGGTATTTAAATACGATAGGGCAAAGTAAAGAAAAAAAAAGCAGTTATACTAAACAGCCTAAGCACATTTTAAGATTGGCTAATATTTATAAGTATATTTGGATATCATAAGCTAATTTACAATTTAATATAAGCAAGGAAAATTTGAAAAGCATTTAAGGAAAGTAAGTAAATATAACTGTAAAGAAGAACAGTTGAAAGTAAAGAAGTAAAAGTACTCATATGAATACTCGTTCTAGCTTGCAACCAAAAAAATAAGGGAAAGTATCCCAAATAAGGCTAGAAATTACTAGAGTGCATTTGTAAATAAAATAAATGGAAACATGCATATCTCCAAATGGAAATTATGCTAAGGAAAAGAAAAGTAGTGAAGCATTTAAATGAAATTAAGGAAACATACACTACATTCTATATGAACTGTAAGTAAGTAAAGCACAGTACTGAAGATAGAAAGTGTAAAGCATAATAAGTAAAATATAATCCTAATTTTTGGGACTAAGAATGTATAGTCTATAACTATTTAATGGAAACATAGCTAAAAGGATATTATGAGATCTTTCAATCAATAAGATTATAAAAGACTCATATAATATTAGTTGAAGTTATTTTATGAAAGCTTCATTCTGTGCACATATTCAAAATGACATGAGGAATTAAGCACGTATGCTTAACTAATAAGGGAAAGAGAGGTTTCAATGAAAATAAATACTCACATTCATCCTCTGAGAATGTGAGGTCTCCTTATTTCTCCTATAGCCTGCCCTAGGCTATTCACCATAATATAAACCCCTATACTTTTATTATGAAAGTTTTATTTATACACAATATCTTGTATGTATGTTCAAAGGAGTATGCTCAAAGCTAAGCAAGCATTCAAGAAATCTTAAATAATTATAAACTATATGATATCCAAAGTTATCTATATTTTAATGATCCACTTAATGATTGGAGCCATCTGAGCTCCCAATTGACTTGTAAAAATTGATCTTCAAGTCCATTTTAAATAATAGTAGAAGTGAGAGAAGTTTGGAAAATAGTATTTTAATTTAACTTATGAAGTGACAAAACAATTTATAAGTATATTGATGCAAATGGAAATTATTCTATAATAGTCCTAATCTAATCAAATTAAATTGATTAATGATTAAAGTTTAGGAAACTAGTAGGAAAAAGTAAAACTAATAGTTTACAAAGCTAAAAGATGTGGAGGTTATATATCCAAAATTTATAGCAAAAATGTAGTGATTAAACATTCAAAAATCATCATATATATCCATATACTTTGAGTGGAAATTATACTTTTGTAGGAAAAATGAAGAAAATGGGAAGCATGAGTTGAATCGCTAAATTCTGGGTAAAACCTGTCGCAGTGCACCATGGCGGTTCATCAAAATTCCTCACCTAGAAGGATATCTCAAAACCTGAAAGGATGAGCACCACAACGCACCACAGTGGGCCACAACGTCATTTCTCGGAAGAAAAATTAGAACCTTATGCGAATAAAATGAATAGTTCCAATCCTCTTTCTCGAAAAATAACCCACTGCAGCCCGCTCTAAGCATGCTACAATGCTGCAGCTCACCGCGATGCACCGTGGTGACATATTTAATTAATCATTAAGAACTTTATGTGAACTAATTGAATAATCATTATTCCGCGTTCACGAAAGTTTGCCGCCGCTGCGCGCCACAGCACGCCGCGGCGGAATTTCTGATTATTTATACAAATTTTATGTGAACAAAATGAACAGTCAATATTCCATGTTTTTGAAAATTCAACTGCTGCGATGCACCGCGGCGGCATTTCTGATTATTTATGTAAACCATATATGATTTGATGAAATAGTTACTATTTCATCTTTTTGAAAATTCAACTACCGTAGCGCGCCTTCAGCGTGCCATTGCGAATGGGTGGTGACCTCAAGGAAACCATAAAAATATACAGCAGAACAGTATTTGAACTTTGGCTACTGTAGAGCGCCGTGGCAGAACAGTGTTTAGATTAAGACCGCTACAGCGCGCCGCAGCACCCGATACAGAAAATTCTATAATCATCATTAAATGCAGCATGGGAAAGGTCACAAAATAAAATCTTTGATTTTGCTAGCCTCTTGAAATTGGAACAAATATTAATGCTGGGAAAGTCAATGAGATTTAGCAGGATAGATTAAAGGGTTCGCATTAAAATAGAAGAATATGAAGAGGCATGTCATTAATACTTGGGTTTGAAAAAGTCCCCTATTTAAGGGCAAATTTTAGGCTGAAGAAGGGTTCTAATTTCTGAGATTCAAAAGACCAAAAGAAAGGCTGCAGTAAGGGAAAAGGGAGGAGAACTCTCCAAGAAGCCAACAACAATCCATGAAGAAAGAAGAGAAGTAGACAGCAAAGGAACGGAGGAGAAATTAAGGAGAAGTGCAGGAAGAAGTTCAAGAGAACCTGGAAAACCTCTGGGTGCTTCTGAGTATTTTTTCCCTAAGCTCTCTTTTGATTATTTTCTGTTATAAACTGATATCAAGCTTTACCTCCTTTGGCATGTATGATCATATTTATTATTTAATGGAAAACTAAATCTTCTTGGAGAGAGTTGGGATGTAGTTATGGGAAAATATAAGAATATTAAGGTGTTGTAATGGAATGTTTTAATGAATAAAAAATGATTTCTATGTGAACCATCTAATATGAATGGAATGCCTGGATGAACTAAAACTGAAATGAAATTTTAATTAAAGAACTTAATTTTTGAGTTCATCAATTGGATAAGAGAAAGGGAGGGTAGTGCAAGTAGAGCTGAGATCTATGTGACAAGTTCTCAAAGCTCACTTGCACCCTTTTCCTTAAGAGCTCTACAAAGAGAATTGATGCTTGTAAACCAAGTTCCCATGAACTCATGCTCTACGGCTCAGCAAGGTAGAAGGGATGAGAGGGCATTGGAACCCAATAGATGATGTGACATAGTCCATTGGATCCAATGCATCCTCTCATCTAGCTAAACTGCGTGTGTAAGCGTATGATGCATTGTAGAAGGAAATCATGTTTGTGAGATCCAACAAGTAAATGAAGATATTTGGTAGTCTAGACGTAGGGAATCAAAGGTAAAACAAACCATGATCTCATAAAGTTTTAAGCGTCGAGGTAGAAATGCAAAGGGAGTTCTCCTTGTAGCACTAAATCTGAACCTGTTACAATTGGAGGATTGCTCCAATTCTAACAGTGATCACATGATTTAGTTAGGAATAAATAAATCAATTTATATATTAAACAAAAAAGTGACAACACTGAATTCTTACAAGTACTACAGTGACACCCCAACTCTCTCTCTTTGAATAAATCGTATTTATCTTAAAGTCATTTGCATTGATAATTTAGGAACCAAATCAAAAACTAAAACTCAATCTTCTAAATATTATTGAAAGAAGATATAACTTAGTATCAAAACCACCGTTCCCAGAGGACGATAAGTCTCAGAATTAACTTACACTTATTACTTCATACCACGTACACTTGCATGTAAGCGCAGACGTGTATTTCACGTCTATCAGGAGGCTAATGGACAATCTATTAGCTTCACCTAATTAGTTTATAAATTGAAAGGTTTTCAATCAAATAATCACTAACTAAATTAGGATAAATTGGTAGGGAATGTCTAAGTGTAAGGAAATAAGAAGACTATCTGTTATAAGTAATAGTTCGATCTAGGTTGTAGATTAAACAAAGTCTATAAGTTTATTGATAAGTCCAAGATTTCTAAGAAAATAATGAAGAAATACAAATAGTTTCATGAATGGAATAATCTACTTTGAAGAGTTTTTTTGCATTTTTAGGTAAGAGATCAAGTAGAGCAAATTCTGGAACAAAACTGCTGTAGGGCGCCCCAACGCGCTACAACGCTCCATAGCAGATTCAATACAAAAGTAAAGTCACTACCGCGCCCTACAGCGGCACTTATAAAACCAAGCTCAGCAGGAAAAAACTTAACAGAACTGCCACAGTGCACCGCAGCAGATTAGATACAAAGGTTCAACCGCTACTGTGCACCGCACCAGATCAGATACAAAGGTTCAACCGCTACCATTCCCCCACAGCGAAATAAAAAAGAAATAGATATTTATTGATCCCCCACAACATGCCTTAGCGGAGGCAACACAAAATATCGGTCTCTACCGTGCACTACAGCACAATTGTACTTAGTAAAAATTCATAAATATCTCCTCTACCACGCACTGCAGTAGGTCTGATACGCAAATGAAGCCGCTACTACGCGCTGCAGCGTACACAAAAATTAACAAATAAATCAAAAGAAATTTAATGCATCTGCTACAATGCGCCCGAGTGGAATTCATTCGAGGTCTAAATGCTACATCGCGCTGCAGCGCGCACCTAAATTTATGTCAAGAACTAAGCATTAATGACAGCATATGGAAGGACATAAATTCAGACCTTTTGCCTTCCCTGTATGTTGGAAACTCCCAATCAATTAACTCCTTGCATTTTCTCTAGGGAATCTCAGCATATTTATCATTGAAAGTAATTAAAACTTGGGAGTTGAAGGGATGGCAGAATTCATTGCAAATGGGGTGAAGGTTTGCCTATTTAAACAACCATTCATGACTAAGAAAGGGTTCCCCTTTTTGACAGTCATTAATCATAACCAAAAAGCTTGCTGTAAGAGAAGAGAAAGGAGACCTCTCCAAGTAAGGAAGAAGAGTATCATTGCAGGAGAAAGAAAGGAGTACATTGCCAAGGAGCAAAAAGGGAGGAAGAAAGAAGAGAATGAAAGATCCAGAGAATGCCAACAAGGGCTATTCCTAGTATTCTCCTCAAATTTTTATTAGATTTCTTTTTTGTAGAATAATGAAAAGATTCTTGTCCTTGTATGTTTCTCTTGTTATTTATGCTGTAATGGAAGGTGAAACCCTCCTTGGGGAGGGTTGGGCCATAATCATGTAAAATGTGTATAGGACAATACTGTTGTATGTATTTTCTTTGCAATGAAATAAAATCTTATTTAAATTCGAATATAGATTTGTCTTGTTGTCTGCATGCTATGGAATGATTAAATATCTTGTGTGTAATGAAATTGTTTTAATGAAAATAATACAAAGTCAACTAAACACGTTAAGCATAGAGGAAATGCACTTAAAGGTCATCGTCACAAACAAATATTTTATGTGCCAAGATTCTCGGTGTAAAACACCTCAGGTTTAGAATGGAAAGTTGATTGAGTAACATTAATTATCTTGCGCTCTATAGCTCACCAATTTGTGTAAGGCTAAGTATGTGTGCGTTAGCACTTAGCGCTATGTGACAAGTACACCATTCCTTGAGCTCAGTCGAGAGGTCAATACAACTGAGCCAAGAGCCACCAATCAAGCTCTGCAGCTCAGCATATGTTAAAGGAAAAGAGGGCTCATCGAGCGCTCATGGATGATGTGACCTAATCCACGTGGCCTGGTGAATCCACTTCATTAGCTAAACTACGTATGTAGTGCATAACGCTAGTTGGTGGAAATAAAGCTCGTGCAATCGCCAAATTAAAAGACTATTTTGATAACCTAGACGTATGATTTTTTAATAATTTAAATGCAATCACATAAGAGTCTATATGCTGAGATTGAATCCTAGTGTGTTAATCCTGTGCACTAGATTTGAACTAGTCGGAATTAGAGGACCCATCTAAGGAAATCTAGATTCACTTGATTATCAGGCATGAAAATAAGTACAGTATAAGTTGCATTAATTGAATATGACACCAGTCCCTAACAACTTGCATGATGAAAACCCAACTCTCCCTTCTTAATCAAATAGTATCTTAATTTAAGATCCTTGCTTTGTTAATTTGGAGCCACAAAAAACCCATTATTAATTCAGACCACGTACACTTGCATGAAGTGCAGACGTGTATTTCCATCTGTCAAGTTTTTGGTGCTGTTGTCGGGGAATGGTATGTGTTTTGTATTAAGGAGAATCTATTAGTCAATAAGGATTTAAACATCTTCTTTTTCATATACTTTTATTTTCTTTGTAATTATATTTGTTGCTAATTGTGGCTAGATTTTTAATTTAGTTTCTTTATTTACAACTGCACTGCTTTTAAACTCAATTGCTTAATTGTTTGATCTAGTTGAATTTTTGAAATTTGCATGAGTAGGAGAACTTGTTCTACTATACTGTTTGACCCTGAAATTGAATGGACATATTTATGAGCTAGGAGAGAACAATCAAAGTAAACCCAAGTACAAGTAGAAATGGATAAAAAAGTAAGAAACTCAGGGGTAGACCACTTAGAGATTATGTCCTTCCAACTGTAGGTGGAGTTCCCAATACAATTGTTAGACCGACCATTCAAGCTAAGACTTTGAAATAAAACCTTCAACATTGAATATGGTCCAGAATAACCACTTTAGTGGTTTAGCTACAGACAATCCTAACTTGCATATTTCCAATTTTTTGGAAATATGTGACACTTTCAAATTTAATAGTGTGTCTGATGATGCTATTAGGTTGAGACTTTTTCCCTTTTTGCTGAGAGACAGAGCAAAAATTTGGCTCAGTTCTCTACCTAGCGAGTCAAATAGAACTTGGGATGACTTAGCTAGGAAATTCTTAACTAAGTACTCTCGACTTGCTAAGACCCGCGAGGTTAAGAAATAAGATCTCCAATTTCACTCAACAAAATGGAGAAAATTTGTACGACGGCTGGGAGGGCTTTAAGGACTGCTTAAGGCGTTGCCCCCATCATGGGTTTCCCTTGTGAATGCAGGTGCAAACATTCTACAATGGACTAGATGCACCCATAAGGACACTCATAGATGCAGCTATGCGTGAATCTTTAAGTAGCAAAACCCTAGAGGAAGCCTTCGTCCTCCTTGAGGAACTGGCTGAGAATGCATACCAATGGACTAATGAGAGGCTTATTCAAAACTAAAGGGAGGCGAATCAAATTATTGAACTCCAAAACCAAATCTCCAAACTTAACTGAAGAATTGAAAACATGCAATTAAATTTAATTCATGGAGATGTAGGAGAGTTAGACTTAGAGATAAACGAGGAAGTCGAGGATCTTGAGTGAGAAAGCGAGACTGAGGAATTAATCCAAGAAAGGAAGAAAATGGAGCAATCAGTTGATGTGCCTCCTGAATTAGAACAAAAATCCTTGCCAACTCACTTGAAGTATGTTTACTTTGGTGAAAGAACTTCATTACCAATGATAATTTCTACCTTGATGAACCAAAATCAAGAGAATCAATTATGTAAGATTTGAGAGATCATAAAAGAGCAATTGGATGGAGTATAGCTGACTTGAATGGGATGAGTCCAACTGTGTGTATGCAGTGTATCCTATTGGAAGATAATTTAAAACCTTCAATTAAACCTCAAAGGCATTTAAACCCCAACATTAAAGAGTTTGTGCACATAGAAATTATTAAACTCTTATATGTGGGAATTACCTTCCCTATATCAGATAGCCCTTGGATGAGCCTAATTTTTGTTCTGCCCAAAATGAGTGGGATGACCATGATAGTAAATGATAACAATGAATTAATCCTAACTAGGAAGGGGACCGAGTGGAGAGTATGCATTGATTATAGGAGATTGAATAAGGCAACTTGGAAGGACCACTATCCTCTTCCATTCATTGATCAAATGCTTGATCGGCCGGTGGGAAATCCTTTTTCTATTTTCTAGAGACTTTGGGGAGATTGGTTGGATGGTACTAGTAGGAAGGTCTAGAAGAAGTGTAATATGTAGCATTGTGTTGTAATGTTCGAGGACTTTCGTCTCGCATTCTGTACTGAGTTCATTAAAGAACACTAGTGTTAGTTTAGTTAGTGTGATTATGACACTTTATTGTAACAACCCTAGTTGTTACTTCAACAAAATCTAGCTAAATTAAGCTAAACCAAGCTTTATTTTTTATTTCATTAGATTCAATGGATCACTTAAACCTAACCATAAAAGTTTGAAACCTATTGGAGCTCATTAGAACATTTTAGTTATTTTTTCTTATTTTAGGATCTTGAAAATTAACTAAATTAATTTGATCTTCAAATTAAAATCAGAGTTCATTTTTGAATTCCTCATACTTTAATTAGCTAAGGGTGAATTTTTGGGATTTTTCAGAACTCATTTGATCCTAAATTGGATTTAAAAATTATAAGAATTATTAGTTAATTATTAAAGGATTTTAAATATTAATTAAATTAAATAATTAATATTATTTAGCCATGGGATTTGCTGTTGAAACCACGGCAGATCCGTTCCGGGTTCCCGACAGTGACACATAAGTATCCGCAAATATATGTGTTAGCACACATCTTGGAGCATCCCATTCGGTGGCTCACGCTAACCGCGCCTAGATCCAATCCTAGCCAATAGATCATCTCTTAGCATCCGACGGTAGATCTTCAACCCATGTAAGTAAGCATCCCAAGGTGCATTACGACTATTTGGAACCAACAGTCGATACATCATACGGCCCAGAATCCCCTGAGCCCTATTCATCTTCGTTCCCATTTCACCTCTCACTCACCTGGTCCCCCCTTAGAGCCCGACCTATAGCATCTTGGAAAGCTTGGTTTTTCATTTTGACCCTCGAGCGTGACGTCTTGCCGGCTTCCATCTTCCTAAATTGCCCTCGGCCATTTGAATTGAGCCTCTCCTTCGACCTGAACCATGCCCTGGTTCCTAAGCTCTGGATTCCCTCTAGAGCCTCCTAGTGCCTATAAATACCTTTGGGATATCACAGTGAGTCCCTTTGCTCACTATGATCCCTGAATTTTTCCCAGATGAAACTTCAGGAGCCACGACACTCCCAGCAATTTTTGCAGCTGGGAACTGCTGATAAAGGGTATGGTATGGAGTTCAAACCCCCTTCATGAGCTTCTGTGATCCTCCAGAGGATTCAGAGCTTCTCATTCCACTTTTATCGCCTCTGCCATCCCCAATTTTAGGTACTGCCAAGTTGTGTGGGCTCGATGTCAATTAAGCTTCTAGGAGGGCCTCTGGATATTGTCTAGCTGGCCCTAGACTCCTAGGAAACATATCCTGATTATCGCCAGGCTTTAAGCTAGCATTGATTGATCGTATCGATCGATTGTGCTAGCAACCGAGCCATGGCTAAGTACGAGTAAGGACCCAGCGATCGGCTACAGCCCATGTTGCAAAACCTTGGGGGTTTGACTCGTCTTACCTCACTGATGGTATGGGATCGAGCCCCATCCATTTAATGGCTTTTGTGAGGAGAATTACCCCCTCACAGTGAACTCTAATAGTCTGAAATTGGGATGTTTCGGTGGAGTAGTCATTTGGCATTCTAGTCCATCCCAGTTAGTGCTTCCAGGTTCAATCGACGCATCTTGACCTTCTAAAGGTGTGGCGATTGAATATTGGCCATAGCATAATGTACCGACGGTGAATTTGGAAGTCCAAGGTACCCTCTTGTGGCTGTCTGTGAAGGGGGTATCATGGACAATGCAACTAGCACATCAGGCTGGGCCAACCCAGGCCCGCGGGGTGCGATAGTGACAGCCCATTCGGGCCCGCTCTGACCCGTGCAGTTTGATAATCGGGCTGGGATAATTAATTTCTTATGAAATATTTTCCTTCTATTAATTTAATTATAAATCTTTTTAATTAAATACCCTATTGTTTAATTAATTAAAAACATTCAGATTAAATTAATGAAATAACTAAATCAATTCTTATCCAAATGGTATGATCCAATATACCATTTTAATCAGAAAAATGTAAAGAACCATAATATATAATAAAATTTGTAATCCAATAGTTAGATTTTATGAATTAGCCTAATCTTTCTCTGAACTTAATTAATTCATAATTTTATTATTTAATGTCCAAAAATTGTGATTTAAGTCTCTGGTTGTTCATAGGACATAATAGAACCTTTGCATACTATTAAAAATTATGCAGAGTTTCTAAAATTGCTAATTACCTCATAATTACCCTAACCCTTGATTAGTGATTTAAGCCTTAATCTATTCCTTTGATTTTGGTGATTTATGTCTCTATCATTTTCTTAAAAGTAATAGAACTTATGTCTAAAATTAGTTCAATCTATGGAACCCTAATCCACCAAACCACCTTATATGGTCTTTATGTATGATTAGTGTTATTTAAGTTAAATCATGAGCTAAGTCTTGAGTTAAGTGTTTCATTTATCTTATTAATCAATATTAAGTCCATCAAAAATAATTTGAATTAAATTCAATGCTTAAAGTTCTTAATCCTCTTAAGCTCTCTTAATTAAGTCCTTAAGATCTTAATAGTAATCTTAGACCTTCCATTCAGCCCTGATTAATGAACTTGGAGTTTATACATCTATTTAGTCTTAATTGCCTTATCAAATTGGTCATAACCTTAAAGAAATGCCTTATGAGAATCTTAAGTTTAAATTGTAGTTTAGATCTTAAGTGATTAAACCTTAGATCATAGATCTTAGATTCTTTGATCATCTGATTGAATTATACCATCTCATTTGGAATTCCCTACTTGATTAATTATCTAATCCTTTTGGAAACCTCCTTGTGGGTGTAGGATTGATTTAATCTATAAAATATTGTGATTATTTTATGGATTGAATATAGATCTTCAATTCAAGTGTTCTTAATTGATTATTTTGCCTTTTAATAATAGAATAGCATTTCATTAAGATATTCACTTCTTGATCTTTCAGCTCATAAGATCTTTCCCCTTTAGATTATGGTTGGGTGTAAACCATAAATTCTTAGTAGGATAGTACCTTGGATTCAGGATTTGAACCCCAAATATGGAGTTTAAGTCTAGAATCTCTAATCTCGATTAGCATGATCAATATTTGGGTTGAGTGATTTAAATACATTAAATTAAGTCATTGAATTAATTACTTTAATCCTTTATGGTGATCATCTGATTTTGAATTAGAACTTGTTTAGTTCTAATATTAAAATTAAGGTCATGAATCTGGGATTATACTGGATAGCTGGATATTGGAGATCCTAAACTTATATATTCTCATAATAGTTAGAACAAATTAAATTAGACAACAATGAATATAACATGAGTATAGTTGAGTTTCTTGCCTACTTTGACTATTGTTGCTCTGCACATCTTATATATTGAGCCTTTTTCCTTGGGTATAATATGCGAACTCAGAATATTGATGATGTATCCTAAGTTAGTGTTTGAACAGCATACCCATTATTTAGTTCATTCAATATATTCTGTTCAGTAGAGTATGTCCTAGCTCAAGTCTGCCCCCTTAGTACTAGTTCTGTTATGGAATAGACTCAAACCTAGCCCTGTGCTTGGCTAGGATAAATAAATGCCTTATTCTACAAGTTCAGCTTAGACCTAGCTCTGATGAAGCCTAGGATGGATACATGTTGAACTTTCTATTCATAGGTCCTGTATGACCTAATTCTGTTATGGCAGTACTATGTTTAGGCATGCTTTTACTTTTAGTTCAGTTTTAGTGCTTTGGCTCGCTTGCTACATGCTTCAGTGGCTTTTACTTTACAGTTTTCTGCATACTTTTATAACTAGTTCAGTTCATTAATTCAATTCGATATTCATCCAGTACTTGCATGCTTAGGATGCTAGTTTTATATAAATACAGTTCTACCTATTTTAGTACAAAATTTCTTTTTAAGTAATCACCATGTATTCATGTGATCATAATCATGTTAGGATGAGTTTAATTTTAGCAAATAGTAGTTAATTATACTTTTAGCCCTACCTTGTTCAACTTCATTCATGGTATTTTATTCTACCTACTTTGCTTGTTGGTTATAAGTGTTAGTTTATAACTATCTTGTTTATTGTAGCTTGTTACACCTTAATTTACTTGCATGCTTAAGGTATTAGTGTGATATCTTTAATTGTTCAATTCAATTAATCAGCCTAAGATGTACTTAAACAATTTATCTAACTATAACCTTTTTCTTTTGTTGGCTAGGGCCCTGATATTTGTGATACCAACAAATGTCAAATTTGGAGCTGTTCATTGGTGGTTCTTCTAGAGAGGAGCTTGGACAGGTGCAAGATCTTCTTGTTGCTGCTTAGTTATATTTCATTTTCTGCTGTGAATGAGAGCTCTTTTTTTTCATTTAAATATTTAGTCTGTAATCATTTCTTAATCTAGATGTATCTACTTTCTATATTTGAGCTGAGTTACTGTTGCATTTACCTTTTTATACTATAATGTAATGTGGATGTTAAGTTCTACTATTTTCTGCTTCTGCTACTTTGATATGTTAATGTATGTTCTCAATTTCAAGTGACAAGTCTTTGGCTTAAGGCGGGTTGGGTCATACTTGACTTTACTTAAGTTGGAGATTTGCCATAGTTGGAGACCGTACTCCTCGTGATTATGTTAATATTAGATTAACATGCTTGCGGAGGGTACGGGGCCCCACATTTATCATCTTATTATTTCAATAATTATATGAATTTCCCATTATCTTTTCATCATATGTAAATCTTTATTCTTAAGTAATAAAATTTTTGTGGTTCTTAATGGAATGTTAAACCTGATCTCATTTCCTTAATCTAGTTCTGAAATCAAGATTTGTCTTATGAAATCATGATGAATCCCAGATCACCTCCAACAACTACACCTATTAAGTTTGTTATAGCTTCTAGCAGCTCTACTAATGAAGTAGCCCATCTTCGAGGAATGGTAGTAGTAATGTTGGAAAATAAAACTCAACAAGCTTTGGCTATCCCAAAGCTAATTGCCATTCATCCCTCACCAACAAAAACTAACAATCCTATACCAGCTATTCCTGCCCAACAAACATCTCTTTCCTCCCATCATTTTGCTGAGGGTTTTCTCCATAGTTTCTTAAGGTTTAGACCTTCTACCTTTAGTAGAAATCTATTCCCTAGGGATACAGCCAGTTGGATGAAGATGGTTGAAAAGAACCTGATTAGTTTGAAGTGCCCAAACTCTGAAGCGATCCATCGCACTGCACTCGAGTATTGGTGGGACAACATTCGGAACACATGATTCATTGACTACGACATTGAGGACATTCCATGGGACAATTTTGTGGATGCATTCAAATCTGAGTTTATCTCTCCGTCTGTACAGAAAATTATTGAGGATATGATTTTAAGGCTAAAACAAGGAAGTCGTTCTATCTCAGACTATGAGATGAAGTTTGAAAGGCTGACTCATTTTGCCCTAGAACTTGTTCAATCTGAATATGTAAGGTTCCATCAGTTCCAAAGTATACTGCATGATACACTCAAGGATCATATTGTTCCACTTCGCCTTACTAGTTTCTTCGAGCATGTGGATATAGCAAGAGTCATGGAGCACCACCAATCAGAGAGAGATCTTAAGCATAAGATTCATGCAGTTCCAAACCATCACGAAGCCTTCAAGAGGCACAGACCTCAATTTGCTAAGCTTTATCAACTTGAAACTGCACCTCCTGCTGAACCTATTCAAGGCTGTAATCAGCCTCATCCCTATGGAAAGTGTTACTACTTTGGCCATAAATGTTACACTTATGGTCATCCAGAACATCCGTTCTATCGCTGCATGCACACACAAACTATGGATGGTGTCCTTATAAACCATTCGCAAAGAAACCAAGTATTTAGAGCAACACCCTCGAGCAAGAGAGATCCAGGTTTGGCAATAATGCCAGCTCCTACTTCTGAACCAGCACGGGAGCAACCCACCTCTCAAAAGTTCCATAATATTCAAAAAACAGGTGAATAATCATCCTACTGGTCCTGCACTGGTACTTACTTTGACACCGCTTGAAAAAGCAAAGGATAACAATGTGGTTTCAGGTACACATTTTGAACTTCTCTAAATTTAATTTCTTGCACTTTAAATATTGCAATTAATTAATGCAATTCGTATAAATAATTTCTATGCACGCTTTATTTTAATGACCAACCCTGCAATGTGTTATTTGATACTAGAGCTAGTCATTTATTCTCTGAGCATTTTGTCAATCTACTTAATATGCCTACCTATAAACTAGCTAAGTCGTTAAATGTTAGACTTCCATCTGGAGCCCAACTCAGTGCTCATAAGTTTTGCGATGCCAAGAATCCATTGAATAATCAGATGTTTGATTCTAAGTTAATTGTTCTGCCATTAGCCAATTTTGATATCATTCTCAAAATGAATTGGCTTAGAAATCACAATGCTGTGATAAATTGCCTTAAGAAGAAGGTCACTCTTCATTCCCAGGCCAAGCCTACAACTTTTATACGAAAGATTAGTACTCATCTGTCATTAATAAATGTTATCAAAGCTGAGAAATTAATCAGTTAAGGATGTGATACTTTTCTTGTCAATATGATGGGTAAAGCAAAAGAAAGGGTTTCAAATTTTTATTGTAAGGTTGTGAAAGATTTTGCCGATGTATTTTCTGAAGATATACTAGGAGTACCTCCGACTAGAGAAGTAGAGTTCTCCATTGACCTAATTATTGGTACACAACCTATATCTAAAGCTCCTTATAGAATGGCACCAAAGGAACTGCAAGAGCTTAACAAATAATTACAAGATCTCTTGAGCAAAGGCTTCATCAAGCCTAGCATGTCTGCTTGGGGAGTGCCAGTTTTATTTGTAAAGAAGAAAGATGGATCTATGTGAATGTGCATAGATTATCATGAGTTGAATAAAGTCACTATCAAGAATGAATATCCCTTGCCTAGAATAGATGATCTATTTGACCAGCAATCTAGAGCTATCATATTTTCAAAAATCTATTTAAGATCGGGATATAATGAATTGAAAGTAAAGGATAGTTGTTTGTTGAGAATTAGGAGTAGGTGCTTGCCTTGAGTTTTCCAGTGGTGCTTGATTGAAAGTTGATTCCACCCTTCTGATAGGCTGCCCATTTATAGTATAACTGGCTCTGCAAAATTGAGAGTGGTGGCCCATTCTGCCACATTTATGACATTGATCTATATGATGATAATAGTTACCATTTGGATGTGGTAACTGGCAGGGCCTATTTAGTATGGGTTTGTTTTGTGATGGTACTGGATTTCTTGATGGTGGGTTAGGTTGAAATCGCTTGAAGGTTCCTTCTTGTGTAGTTCTTGGTTGAATCTTTCTTTTAATTCTTTTAGTAGTAATCTGATCATCATGCTCCAACATTTTTACACACTCGAGTAGATCAGGAAAGTTAGTATACATTAAAGGAATTAGGCTTCTTCTTATGGAATCTTTGAGACCTTTAAGAAATTGATTACAATGAGCTGCCTTTGTACTTACTATATTTGGTGCATATCGAGCTAATCTTGTAAACTCGATAGCATATTCAGAAACTGTCCTATTCCCTTGATATAGCCTCATGAATGTGTCTTCCATTATTGCTTGTGCAGATGGCGGGATATATTGGGCATGAAAGACTTTAACAAAATCTTCCAAACTTATCTCTTCTAGATTAGAATTTACAAATTTAGTGCTTTTGGTAGACTCCCACCAATTTTCTGCTTCACCTTCTAAAAGATAAACAATTAGTCTTACTTGTCGATTTCTGGACATTTTATAGTTATTAACTTCTTCTCGATATTTTTCAACCAGTCTTCTGCTTCCATTGGTGAGATTGTCCCATTAAAGGTGGGTGGTTTTAGTTTAAGATAAGCTTGAAGGATTCCATCTTTGGAGAAGTTTTGATTTGGGAAAGGCTGTATTAAGGATGTGGATGTGTGATTGGTAGCTTGGTTATAAAGTAAGGTTGTTACTAATTCCAATAACTTATCTGTCTTATTTTCGATGGGTTCGTTGGAGTCAGGGATAGTGGGAGTTTCTTGAGAATCCATCTGAAAAAAGAAAAAGAAGAGCTTTTTAGATAATAAGAATAAAAAATAAAGCAAGAAAATTGATAAGCAAAGCATACAAATTTTATTCCTCTTATTTATTTTCAGAGAAAACTATTCTTCTGATACATATATATATATATATATATATATATATATTTATTTATTTATTTATTTATTTATTTACAGAATTTTATTTCTCATTCTTCATCCTTACATATATATATATATATAGGATCTTTGTTATTTCATACGGGTTGTTCGTTGGAAGTTGCTTCTTCTTCTTCTGGCTTCAAATTTATTGAGGGATCGATCTTCTCTTTTAGCTTGTTTATCTGGCGGTTGAATCTAGTCTCCTGATCTTTTAACAGCCAAGAAAGAGAAGTGATTGATGTTCTTATAGCTAGTTGAAGTTCTTGTAATTCATTGTCCAAATTGTCAATCCTCTCATCAGTTAACATTGTAAAGGTTGCTAGGGTTCCAATGATTCTTTCAATTGTCTCTTCCAATATTTGAATTTGCTCTTGTAGGGTTGGCGGGCTCGGAGCATAGTTTATATCAAGGTTCTCGAATTGCCATGGGATTTCATTCGAGTAGTCTGATTATGAGAGATTATCCCAGTAATATTGTGGATCCATCTATAAAAAAAATATGATTTATGTAACATCCCAAACCTTCTTATAATATAAAGTTTTGCATTTGAAAGATACAAACATACTTATATACATAAATAAATATATACATATACATAATATGCTTATATATGTATATGATAAAACTTAAGTTCTACGTTTTTGCTGCACCTTTCCTCTAACTGCTCCTATTTTTCTCTTAGCAGTAGTTTTCTGGTTCCTGCTGGATGACGAGTTTTTCTGTTGAATGTTCTTATCTATCTTGCATTTCTCTTCTAGCTCCATTAGATGATACTCATATGCTGCGGCTGCTTCTTTGATAGTGTATTGTAGATTTTCTATTTCTTTCTTATGATTTTTAGTTTGAGCATGGAAGACTGTAAGGAATAAATCTTTCATCTCTTCAAACTTTCGGGTTAAGGTTTGGAATTGATTTTTTAGGGTGGGTGGTCGATCAATACTATAACTTTTTAAGCTTCCTGATGCACATGAATTTATCTCAATATGTTCCTCATTTTCTTCAAAGTATTCTTCGAACTCATTTTCGGGATCCATTTGTAAATATAATATATTATAATAATTTATATATGTAAATTTTTTTTTAAATTTTTTTCTCAATTTATTTGAACAAACCTAGTTCTTATATTATCATTCTAAGCTTTTCCCAACTCCAGCTCTGATACCAATTGTGATGACCCCCACCTTAGTTCCATACCAAACCTTGACCCTGGATTCTTGATAGATCCTGGTTAAGGTGTGGAGACTAAGGTGGCGTCATCATTTTATACCGAGGATTGTAGTCGGGAGTTTAGAATAATAATATAATGATCACATACATTTGCTCAAATAATTAGAGAACATGAAAGTAGAAATTTTTATTCTAAAAAGAATATTATTACAAACGCAGGTTTCTCTTTTATTTGTAAATACAATATGAGAATAAAAAGCGTAGTGGTAGATTGATCAGGCTATCTCCAAATCCTCAGTGGTGGCCTGACCTGGCATTTACAACAAAAATGCTCGGGTAGAACACCCGTTAGAGATAAACTCTAGTACTTTGGATATCATTGATTATATTGTATATATATGAACAAAAGCATGAAATTTAAGTGCAGGGAAAATTACAGGGAAGCATAATAAAAAAATTTTGAAAGGCAGAATTTCCTTATTTAAGGATTATCATGGCTTTTCCTGCAAATCAAAATTTTAGCGATAATTTTGAAATATTAATAAAAATAACTTGTCACAAGTAAGTCATACTTATCAAAAATTGATATCTCTATCTAGAAAGTGAATAATATATATATAACATTTTTATTTGAGCGGGCAATCTCTTGAATCTTGAGAAAATTAAGCATGTCTACTATGATTATCACAATTTGGGTTCAGATATTGCCATTCAGGTATTATTCCACCTATGCTAGCCCCCTCGTATGCATAGTCATAGTCTCCTTATATCTTCACGGAATAGTATGATAGCGAACTAGCCCCGTTCTTATTACATTATGTACAGACTGTAAATACTTCTCATAGAATCCCATTTAATTCAATCAATCAAGATCCATTATCTATCTTTAAAAGTATCTCATATAGTAATAGTAAACTTTAATTATAGCAGAGTAAGAAACTAGTTTGGTAAAATTTGTGGAGCAAAAGCATATAATCTAATTAACATGTATAAATGTAGTTCATGATATTCGGGGTACTTGTTTTCCTTAGTTAGGTTGACTTCTTGTGAATCTGTGCAAAATTTATTTATTAGAAAATTATCGATGGATAAAAAAACTAAAGATATTTGTTTTATCCTATTTCTAATTATCTGTGTCTCTGGTTCTTCCTCTTGCTATTTAAATATTAGTGTAAATAAGATGATGATAATGATGGTGATGGAGATAATAATGATTGTAGTGATGATAGTGATAATAATAATAGTAATAATAATAACCGATATTATTATTATTATTCTTATTATTTATATTTATAAGAAAAGAAATGAAAGTCATTATGAAAGAGCAAAAGTACGAATGATAATAATGATAATAATAATATTTTATTATTATTATTATCATCATCATTTATAGGCGAATCTACACGTAAAAAGTATTATTTTTATTGCTCTATGTGAGAGAGTACAGAAAATGAAAAAAAATAAATGTATTATTTTATGTGATAATTTTATGCACATGAGTTTATTTTGGAGAAAGAAAATATTATGATAGTATTAATAGGATAATAATAATAGTATAAATATTATTATTATTGCTTTATGAAGATGATAATAAGTATAACTTATTATCATATTATTTTAAGAAGAAGGATAGTATTATAATAATAATATTTTTATATTTATAATAATAGTAATAATATAATTATTATTACTATTATTATTTAGAGAATAATAGTACAGAGAGAATATTATAATATTATTTAAGTAATAAATATTGTGATAATAATAACATATTTAGTTATTATTATTATTATTATTATTATTATTATTATTATTACTATAACATAGTTATAATATGACATATTATCATATTATAACACACATACATGTATATCAATATCCTCAAATCCAATTATTTGGTGAGCAATAAATGCCCACAAAGTATTTGCTCCAAAATTGAAAGAATTTTTTACTTCAAAAAAGGAAAGTTTCCTCTTACTTACCTTAGGGCTCCCATCAATGTGGGGCACAACAAGAACTTAAACTTCAAGGTCTACTAGACATCATCTTTAAGAAGCTAAAAGGTTGGGAAAACAATTATCTTTCCCAAGGTGGCAGACTCATCCTTATCAAGCATGTGCTGAATACTATACTGCTTTATTGGCTGGAGGTTTGCTCTCCCACTAAACATATCCTGATAAAGATTGCAACTATATTTAACAAATTCCTGTGGATCCACCCTAAGGGGAAGAAAATTATTTGGTGCTCTTGAAAGCAAATAGCTTTGCCCTTCGCTGAAGGTGGTCTTGATATTAAAAATCTCTTCGACATCCATAATGACCTATCCCTTAAGCTCTGGTGGAAATTCAGAACCACCACCTCTTTCTGGTCTCAAATTTTACTTGCTAAATACTGTGCCAACACTCACCCTGCAATTGTGAAACATAAAGATTACAGACTCGCACATTTGGCATCATATGCTCATGTTTAGAGACACTATGGAGGAAAATATAATGTGGGAATCCCTTGATAACTCTATTTCCTTCTGGTTTGACTATTCGAATGGCTCTACAGCTTTACACAAAATCTACAATCACATTAATATCCCAAATTGAAACTCACTGATTGTTACTCCAATTCAGTTGGCTGGAACACCACTCCCCTTCATGAAATCTTGCTGGGTGAGGATATATCAAATATCACTGCTCTCCACCCTCACATTAGCAACTTGAAATTGGCAAATTCAATTTCTGCACTAAAGAAAAAATATCAATTTTGATATGCTATGGAATTGTTGCAGGACTCATGCTGTCCCCTCCTTCCCAACTTGGATTTGGCACACAAGCATCCCCAATCTAATTAGTTTATTTCTTTAGAGGCTTACTAACAACTTTATTAGTGTTGATAATATAATGCAAAGTATGGGCTACAATCTGGCTTCTCGGTGCCATTGCTGCTACAATAACGAAACTTTCAATCATGTTTTTATTAACGGTGCTTTTTGCACTGCGATCTGGTCCGATCTCCCTCTACAGCCTCCTCCCTTGGGGTGTAACTTAAACAATATTTTCTTTTGTTGGCCCAAAGTAAGAAATTCCAAGATTCATATTGGAAATCTATTTGATGCTTTTACTTTTTGGCAAATATGGAATCTAGAAATAATGCTAAATACTCAAATCTTCAAATGCTTCCTGCTGCTACCTCCTTGAAAATTATTGAGAATGTGAAAAATTGTCTTAACATTTATGATAAAAAAGTGTTCAACTGGAAAGGTCTTGATGCAGTTAACATCAAAAAGAAAGTCATGCTTGCCTAGTGGTTTGGGATGCTATCTTTTTGAGGATCTGTGGGTTGCGCTTCTGGAAGTGGTCTCTCCTTGGGGCTGTCCAGGAGCCAGCTCACAGATCCTCCGTGTTGCAAGTTAGGCCTCCTCAAAGCTCAGCTTCCTAATTATGTAGCTTAGGTGAACTCTAGTCTTTAGTTTTTGTTGGCTTCCAGTTTTTGTGAGGTCACTGACTTCGTGCAGAATGTTGTTTGTCTTTCTGTCCTGCGCTACTTCCTGTTTTGTTTTATGGTTTGGGTGCTGATGCTGTTTGGGGTCTGTGTTTTGCTTTATGTGCAGATGTTGTTGGGTGTCAGTGATAATGTTGCTTGGTATATGAGTAGAGGTTGCTTTGCTATCCCCTGCGTTACTCCCCCAGTTGGCAATGACTCATGTGGAAGGCATCTCTTCTTGGGGCTGTCCACATATGCTTCCATGCTTTCAGGAAGTCTACGTTTGAGGTGGACTTCGGGCTTTATCTGGCTTTGGTTATTTGGCATTGGTCTCCTTGGGTTGTGTCTTGGTCAAAAATGGCTTGATTGGCAGACGGCCTGCACCTCCAATTTATTTATCTATTTTGGCATGTTCGATGTTGGCTGGGTGTGCAAGGGTGTTGGTTGGTTGGATATTATCTCTAGAGCTCTCGGTAGCTCGTTTAATGGTTCTAAGTAGTTTATTTCTTTCAACTAGTGGTTGGGTCTCAGTTGTTGCTGCGATTGGATTAAGAACTATCATTTTTTTGGTTCTATTCAATGTCTAGTTTTATTTGGCTCCCAGCTGTCGTTTATCTTGGCTGGGATGTTTTGGTTGGCTAAGGGTTTGCCGGTTGCTGTTTGGGAAAATGTTCCTAGCTGGTTCTTGGCTCGGGAGGGTTATTTGTTATTTGATGCCTCTCCAGTGTGTGCTCTGTTTGCTGGGATGGTCTATTGTGGGTTTTTCTCGGCTTCTTGTTCTTGTCCTGTTCTAGTTCGTTGGATGGGTCTCGGCCTCTCTGAGTTTTTACTTTGTTGTGGTCGGGTTATTTGTTTGCGGATGGTCTTTGGTTGCTGGTTGGGAGTTCACTGGTTGTTAGTTTGGGGTTTTGAATTTGCATCATCTTTATATTTTGCCTGATATCTTTGTGGTTTAACAATGATGTTGCTGTGGTTGGGGCTCCCGAGGCTTTTGGGATGCTCTGGGAGTTTTGGTTGCTGTATCCTTAATCGATTTGCACTTCGTTTGTTTTTCTGTTTTGATGGATTGTTTCGTCAAACTTGTGCTGTATTGTTGTTTTTCTATTTTGTTTGATTTGGGAATGATGCAGGATCCTTGTTTTGGCGGCGTGCTGATCAGTCGCTGCTGGCGCCAAGGTGGTAGTGGTGTTTATGTTAGAGCTTTTGCCTAATAGTGGGTGTTTGGTTTTCGTGCTTGATTCATCTAGTGTGGTTTTTGTAGCTTTGGATCATTTTCTTTTTGGGTGAGGAGACCTTTTAGGCTACACCCTGGGTCTCCTGTTTTTGGGACTGGTTTCTGGCTTCTAGTTTCTATGATCTTTATAACCTCCCAGTCCCGGTCCTGTAAGTCTTTTTTTTATGAAATAAAATCCGCCGAGATGGCTTTATATAAAAAAAAAAAATATATATATATATATATATATATATATATATATATATATATATATAAAAGAACAAGAATTAAAATTATGTAAACATAAATGTAGAAATTAAATTGCAAAAAGAAAAGTTAGTGATTAGTAGCATAAAAATAAATGTAATAATTAGTGGTTAATTAATTAGTTTGGTTAAGTGTTAAATTAAAAAAAAAAATTAGTTATGTTTAACTGTTTATTAAAAAAATTTTATATTTGAATTGGCCCATTTATTTTTTTTTTCTAACTCACTTTTTTTTGAGTTTTTTTTTGCCTTCTCCCCGTTCAAAGGGGGCTTGCCGTGGGCGGTGGATACTTGCCGATGAGGTAGTAAACAACTAGTGGGAATGGCGGCAGCCTGCCGGCGTGGCGTCGACACGGTGAGGTGGCGGAGCGAGGGGCGGTCGTTGGCCGGGGAAGAAGAAGAAGAAGAGAGGTGGGTGGGGGAGACTTTGGGGTGGCCGAGGGGGAAGGGAGAGGATGGTTGGAGGTTGCCGGCAAGATAAGGAAGTGGAGGAGGGAGGTCGGCGGCCAGCCAGAGGTGAAGGAGGAGGAGGAGCTTGATGGAAGAGGAGAAAAGGGCAGCACTACTTATAGGGAGGGGGCTGCCCGCCCGGCCTCCAGTCAGCCCGGGTAGGACGGGCAGGGGGCGGCGTGGCGGCCCCTAAGGAGGGAGGGGAGGGGTCCGAACACCCAAGTGGCTTGCAAAGAAGAGGGGGGTCCTGTTGGGAGAAAAAAAAATGGAAGTTTCGTGAGAAGGAGGAGGGAAGAGAGGAAAGAACAAGAAAAAAAAATAGAAAATAGAAAAATAATAATATTAATAATAAAAATTTAATTTAAATTAATCGTACTTTTCTGTCGTCTAATTTCCAAATTTGACGAAACTTGACTGGGGGGTTAATCTTGACGAGATGAACGTCCTCAAACAAAAAATTTTCGATTCGAACTATATTTTATTTTTAATTAACTTTTGAAGGTAAAAACTTCAAAAATTAATTACGGATAATCCGGCACTTAAAATTGGGTGAAAATTTTTGTGTGGCCTTACTTTATTATTGTGAATCCAACGACACTAAAATTATTTAATTTGGACTTTATTTTCCTAATTTCCATTATTTAAAAATTCAGTAATTAATATAAGAATATTCATCCGTCGAATTGCCTCCAAACTTGGGTATTA
This sequence comes from Gastrodia elata, assembly GCA_016760335.1. NCBI lineage: Eukaryota > Viridiplantae > Streptophyta > Magnoliopsida > Asparagales > Orchidaceae > Gastrodia > Gastrodia elata. The sequence goes on along the minus strand of CM028670.1, from coordinate 25,581,869 downwards.
TGATTACAAAAATACACTCTTTTTAATAGTCTACTTTACTTGGCCTAATTTTGAACTTATTTGGAACCTGATTTTGTCCTGATTTGATCGACATTTTGGCTTTCAAAAATTTGGGTTGTTACAGTAATGGGCCCATAAAATCAGTTTCCCAAACATCAAAGAGTTCAACTTCAAAAATTTCATTAAGACGGTAACTCATCCCATTTTCCTAAATTCTCCATCCTCTGACATTGATCATAGCTCTTTACAAAATTAGCAGCATCCTTGAATAATTTGGGCAAATAAAATCCAGATTGCAGCACTTTTGCCGCTGTTTGATCAATATCGTGATGCCCTCCATAAGGAGATGTGTGGCAATGATAAAAGATATCAATTGTTTCAGTTTCAGGCACACATCTTCTTAGGATTTGATCGGGACAATATTTGTATAGGAAGGGATCATACCAAAAATAATTCTTAACATCAGCAAAAAATTTTCTTTTTTTTCAATAGTTAAATTCTATTAGAATCACCCTAACTACAAGATAGTTGGCAAAATCAGCAAACCAAGGAGGATGGCTTGCGGCAATTAAGTAGAGCTCTTCGTCAGAAAAAGTTTCACAAATTTCTTCTCCGTCTTTATGTTTCACATGAGTCAATATAGAGAGGTGATCATCCACCACATTATCACGCCCCTTTTTATCACGGATTTCCAAGTCAAATTCTTGTAGCAACAAAACCCAACATATGAGTCGTGGTTTTGCTTCTTTCCTTTAAAGAAGATATTTGATTGCAGCATGATCCATGTAAATGATTGTTTTTTATCTAATAAGATATACCCTGAATTTGTTGAATGCAAAAATAATTGCTAAAAGTTCTTTCTCGGTGGTGACGTAATTTCTTTGGGCCTCATCCATTAACTTACTCGCGTAATAAATGTAATAAAAGTTTTTTTCCTTTCGTTGTCCTAAAAATGCTCCCATCGCAAGATCACTAGCATCACACATGATTTCGAAGGGATGATCCCAGTAAGGAGTGGAAATTATAGGAGCTGAAATGAGAGCTGATTTTATGGCATTGAATCCCCTTATGCAATTTTCATCAAACTTAAATTCAACAGCATTTCCTAGAAGCCGGCATAAAGGTAAACTGAATTTAGGAAAATTGACAGAACTAATATACGTCTGCGCTTGCATGCAAGTATACGGGGTTTGAAGTAATAAGTGGAAAGTTTAGTTTTCGGGATTTATCAAACCTCAGTGAATTGGGTGTTTTGTTACTAAGGTATATCTATGATCATTAATGTTTAAGCTATATGTGTATTGTTAAATTTGGTTCCTAGACGAGCACAATAATACTTAGTAGAAGAATACTATAATAAAAGGAGAGGAGAGTTGTGTCTCTCCCACATTATTTGCTAAATGACTCATGCATGATGATTCCTCAAGCATTTTACTTTTCTTTTCTTTTTAATCAAGTGCATATTATCCTCCTTAGAGTTTAACTACAAGATTTACAAGTTCAAATCTCGTGCTTGAAATGAACACAAAGTCAGTTCTATTTCAGCACAAAGATCCTTATAAGATTTTAGATTATTGGTTGTCATCTCATCTTTTGATCATAGAGATGAGGGTTCCTTAGTTAAGATCATACAACCATTGATTTCACTAAGAGCATCACATGCATTATGCATAGTTTGGATGAGGGAGTGATTTCACTGGGCTCAATAACTATATCACCTCGTTCATGAGCACTCAATAAATCCATTCCCTCCCTCAAGTATGCTATGAAATAGAGCTCAATCAGTGGATCTTAGCATCACACGCTTCAACTCTTTAGTTAACTATAAATCAAGGTGCACTAAGCTCAAGAACTTTCTCACATAGTTCTAAGCTCTCATGCACTCATAAATATAGCATCAAAATTAAGAATGATCTATGGAGCACAAGTCTTTTGAGTCAATGAATTCTTTTAGTCCCTTGTCATTTGGTTCACATTCAAGTCCACAATAGTCCTTTATATTTCTTTAACAAGTTATTGAGTTCACAAATTTTATTAAAGCTTGAAGAAAATTTCATACATCATAATATATTTCATTACATGTGAGATTGCCCCAACCCTCCCCAAGGGAGGTTTAGCTCTCAATTACAAAATAGATAAAAAAAAATACAAACATGGATAAAGACCATTTCATGATCAACTAAGAAAAACACAAGACAAGAGTTTAGAAGATACTAGGAACATTACTTTGATGAAGTTCTCCAGACTTCACCTCTTCTTGCTTGTGGTTACTTCTCCTAGGTCCGTAGTGCTGTCTTTCTCTTTCTTTCGCTTAGCAAGAGAAGTTCTTCCACCCTTGGGGAGTTCTCTTTCTCTTCTATGCAGCACTCTCCTTACTTAGAATGTAGTGAGTTAAGTTGGGAACCCTCCTTAAGTCAAGAAGGGTGGTACTTATAGAGGTGGGTTACAGTCTTCATCCCATCTCATTCAAATTCTGCATTGCTTTTAAAATTCTACTGTCATGATAGCCAATCCCACTTGAAGGGTGAAGTGACTTCCACTTTTCCATTGTTTAATCTCCACATCACCTCAAAATGTCAAACTTCCCTTTAAAAACAAGTCTGCTACAGAATGAATGATGGTTGGAGATAAGGAGCTGGTTGGGGGTTTTGTCCCAGTCGCATTCAATGCTCTACTCAGACAAAATTTTTAGCGCGCCGCTGCAACGCGCTGTAGCGCGCTATTGCAGATGAATGTTCATGAGATGCTCCATTGTGGCCTGCTGCTGCATTCTAGATTGTATTTTGATGAACCACTACAGCGCGATGCAGCGCCAGTGTTTCTCAAAGGGTCCGCTCCAACACGCTATAGCGCCAGCTTTTTGCAATTGATCCGCTGCAGCATGTTGTAGCGCCAGCGTTTCGAAAATTGCTCTGCTGCAGTGCGCTATAGCGCCTGCTTTTCGCAAATGGTCCGCTGCAGCGCGCTATAGCGCCAGCGCTTCGCAAATGGTCCGCTGCAGCGCGCTATAGCGCCAGCGCTTCGCAAATGGTCCGCTGCAGCGCGCTATAGCGCCAGCGCTTCGCAAATGGTCCGCTGCAGCGCGCTATAGCGCCAGCGCTTCGCAAATGGTCCGCTGCAGCGCGCTATAGCGCCAGCGCTTCGCAAATGGTCCGCTGCAGCACGCTATAGCGCCAGCGCTTCACAAATGGTCCGCTACAGCGCACTATAGTGCCAGCGCATTTCGCAAATTGCTCCACTGCAATGCGCTATAGTGCCAGTGTTTCGCAAATGGTTCGCTGCAGCACGCTATAACGCCAGCGCATTTGCAAATTGCTCCGCAGCAGCGCGCTATAGCGCCAGCGTTTGTTAAATGGCCCGCTGCAACGCGCTATAGCGCCAGTACCTTTGCAAGTTGAACCGCTGCAACGCGCGGCAGTGGATTTCTTCCAGAAATCTTTGGGAAATTGTTCAGAAATGTTCAAAAATTGCTGAATGGGCATTTTTCTTGAAAAATAGATAGAATTTGATCAAGGAAGCAATATCAATATGAAAATAAATGAAATTTTCCCTTATTTTAGGATATAAATTATGGATTTATCACACCCCCACACTTAATTTCTTGCTCGTCCTCGAGTAAGCTCAAAATGATATTTTTTCTGTTTTTAAGTATGAGAGTCAACAAGAAATATTAGTGAGAATTTGATTTGCAATTCAAAGCTTATGCTTATCTGAAATGACAAGAGCAATTGACATTAATTAAAGTTTCCTAATCTTAAATATGAACTGAGGTTGATAGACTAATCTCCAAGTATAAGTATTTACGCTTGGTGCATGGTAATAGGGGAGGTTCCGTGGAATAAGTGAACTTAGGGAGGTAGTGAGTAATTAAGAGTTTTGTGTCATATGTTCTCCTTTTTATGAATCATAAAGATGCCTAGATTTAAGGAGAGATATTTTTCATCATTTTAATTTATTTCTTTTGGGAGAGATATTTTTCTTCATCCCTAGTTTTATTCCTCTTTTTTTTCATTTTTAGGGAGAGATATTTTTTTTATCTCCATTTCAAATCCTTGTGATCATAAAATCTTACAGAAGCCTAGCACACTCTTTTAGATTACTCCCCATAATTACTAGTTTTTAGTCCAAATCCTTCTCCCACACTTAGTCCTTAACACTGATTTAATTTTTTTGGAAATTAGACTCAACCTAAAATCATTCCCTTGCTTAGATGATTTAATGGTGTCAATGCATTTAGTCACTTTTTGTTAAGTACACCTTTAATTTAATATTAATTTCTTTCTTGATATTTTTGCAACTTCCATTCTTGAAGAGTTCATAAAAATTTGTCATTTGCAGATTATAGAAATAAAACAACAAAAACAAAAGTACAAAAACTAATAATATAAAAATAAAAAGATACAACCTAATTATTCTTGGGTTGCCTCCCAATAAGCGCTTATTTTAACTTCTCAGCCTGACACATGTAGGATCTCTTATGTGATACCTTCATCCGGTAGGTCCTGAAGGGTCCATCCTCCTTTTTCTTGTAAATACTTTCCTCCAAGTACAGCTTTAGACAATTTCCATTTACCTTAAAAGTGCCATCATTTGAAGCGACTTCAACCACTCCATGAGGGAAAACCTTAGTGACAGTGAATGGTCCTCTCCATCTTGACTTTAATTTTCATGGAAATAATCTTAATCTTGAGTTAAATAATAGTACTTTCATTCCAGGTTGAAAATGTTTTGGCTTGATCAGCTTATCATTCTATTTTTTTGTTTTCTCTTTATATAGTTTTGCGCTTTCATAGGCGTTTAGTCTGAATTTGTCAAGCTCGTTTAATTGCTATTTTCTCTGTGCACCTACTTTTTGGGAGTCAAAGTTTAATTTTTTAATTTCCCAAAAGGCACTGTGCTCCAGTTCTACTGGGAGATGACATGATTTATCGTAAATGAGCTTATAAGGAGACATTTCTAGAGGGGTTTTAAAGGTAGTTCTATATGCCCACAGGGCATCTTGACGCTTTGAAGTCCACTCCTTTCTATTTTGATTTACAGTTTTCTCTAAAATTTGCTTAAGCTCCTTGTTTGAGACTTCCACTTGCCAGCTCGTTTGAGGGCGGTAAGGGGTTCCCACCTTAAACTAAATCTAGCTTTTCAGGACACTCTCCAACTTCTTATTACAGAAATATATTCCCCCGTCACTGGTTAGGAATTCGGGTGTCCCAAATCTAGCTAGCACGTGCTCCTTGAGAAATTTAATAATAGTTTTAGCATCATTGTTCACACATGCTAACGCCTCAACCCACTTGGACACATATTCCACCGCGACAAGAATATATATATATATATATTGGTTTGGGATAAGGGAAATGAGCCCATAAAGTTAATTCCCCACACATCAAATAACTCTACCTCAAAAATTCCATTCAAGGGGAGCTCATCCCTTTTGCTTAAGTTTCCGGTTCTTTGGCACTTATCACAATTTTTGACAAAATCAGCAGCATTTTTGAACAACTAGGGCCAAAAGAATCTGGATTGAAGTACCTTTGCTGCCATTCACTCAATCCCATGGTGCCCTCCATACGGAGATGTGTGACAATGATAGAGAATATTTCTGATTTCGGAGTCAGGAACACATCTCCTTAAGAGTTGATCGTTACAATATTAGTACAAAAAAGGGATCATACTAAAAGTAATTTTTAATGTCAACAAAGAATTTCTTTCTTTGTTGGCAGTTCATGTCTTTTGGTATGACTCCTCCTGCAAGATAATTTGCAAAGTCAGCAAACCAAGGAGAGTGATTTGAAGCAATAGCATAAAGCTTCTCATCAGGGAATGATTCACTAATTTTGGTCAAATTATCACTCGCAAGGTGGGTCAGTCTAGATAAATGATATGCTATCACATTCTCACTCCCTTTCTTATCTCTGATTTTTAGATAAAATTCCTGCAAGAGCAGTACCCAACGTATTAAGTGATGTTTTGCTTCTTTCTTCTGAAAGAGATACTTAATAGCTGCATGATCAGTGTAAACAATAGTTTTAGACCCAATGAGATACGATCTGAATTTAGTGAAGGCAAAGATGATAGCTAGGAGTTCCTTTTCCGTGGTAGCGTAATTTCTTTGTGCATCGTCAAGGAGCTTACTAGTATAGTAAATTGAATAGAATGTTTATTCTTTTTGCTGCCCAAGGACAGCACCAACAGTAAGGTCACTCGCATCACACATAATTTTAAATGGGGAATCCCACCTTGGAGTAGAAATTATTGGAACAGAGATCAAAGCAGTTTTCTAAGCATTGAAACCTTTTAAATAATTTTTATCAAATTTGAACTCAACATCCTTCCCTAGTTATCTATAAAGTTGCAAACTTATGTTGGAGAAGTCCTTGATAAATCTTCTGTAAAAACCTGCATGCCTAAGGAAGCATTTAATTCCCTTTACATTGATGGTAGGGGGAAGTTTTTCAATTACTTCAACCTTGGTCTTATCAACTTCTATCCCTCTCCTAGAGATTATATGACCAAGGATAATACCTTCTTCCACCATAAAATGACATTTCTCCTAATTTAAGATTAAATTAGATTCTTCACACCTTTTTAGAATCCTTCCCAGATTGATTAAGTAATGATTGAAAGAGCTCCCGATAATAGAAAAATCATCCATAAAGATTTCCAAAAATTCCTTTATCATATCAGAAAAAATAGCCATCATACATCGTTGGAAAGTAGCAGGGGCATTGCACAATCCAAAGGACATTCTTCTAAAGGCAAAAGTCCCAAAGGGACAGGTAAAAGTTGTTTTCTCTTGGTCTTCAAGTGAAATTAGGATTTGATTATATCCTAAATACCCATCAAGAAAGTAGAAATAGGGATTCCTTGCCAATCTATCAAGCATTTGATCAACAAAAGGAAGGGGATAGTGGTCCTTATGAGTGGCTTTATTTAATCTCCTATAATTAATGCACACTCTCCATCAGATCACTGTTCTAATGGGGATCAGTTCATTATTCTCATTAAGAACAACTATCATCCCACTCTTTTTGGGGACTACATGTATAGGGCTCACCCAAGGACTATCAAAAATGGGGAAAATGATTCCAGCATCTAGGAGTTTAATTATTTCCTTATGAACTACTTCATTTATGTTATGGTTTAATCACCGCTGAGGCTCAATTGATGGGGTGGAGCTATCCTCCAAAAGGATATGGTGCATACAAAGAGTTGGACTCACCCCCCATCAGATCAGCTATACTCCATCCAATTGCTCTCTTGTGCTCTTTTAAAACCTTGCATAAAATACTCTCTTGATGCTGAGTTAACAAGAAGGAGATTATCATGAGAAGAGATTCATTTTCCCCTAGATAAGTGTATTTTAAGTGAGAGGGAAGAGGTCTTAATTCTAATTCTGGAGGGCAAATTATAGAAGGCTAAATTATTTTCCTCTCCTTAATCAATTCCTCAACCATTTCCTTATCAGTAGGATCCTTATCTTCCTCCATTGCTAGCATTCCCTCTTCTTCCACATCTCCCATTAACCAAGCTTCTTCTATTAAATTGATTCTCCAACAATCCTTATTGGGCTTAGATGGGTGCCTCATTGAATTATTCACATGAAATTTCACCTCCTCATCCCCATAATGCAACCTCAATTCCCTTTTATCTACATCAATCAAAGTTCTTCTGGTGGCCAAGAATGGTCTACCAAGAATAGTGGGAATTTCTTGATTTTCATCTTCCATATCCAAGATTATGAAATCAGCAGAGAAGTTGAATTTATCAACCTTTACAAGCATATTTTTTACAATTCCTAAGGGGGTTTTTATATATTTATCAGCAAATTGGAGGAGAACAAAGGTGGGTTTTAAATGATTAATTTCTAACTTATTGAATATGTAAAATGGCATCAAATTTATAGATGTGCCTATATCACAAAGGGCTTTTTGGAAAGATTGGCTTCCAATAGTGCAAGGGATAGTGAAACTCCCCGGATCCTTTCTTTTAATGGGAATTTTCCTCTGAAGGATTGCACTACATTCTTCTATTAATGCCACACTCTCCTTTTCATCAGTCTTTCTTTCTTGGAAAGGATATTTTTCATCAACTTAGCATAACCAGGCATTTACTCTAAAGCTTCTGCGAAAGGAATGTTTATATGAAGAGTTTTAAGAGTTTCTATGAATTTGTGATATTGGACATCAAATTTCTCCCTAACCATTCGCTGAGGATATAGTATGTGAGGGATTACTTTAAGTTGATCCCCAGGTTCATCCTTTTCTAAATCCCTTACATTTCCTCTCTTTCCTGATCGTTTCTTCTTCTTTCCCTTGTTCTTCTCTAGTTGTCGTTATGTTTTTACGATTCTCCTCTCTCACAATCGGCTTTGTGATTTTTCCACTTCTTAGAGTTATAGAGTTTCCCGACTCCTTTTCATACTCACCAATGACTCCCACTAAGGAAGGTTTCTCTAACTGTTTCATAATTTCTTTTAGCTTTTGTTCTATTCTTTTCACTGACTCCTCTTGCCTTAAAAGAGTGTGTTCGTGCCTGTTTAGTGTCGCATTAATTTTATTCATGAATTTGGTTGTAGACGTTCTAAGTTCAATAATTGAGTTTTCCAATCTCTCTCTATTACTTCCATAATTTATGATTACATCCACATTTCTTAACTCACAATCCTCCTCCTGATAAGAATTTACATACCCACATTCTAGCTTTTTACTGAGTTGAGAGATTTGGTTTTGGAGCTCAAGAATTTGTTGTGAATTTCCGAGTGAGTAACATTCATTTTTATTAAGGCGATCATTCTTCTGGAGAGGCCATTGGTAAGCATTATTCGCCATTTCATCTAAGAGGTCAGAAGCCTCTTCTTAGGTTTCACTGCTAATCGAGCCTCCTACGGCCGCATCGATGAGAGTCCTTGTTGGAGCATTCAAATCATTATAAAATGTTTGAAATTTCATCCATAAAGGAAACCCATGTGGGCATCTCCTTAAGCACTCCTTAAAATGATCCATCCATCATAAAGAGTCTCAGCTTCTAATTGAGTGAAGTTAGTTATCTCAATTCTCAGCCGAGCAATTTTCGCTGGAGGGAAATATTTAGCTAAGATTTTCTTAGCCAAATCGTCCCAAGTCCAGATCGAGTCACCCGGGAGAGAGTTGAGCCAAATATTTGCTCTATCTCTTAATGAGAATGGAAAGAGCCTTAATTTAACTACATCTTCAGAGACGCCGTTAAATCTGAAGATGTTACAGATTTTAAGGAAGGTTGAAATATGTGAGTTGGGATCTTTAGTGCTAATCCCCCAAACTGGTTGTTATGAACCATACTCAGCATGGAAGGTTTGATCTTAAAGTTATTAGCTTCAATGTTAGGCCTTACAATTGCATGGGGGATTCTCCTAATAGTTGGTAGTGCATAGTCTTTCAATGCTCTTCCCCTCAGCTCTCCTAAAGGCTCTCCAAGTTTTTCATTAAAATTTTCCATAGCGGCTTGTTGAGTTAACAAAATGTTTTGTTCTCTTCTGGCCTACAAATAAGTTCTCTCAATTTCTGGATCAAAAAGATATTCAGTGCAAACTCTTCTATTCATGCACAACAGAATTAAGCTATTAAGAATAAATATAGAAATAACTGTAAAGATTCAGCAAAAAAAAAAAAAAAAAAAGTAAATGGTTAGCACCTATAGTTACAAAATCAAAATTATATGCAAGGATTTGCTTAAATTACCAATTACTAATAGATTCTCCTTAATACGAAACAAGTACCAATTCCCCGGCAATGGCGCCAAAAACTTGACAGACCTAAAATACGTCTGCGCTTGCATGCAAGTGTACGTGGTCTGAAGTAATAAGTGGAAAGTTTAGTTTTCGGGATTTATCGAACCTCAGGCGATTGGGTGTTTTGTTACTAAGGTATATCTATGATCACTAATGTTTAAGCTATATGTGTATTGTTGAATTTGGTTTCTATATGAGCACAACATTACTTAGTAGAAGAATACTATGATAAAAGGAGAGGAGAGTTGGGTTTCTCCCACATGATTTGCTAGATGACTCATGTATGATGATTTCTCATACATTTTACTTTTTTTTTCTTTTTAATCAAGTGCACATTGTCCTTCTTAGAGTTTAACTCCACGATTTACAAGTTCAAATCTTGTGCTTGAAATGAACACACAGTCGGTTCTATTTCAGCACAAAGATCCTTATAAGATTTTAGATTATTAGTTATCCTCTCATCTCTTGATCATAGAAATGAGGGTTCTTTAGTTAATATCTTACAAGCATTCATTTTACTAAGAGCGTCACGCGCATCATGCATAGTTTGGATGAGGGAGTGAATTCACTAGGCTTAATGACTATGTCAGCTCGTTTATGAGCACTCAATGAATCAATTCCCTCCCTCAAGTATGCTGAGCAACGGAGCTCAATTAGTGGATCTTAGCATCACACGTTTCAATTCTTTAGTTGAGCATAGATCAAGGTGTACTAAGCTCAAGAAGTTTATCACATAGTTCTAAGCTCTCATGCACTCATGAATCCAGCATCTAAACTAAGAATGAGCTATGGAGAACAAGACTTTTTAGTCCTTGAATTCTTTTAGTCCCTTATCATTTGGTCCACATTCAAGTCCACAATAGTCCTTTACATTTCTTTAATAAGTCATTGAGTTCACAAATTTTATTAAAGCTTGAGGAAATTCCATACATCATAATATCTTTCATTACATGTGGGATTGCCCCAACCCTCCCCAAGGGAGGTTTAGCTCTCCATTACAAAAGAGATAAAAAAGAACACATACATAGATAAAGACCCTTTCATGATCAACTAAGAAAAATACAAGACAAGAGTTTAGAAAATACTAGGAACGTTCCTTTGATAAAGTTCTCCGGATTTCTCCTCTTCTTGGTTGTGGTTGCTTCTCCTAGGTCCATAGTGCTGCCTTTCTCTTTCTTTCCCTTAACAAGAGAAGTTCTTCCACCCTTGGGGACTTCTCTTTCTCTTCTATGCAGCCCTCTCCTAACTTAGGATGTAGTGAGCCAAGTTGGGAACCCTCCTTAAGTCAAGTAGGGTGGTACTTATATAGGTGGGCTACACTCTTCATCCCATCTCATTCAAATTCTGCATTGCTTTTATAATTCTACTATCATGATGGCCAATCCCACTTGAGGGGTGGAGTGACTTCCACTTTTCCATTGTTTAATCTCCACATCACCTCAAAATGTCAAATTTTCCTTTAAAAACAAGTCTGCTGCAGAAGGAATGTTGGCTGGAGACAAGGAGCTTGTTGGGGGTCATATCCTAGTCGCATTTAATGCTCTGCTTAGACAAAATTTTAGCACGCCGCTGCAGTACGCTGTAGCGCGCTGTAGCATGCTCTAGCGGATGAATGTTTGTTAGATGGTCCACTATGGCGTTCTGGTTTGTATTTTGATGAACCGCTACAGCAAATATATTCCTTCCTCCACCAAAAAGTGACACTTTTCCCAATTAAGAATAAGATTAATTTCCTCACATTTTCTTAGGACCTTACACAAGTTTGTTAAATAGTCTTCAAAGGACTCTCCCACAATAAAAAAATCATCTATAAAGATCTCTAGGAAATCTCCTATCATTTTAGAAAAGATGGCCATCATACACCTCTGAAAAGTTGTAGGTGCATTACATAGACCAAAGGGCATCCTCCTAAAAGCATATGTTCCATAAGGACATGTGAAGGTTATTTTTTCTTGGTCTTCCCGAGCTATCAAAATTTGATTATACCCCGAGTAACCATCCAAAAAACAAAAGTAAGGGTTCCCAGCAAGCCTATTTAACATCTAATCAATGAATGGGAGAGGATAGTGATCTTTCCTAGTTGCCTTATTTAATCTTCTATTGTCTATGCATACTCTCCACCCCATAACCTTCCTTATAGGAATTAATTCATTATTTTCACTCAAGGTCACTGTCATCCCACTTTTCTTAGGGACCACATGAATAGGACTTACCCAAGGGCTGTCCAAAATTGGGAAAATGATCCCCGCATCCAAAAGCTTAATGATCTCTTTATGCACCACCTCTCTTATATTCGGGTTTAATATTCATTGAAGTTCTATGGGGGGTTTGGTGTTGTCTTCTAGCAGTATGCGGTGCATGCATAAGGTAGGACTAATTCCTTTCAAATTGACAAAGTTCCATCCTATTGCCCTCTTTACAATGCACACAATTTAGTCTCTTGGGTTGGGCTTAACAAAGCTGAAATTATTGCTAGTAGGGATGTTTCCTCCTTAAGATAAATATATTTTAAGTGTTTAGGCAAAGGTTTCAAGTCCAATTCAGGGGGTTCATCTATAGACAACAGCATTTTTTTTCTTACCTAAATTAATTCATCAATATTGTTTTCATCCTCTTCAATTCCAGCTTCTTCTTCTTCCTCTAAATCTGATTTCTCTATATCTCTAGAAATTAACACCTCTTCCACCACATTTACTTTCCAACACTCCTCATTTGGTCCAAAAGGATGCCTCATTGAATCTTTTATGTTAAAACTCACTTCCTCCCCCTCACAATGAAGACTAAATTCTCCCTTATCCACATCAATCATGGTTTTCCCAGTAGCAAGGAATGGTCTCCCCAAAATTATAGGAAATCTCCTGGTTTTCGTCTTCCATTTCCGACACAATAAATACAGCAGGGAAGATAAATTTATCAACCCTTACTAGAACAATTTCCAAGATTCCTATGGGAGTTTTACAGATCTATCGGCTAGTTAGAGTATAACTGAGGTAGGTTTTAAAGAATCAGTTCCCTATTTTTTAAATATGTAAAATGGCATTAAATTTATTGAGGCACCCAAATCACATAAAGCCCTTTTAAAAGAATGATTTCCTATTGTGCACGGAATGGTAATGCTTCCTAGGTCCTTTCTTTTTAGAGGGATTTTCTGCTGGAGAATGCCACTACATTCCTTAATTAAGGCCACAATTTCCTTTTCATTTATTTTTCTTTCTTTGACAGGATATCCTTCATGAATTTTGCATAACTGGGCATTTGTTCCAATGCTTCAGCAAAGGAAATATTTATATGAAGAGTCTTAAAAGTTTCTAGGAATTTTTGGAACTAGTTATCTAACTTCTCCCTTGCCATTCTTTGAGGATAGGGGATGTGAGGAGTGTGGTCAGAAGGCTTGGTTATCTATGAGTTAATTTCCTCATTCATCTCTTTATCTTTGTCCTTGTTGATTTCTTTTTCCTCAATTGATCTCTCTCCAAATTTTTGAGAAGTATTTTCAGATTTTTTTAGTACTAAATGTTCTTTAATTTTTTGCTTCTCAGAGTTATGGAATTGCCTGATTCATTCCTATAGTCCCCTATGGCTCCCATCAAGAAGGGTTGATTTAGTTGCGTCATAATCTCTTATATTTTTAAATCAATTCCTTGAACAACTTTTTCTTGATTTAAGAGTGTGTGTTCGTGCCGATTTAATGTTGCAACCGTTCTGTTCATTAAATTAGTTGTGTCTGTTTTAAACTTTTTTAGGGAACACTCTAAACTTCTTCTTTCCTTAGTTTGTTGGGTTCTATAGTTTTGAACAACATTCACTCCCTCAGTTTCTCCCTCATGATCTGAAATATATTGCCTTCCCTCTAGTCTTAGGGTTAACTTGTTAATTTTGTTTCTTAATTCAACAATTTGATTTAATTCATTCACGTTATCTACCTTCAACTTATTAGAATATGGCTTCTTAGTTGGCCATTGATATGCATTGCTAGCCATTTCTTCAAGGAGATCAAAGGCCTCCTTGAGGGTTTTGCAACTTAATGATCCTCCTGCGACTGCATCTATGAGGGTCCTTGTGGGTGCATTTAATCCATTGTAAAAAATCTGCACCTGCATCCACAAAGGAAACCCATGATGCGGGCAACGCCTTAAGTAGTTCCCAGCCATCATACAAGTTCCCAGCCATCATACAAGTTCTCACCATGCTGCTGAGAGAATTTTAAAATTTCATTTCTCAGCCTAGCAGTCTTAGTAGGTGGAAAATACTTGGCTAGGAATTTCCTTGCCAAGTAATCCCACGTCCTTATAGACTCATCGGGTAGAGAACTGAGCCAAACCTTAGCTCGGTCTCTCAGCGAGAATGGGAATAATCTCAATCTTAAGGCGTCATCGGATACTCCGTTAAATCGGAATGTGTCATATATTTCCAAAAAAGTTGAAATATGTGCATTCGGGTCATCCAATGCCATCCCACTAAATTGATTGTTTTTGATCATGTTCAAGGTGGATGGTTTTATCTCAAAATTATTTACTTGTATAGGAAGTCTAACAATAGCATTTTGAACTCCTTCTATAGTGGGGAGTGCGTATTATCTAAGCAATCTTCTCTTAGAATTTACCATAGGTTCTGCTTGGTTCATATCTAAGTCTTCCATTTGCACATTTTGTTGGTTTAAAATGATTTGCTCTCTCCTAGCTCTCAAATAAGTTCTATCTATTTCTGGATCATTAAAGAATTCCGTAAGATTTCTCCTACTCATGCAGTTAAGATGTCTATAGCTAGAATGAGTTTTAGTAATCAATATTCAACAATAGATATTCCTCGCAAATGACAATAGAATTTTCAATAAGATAATATGCAATAAAATTTAGCATAAGTTCTTTTTAGAAATTTTTTCTAATTTTCTCAAGCAAGCAAATAAAGAAATTAATTACAGCTATGTAAAAACATACACAAGTTAGTTAGTTCTAAATCACTAGTTACTAAAGATTTGCACTTGATACAAAATGAAAACCGTTCCCTGGCAACGACGCCAAAAACTTGACAGACAGAAATACATGTCTACGTTTGCACGCAAGTGTACGTTGTCTGAAGTAATAAGTGGAAAGTTTAGTTTTTGGGATTTATCAAACCTCAGGGAATGGTTGTTTTAATACTGAGTTGTATTTTCTTTCACTAATGTCTAGATAACAAATTTGGTTATTTTCATTAGTTCCTAATTAGTAATACACAAGACTTTGAGTAAAGATACGATTTGATTAAAAATGAGAGAGTTGAGATTTCATTGTAATATATGCAAAGGTTGGTTA
Source organism: Gastrodia elata (assembly GCA_016760335.1). Classification (NCBI taxonomy): domain Eukaryota; kingdom Viridiplantae; phylum Streptophyta; class Magnoliopsida; order Asparagales; family Orchidaceae; genus Gastrodia; species Gastrodia elata. The sequence continues at coordinate 25,566,809 of CM028670.1, read as the reverse complement.
TATGACTTTATTGTTTGAATGTATATGTTCAATTTAATTGCTTAATAAAATCAAGTGAACACTATTGGAATTGAAGTATACTTCAATTATATTGGGTTCAAGTTTAATGCACAAAGAGAACTCCTTGTGGGTTCCATTATAGTACATAAACTCTTATGAGATCTAGTTTCATTAATTTGATTTTGACTACCTATGTCTAAGTTACCAAATATCTTTTAATTTAATTGATCTCACAAGTAAGTTTTTATTTACCATGTGTCATGCGCTTCACACGTAGTTTAGCAAGATGGGAGGATGCATTAGGTCAATGGATTATGCCACATCATTCATTAAAGTTCCCAAAGTCTTCTTATCCATTCTACTTTGTTGAGTAGTAGAGCAAGGTTAATGGTGAATTTGGTTCTCAAGCATCAATCTCTTAGGAAAGCTACTAAGGGAGGGTGCAAGTGAGCTTGAGAATTCTGTCACATAATTCTCAGCTCTACTCGCACTACCTTCCTTGCTCTTACCCAATTGATGAGCATTGGAACACTAGATCTTTTAATTAAAATAAATATAAATTCAATTCATGCAAGCATTCATTCAATATTAAAATTAACAATACAACAAATAGTTTTTCATTACAATTAAACAATATCATCATACACCAATAATTCTCTTACATAATTCTACACCATCTCAACCCTCTCCAAGGGATTTTTAGCCATCCATTACTAAGTAAGAAAGAACATACATGCAAAGAAAAGTGAACATCGCCATTAGTTTATGGTAAGAAATAAATCAAGGGAGTTTAGGAGAAGTACACGGAATCACCCGGAGGTTTTCTAGGGTTCTCTTACTTTTCCTGCGCTGTCCTCTTGAAGCTCCACCCTTCATTCCTTGCTGTCTTTTCTTCCTTCCTGTTCTTGGTCCTCTCTTCCCCTTAGAGAGTTTCCTTCTTTCTCTTCCTGCAGCCTTTCCCTTGGTCTGTTCAGTAGCAAAGGTTGAAACCCTTTCAAGGTCTGAGATTGGCCCTTAAATAGGGATGCACTCAGCCTCAAATATTTTAATGTGTGACATTTCCTCTTTCTTGATTTAATTCCAATTCCTTTTAATGTTTTTATCTGCTTAAGCTATCAAGATTTACTAGGGATTTAATATATCAGTTTTTAAGAGGCTAGGGGAGGCCAAAGGTCACATTTTTGTGGCCTTCCCTATGCTTCTTAACTGCTATTTTCTAGAAAATTCTGGGTTGTCCGCTGCAGCATGCTATGGCACGGTTGTGGCAGTGTCGTTTCAATTACTGTTCCGCTGCGGCATGCTGTGGCATCCGCATTTCAATTCCTGTTCCGCTGCGGTGCGCTGTGGCAGCAGTGCTCTAAACGTATTTCCTGCACATAAGTTAGTATCTTTTTCATTCGGTCACTACAGCGTACCCTAAGGCGCGTTGTGGCGCGCTACAGCAGACAACTTGTGGGATCACTATTCAATTAGTCTTACAATAGTTTTATAAAATGAAAATTCACCCGCTACAGCGAACAATTTGCAAGATCTCTATTCAATTACTTATTTATAAAGTTTTAATAATCAATGAGAAATGACGTTGTAGCGCGCTGCGGCGTACTATGACGCGCTGCGGTGTGGAACTTGCGTATTTACTGTTCAATTACTCATTTATAAAGTCTTAATAACTAACGAGAAATGATGTTATAGCGCACTGCGGCGCGCCGAGGCGTGCTGCTGCGTGCAACTTTCGTTTTTACTGTTCAGTTACTCGTTTATAAGGTTTTAATTTATTCTTATCAAAATGACATTGTGGTGCATGGTGGCGAGCCGTGGCGTGCTGTAGCGGTCTTGCTCCAGGTCTACTTCCAGGTAAGGCATTCTTAAGGGGACGCCATGGCGCGCTGCAACACGCTAGAGCGGGCTGCGGTAGTTTTTGTCCAGAATTTGGTAAATCAGCCTGAAAAGACATCAATTTCTACTCAAAATATAGGGAAATATATAGTAATATGAATGTTTAAACATTAGATTTTTGTTATAAATTTTAGCTATATCGCTATCCATGGAATAAAATACCTAAACATGCAAGCTATTACATAAGTAAAAACATATTTATGAAAAAGATTAGAGAGCCAAAAATCCAAATTATCCAAATGGTATCCAAATTATATTAATATAAAATACTCATAATATAAGGATTATAATGACACTAAATAGGTCAAAATTGGACTATGTTAAAAAATTAAGATTAAAAATTGATTATAAAAATTAGAGTTCAAATTTTAAACTGAATTATATTAATTTATTCATCTCATTTTTTGAATAATATGACATATTATTTCATATAATTTGGACATGTACATTTATAGTTAAGAAGGAAATAATATTTGCATTTAAGATAATAAATTAAAATTAAATTACATTTAATCGTTGCCATCAAAATTCAGGGGTGCTGAAATCCAGGGCGGAAGACCAACCCGAAAAGCGGAGCGATGTCGGCTAACACCGACGCTGAATGCAGAGCAAGCACAGAACCGCACACACTAAAATGACACACGTCAGCCTGAATGACCAACACATGTCGGCTTGGGACACGCAGAGGAATCCGTGTTGACGGCGCAGTTCTGTGGTCGACCCTGTCCGATTCAGTGGGAAACTCCAGATCGAAATGCAAACCAGACCGACCGCTTCATCCCCAAATAGCCTGAATGGGCGCACCTAGGGTTCGAACTCTCGTCGAACCTAGGGCTCTAATGGTGTGCTCCATATACTGACAGGTAGCTCTCACCGAGGCCGACACGACGAACCCAAATCTAGCCCGTGGAGTCAATAGAGCAGCCGACGGGGAGATGCCCTAGGTCCCAATGGGGAAAACCCAGGCATCTCCTATAGACAACTGTGGACAAGCCACAAAATCATGGCTCGATCGAGGTTCAATCTGATATGTATGGGTTTGGAATAGCAATTATGGTAGTCAATTAAAGAAGAAGGGGTGGGGATTGATACCTGGAAGCGTTCAAAGTTCATGAGGAACTGAGTTATAGGGTTAGGGTTCTTGCAGAGGAGTTTCTTCATCCGTAGCTCCTGAACTCCTCTCTTCACACACAAGTAGAAATCAAGAGAAATGAAAAGATTTGGGAGACTAGAGGAGTCTAAAGGCCATGGGGGAAGAGGTCACGGGCGTACGATGCCTGTGCCACACATAGGTCACGATCGTAGAGGGTCGGACAGGGATGTACATGGAACTCGTCCTGGCTGTTGGATCAAATGTGTGATTCGATGGTCTGATCAAATCAATGCGAACCCGCTGTTCGATCTCCCTCAAAATCGAAACCAACAATCTATATAGATTTGTGCAGCTTTCTCGTGCGTTGGACTCGTGCACAGGATCTACGCAGTCCTGCTATTTACCATTAAGATTTAAAAATAATATAAATAAATAATTTAAATTAAATACTTTAATTTATTACTTTATTTAATACATTTAATTACTCAAAATTAAATAATCAAACGGACTCCAAAAAATACTATAAATTCACCCTTACCTAATTTAGTGGTTATGAACTTAGAAATTTAATCGGATTTTTGATCAAAGATTAATTTAATTATCCTAATTTTTTGAGTAATTAAATATTATTAAAAATATTCGAGGAAAATTTGATGACTTCCAAGCATTCCCTAAATACCACCCTAACTAATTTGCGGGTGAGGGTCTAATGGTGAATTCTGATTTTGATTCTGAGATTAAAATAAAATAAGTATTTTCAAAATTATCAAATAATCAGGAATCTTTGTCGATTGCAAATGATCTCTAAATTGCACCAAAATTGAGGCGAAGGCTCCTAATAATATTATAAAAGTACTACAAGTAAAATAAAGCTCACTCGGCTTCCCAATAATGAGTAATAACACTAAGGTTGTTACACCGTCGTCGTGATTTGCAGATGTGTGGAAGTATGATTTATCAAGGAAATCACCTTTGGATTCCTAAATCCATGCACCAAGAAGTTCTCATTGAAAGTTATAATTCTAGATACAAGGTCCAACTTAGTATTACAAAAATATAGCAAGATTTTAAATAATCTTTCTGGTGGCCTGGTATGAAGAAGAGTGTAGCGTAATTTGTTGCAAAGTGCCACACATGTAATCTTGTTAAAGCTGAACATTAAGGGCCCAGAGGACTTCTTCATCCTCTAGCGATCCCTAAATGAAAGTGGTTCGATATATCCACAAACTCTGTCATGGATTTGCCAAAGTTAAATCTAGAGCTGATTCTATTTGGGTAATAGTCGATCGACTATCCAAGTCAGCTCATTTCATCCCTATTCATTAAATCAATTTTGTGGAGAAGTTGGTAAAGATCTATATCAAAGAGATATCGTCCGACTCCATGGGATTCCAAAATTGATCATTTCCTACAGAGATAGTAAATTCACGTCAAAGTTCTGGCAAGCAATACATCAAGATCTGAGAACTACTCTAGCCTTGAGTACCACCTTCCATCCTCAAACAGATGGACAAAAAGAGTGTTAATCAAGTTCTTAAAGTTCTTCTGTGTCTGTGTATCTTGGATTTCAGTGATTTTTGGGAAGACCACATCCTTCTTGTGGAGTTTGCTTATAATAACATTCAACAAGAAAGTATTGGCATGTCCCCATATAAAACTCTGTATGGGAGGAAGTGCAGCACTCCACTTACATGGCAAAAAATTGGTAGTGTTCAACTTGTTAGGTCTGATCTTATAAATGAAACCAATAAGAAGGTGTAGTTAATTCAGTAGAGGATTTGTGCAGTGCAAAATTATAAAAGAAAGTATCATAATGCATATCATCACCTTATGGAATTTAGTATTGGAGACTTTTTGTATCTCAAGGTTAGCCCAATGAAAGGTATTTTTTGATTTGGCATAGTAGGCAAACTCAATCCCCATTATGTTGGACCTTTCGAAGTAGCAACAAAAGTAGGATCTGCAGCATACAGGTAATAGCTCCTCGAAGACTTCTCAACGATACATAACATCTTTCATATTTCATCATTGTGAAGATGTTTTCAAAATTATTTGCATTTAGTTCAACTTCTAGCCATATCTCTCCATGCTAATCTTTCCTATGTGGAGGAGCTAATCATAATCTTAGCTCGCGATCAAAAGTAATTAAGAAATCGCTCTATCTTTATGGTGAAGGTTCAGTGAAGGAATCGTTCTCTTGAATAATCTACTTGGGAGAAAGAGGTAGATAAGCAACAAAAGTATCCAAGCTGCATCAATTAGGGTCCTTGTGGGTGCGTTCAGTCCATTATAGAACATCTAAAATTCTATCCATTGCGGTAACCCGTGATCAGTACATCGCCTAAGGGACTACTTAAAATGTTCCCAGCTATCATAAAGTGTCTCTCCTTCATACTAGCAAAAGTAAGTTATTTTAATTCTCAACCTAGCAGTCTTCACCGGTGAGAAATGTTTGGCTAAGAATTTCCTAGTCAAATCATCCCACATGAGAATATAATTGCTTGGTAAAGAATTGAGCTAGCTTTTTGCTCTGTCTCTTAGTGAGATGGTGAGTAGCCTAAGTCTAATGGCGTCATTAGTAACACTATTATTCATAAATGTGCTACATATCTCCAATAAGTAGGAGATGTGTGAGTTTGGAACGCCGATGGCCAACCCTCCAAACCAATTATTTTGAACTATACTTAGGGTTGATGGCTTAATCTCAAAGTTATTAGCCTCAATATTTGGTCTCACTATGGCATGTGGGATTCCCCTCACCGTTGGTAATGCATATCTCTATGAGCTCTACCTCATTGTTCCCCTACTGGATTTCCATCTAAATTGTTCATTTCTAATTGAGCACAATTTAAAATCAACTATTCTCTCCTGGCTCTTAAATATGTTCTTTCTATTTCAGGGTCAAAGACAATATTTGAGTTATCTCTTCTACTTATGCAATTCAAGTTTCTACTAGTAAGAGCACAGTTCATAGCAATCAGATAAATATGAAGAAAAGCTAGTTTAACAAGAGGTATGCTAAGAAATAATAACAAGTGTAATTACAAAAACTAAAAAAATATTTGCAATAATATAAAATTCCAAATAACCAATTACTAACAAATTGTATTTAATACGAAACAAATCATAGTTATCCGACAACGGTGCCAAAAACATGGCAGACCGAAAATACATGTCTACACTCACACGCAAGTGCACGTGGTCTGAAGTAATATGGAATTTAAAGTCCCGAGAATTAACGTCCACTGAGAATGGAGTATTTTGTTACTAAATTATATTTATTTTTACTGATGTTTGAACAATGGTTTAATTTGTGTTGTTGGTTTCAATTTAGCAATCAAAGTTTCATTGATTAGAAACTACAAGTTGAGAAAGTAGGGAGAGTTGGGTTTAAAATGCAATTCATTGGAAGGTTTCATGGAAGTACTCATTTTTCTTAATTTTTAATGTCATTGGGAGAAATTTTATTTCATGGTGGATGAAGGAATTGTCCTTGGTCATCTATACTCCAAAAAAGGGATTAAAGTTAATAAGGAAAAAATTGAGGTGATTGAAAAACTCCTTCCATCCACTAGTGTAAGGGAATAAGAAGTTTTTTGGGTCATGCTAAGGTCTATAGGAGATTTATCAAGGATTTTTCTAAATAAACCTACCTCTTTATTAGCTTCTAGGAAAAGATGTGAACTTCAATTTTGATAGTGTTTGTTAAAGGGATTCAACACAATCAAAGCATCTTTGATCGCTGCTCCAATAATTTCTACTCTTAATTGGGATCTCCCATTTGAGCTGATGTGTGATGCAAGCGATCCTGTAGTAGGGGATGTCCTAGGTCAAAAAACTATGCCACAATGAAAAAAGAATTATTAGCCAATGTTTTGCATTCGATAAATTTCGTTCCTATTTAATTGGCTTGAAAACCATGGTCTATATCGACCATGCAACTATAAATTATCTTCTTCAAAAGAAGAAAGCAAAGTCGCGCCTAATAGGATGGGTACTGCTTCTCCAAGAATTTGATCTTGAAATTAGGGATAAAAAGGAAAGTGATAATGTTGTTGCTGACTATTTATCAAGGTTAACTCATTTGATGCCAGATAAATTTAATGATATTTATGAAATTTTCCTTGATGAATAGCTTTATTCCATTGCCTCTTCAAAGCCTCATTGGTTTGCTGATTTTGTTAATTATCTCGCGGGGGGTGTAATACCAAAAGATCTTACTTGTCAATAGAAGAAAACAAATTTCTCTAATGTTAAATATTATTTTTGGTATGATCCCACTCTTTATAAATGTTGTGCAGATCAGCTCTTGAGAAAGTGCGTTCTGGAATTCAATGTTAGCGATATTCTTTTTTATTGGCACACTTCTCCTTATGGAGATCATCATGGGATCGATTGAACTGCAGCTAAGGTACTCCAGTCGGGGTTCTTTTGGCCTAGTATATTTAAGGATACTGCAATTTATGTTAAAAGTTGTGACAAATGTCAACGCACAGCAGATATTAATAGGAGAGTTGAGTTGCCATTAAATGGAATCTTCAAAGTTTAGCTTTTCGATGTCTGGAGAATAGATTTCATGGGACCTTTCCCAATGTCTAAATCAAATAATTATATTTTGGTAGTAGTGCAGTATGTTTCTAAATGGGTTGAAGAAATTGCTTGTATAAACAAACATGCAGAAACTGTTATAAACTTTCTCAAGGAAAATGTTCTAGCTTGATTTGGGACCTCGCAGGTTCTAATTAGCGATGGTGGATAACATTTTTGCAATAAACAACTTGATGCCATACTAAAAAACTATGGGATTAAACATAAAGTTAGTACTGCTTATCACCCCTAAACTAGTGGGCAAGTAGAAGTTTCAAATAGAGAGTTAAAACAAATCCTTGAAAAAATTGTAAGTCAAAATAGAAAGGATTGGACTACCACGTTACACAATGCATTGTGGGCCTATAGAACTGCTTTCAAAACTCCTCTTGGTATGTCACCTTATAAGCTTGTTTATGAAAAATCATGCCACCTTCTGGTCGAGTTAAAACATCGAGCCTTTTGGGATGTTATAATATTAAACTTTGATCTAAAGTAAGCAGGAGAAGAAAAAGCCCTCCAACTTAATGAGCATAATGAAATTAGGCTTGTGGCCTATGAAACCTCTCGCATCTACAAAGAAAAAATTAAGAGATGGCATGGTAAACTGTAACAACCCAGGTTGTTACCAAATCAATTATGACTAACCTAAATTCTAATTTTTGATCTTAAGTGTTAATTAAGTCATTAGGTGCCTTCCACCAAAATCTAGTTCAAATCAGAAGTCAAATGAACATAATCCTAATTTTTGGGAGATCTAAAAAACCTAGAATTTGACCTATCTAAATTGATCTCAAATCAAAAATCAGACTTAAGTCGTCGCGCTCATTGCCCCCAAATTATCTATGGGTAATGTTTTGGTGACAATCGATAATCGTTAAAATTACGTCGAATATTTTATTAATATTCAAATACCCATGAAATTAGTAAAATAAAATACTCGTCGAAATGAAAATCTGACCTATCCATTGTATTCCTCACATCTCAAATAGCTAATGGTGATTAATCGGGAATTTTTGGAATGCATTTAAGTAATTAAATTTAATAAATAAAAATTATTTACATTGATTTAAATAATATTATTTTTTAAATAGATTAATGGCGTTGTTCCCTTCTGCTGATGCCGTCAGCTCCGCCGTCAGCCGCAGATCCAATCCATCGGACCCTCCAAATTGACGGTCCAGATTTCTCCGTCCCTCTCATGTATCCTAGGGTTACGCGTGGTGAGCTCCATCATCGCGCGTCACCTCCGCCTTGCTATCTCCGCAGAGATAGCTTAATTTCCTCCTCGAGCTGCAGCTGTGACAGAAAGCGCTCGAACTCGGCTTGTCGGCTACTTCGGGGGTCGGTCACGCAAATCCTAAGTCGCTTTCAATCCACTTCGGGTACTCTCCAACCTCTAGATTTTGATTATAAGTTAGCTAAATCGTTTGATTTTGCAATTACCGTCATTCTCGCGGTCGATTCATGGGGTTCAAAGCCTCTGCGAGCTCGATGGGTTCGCATTCGTGAACCTAGGGTTCGCCTCTTGCGCGAACCCTCGTGGAAGACGAAGGGTCTTCCGTCGGGTCGCATAGCGCCCGACCCGCTCCTTCGGGTCTTCGGGTCCGCGTCGCTGGACTCGCCCGACCCGCTAGTGGGCTCGGGCCCACGTTATCGGGTCGCCTGCTCGGGCTCGTCTCAACCCGCGGGCTGGCCTGCCGTGCTGTCAAGCAGCAGGTTCCGCCCTTCATGAGTCAGCGAGCGGTGGGTCCCGCGCATGACTTGCGCCCCCAGTCGCATGCTACCACGCATCGCCATATTTATACATACATATATATATATATATATATATATATATATATATAATCAGGTGTTATACTTTAAATAACTAGTATTAGTAATATTATAAATATATGTATGTATAGATATAACTGATTAATAACAGATAACCTAAATGAATTAGTTAGATAATTAACAGTTAAATTAATTAATTAGCAAGGTTAATTAAATGAATGTAACTAATGTACTTAAGCGAAAACAGTGGGATTAATTTAATTAATCTAAATCAGTAAGTTATAAAGTTAAAAAGTGAGATTAGGACATATTTAACTAAATTAAATCAAACAATAAATGCAATAGTTAAATTAACATTAGTTAATTTAGTTCAATCAATGAAAAATATTCAAACACTAAAATAATTATACGTCAGTTTAGATCTTTTGAAATATTAAATTAAATTAATTTAATTCAGTAAATTAATATAAGTAATTCAATAAAAGTAAAGTTGACATATAACTTAAATCCAAAAATTGTAAATTGTTTACTTAATAATTAAGATCAATTAATTTAAATTTAATAAAACTTTAGAGCCTCATGACTTTATGAAATAATGATCCAAACATATTAAATATATATCTCATTTCACTCCAAAAAATAAAAGAATTATTTAATATGGTGGCATTTTATGACTTACACAAATACCTATAACTTTTTATCTAGTCAACCAAATATAATCAATATGGATCTTAAAGTAATCAGAAGAATAGCCCCATCATCGTGATAACATTAGTTTTTTCATTTAGTAATTAGTTTGAAGTCACATTTATGACTCCCTCCCAAAAAGACCAAAATGCCCTTGAATATCAATTGACCATAACTTGGTCAATTGAACTCCAAATTAGAAAATTTAAAATTCTATCTACCTTATAATTTTAGTGCTAACAGAAAACTAAAATAATATTTAAGTTCTGAACCATAAAAACCCTATTTTGACCAAAATACCATTAACCCTAATTAATCATAACTTGGCCAATTGAGGTTTAATTTGGGTCTACTCCCAGTTAAAGTACTCTGTGTGTTATAGGAAAGTCATAGCCATAGAGTTTGCTGAATTTGAATTTCAAATGAAAAAATTAGGTTTTTGACCCCTCTTAACCTTAGAAAATTTTATAAATGCCCTTAGAAATTGAAATACTCATAACTTAGCCATTTGACCTCAGATGTTCTTGGACTCTATAAAATCCTTGAATAGCAACCAATAATAAAATGCTTAAAAATGTAGATTTTATTAGGTGAAAATTACTAAATTGCCCCTTAGATCAAAACCTTAGTTTGGACCTATAGGACCCATTTCTTATCCAAATTTGGTGTACTTACTGTCTATCTTTATGTTAGACAGTAAGGAATCATTTGGCAATAAGGAATTCTAATTTGGAGCCTTAAATCAAAAAGTAGCTTTTTAGACCCTTAAGTCAGGAGAAAAATGGTCATGTTGCTCAAAATTTAGGTTAAGTATCCTTAACCACTAAGATATTAATTAGATCATTAAAATCAGTAATAAAATTGATTTAGGATCAATTTAGGTCATAAATTTCATAATTTGAATAATTATCTAAAATCTCGCTTAAGGGCTTAAGAAAAAATCCCTAAGTAAGGTTAACATGCCTTACTTAGCAAAAATTCATTCTTAACTTTCCTAATTAAATAAAAATAGCAAATAAAAATAAATTCAATCAACTCTTAGAACATTCTTAAGTCCTTTCATTATTATCTCATTAGGAATCTTCACTTCACCTTAGGATCTGTTCATTAGGAAGAAGGATAGATATTAGGTTAGATTTTATTTATTGAATAATGGGGTTATTCAGTGAACGAAGCCTTGATTTTATTAGTTTCTAGATTTTCATAATTCTCATTTTAATTTTCTTTTTTTCCTTTAATCTTAGATTAAAAATAAGATAATCATCCTATTAAGCTTGACTTTGCTTAATAGGATTTTCCTCAATCATTAGTTCACTTAGAATTGATACCTTAGATCTTTAGACTTTACCATTGGATTATGTGTTTAAACTCTAACTCATGGTGTTTAATTCATAATCCCTAGATTAGTTAGTATTGATAAGATCTTAGCATAGAATGTCTAAATTTATTAATTAGGATGTTATGATTTATTACTTAATCTATAATGTGCCTAATTGAACTTGATTAGAACCTGATCAGTCCTAATTATTTTAACTTTTAAGGCCATGCTTCTAAGTTACACTCGATAGTAGGAATTGGAGATTCTGAACTTGTGTAATTTAAAATAGTTAGAATGGTTTAAATTAGATAACAAATAATATCACCATATTTAGTAGAGTCTCTTGCTCACTATTAAATTTTGTTGCTTTCACATTCCTTGAATTTTGTGCCTTATTCCTTGAGCATGTCATACAAGAACATTATTGCATGAAATGAAAATATAGACTATTTAGAAGAACTTTGCATTGATTTAAGTTATTGGTTGAATTTTACACATAGTACCCCAATGGGCAAGGGAAGGTGAGATAAGGATTATTTAACATCACTCATTTAGGAGTGTGTTATTAAGTTGGAACCTGGATAACATTGCAGACATGCTTGAATCCTCAGCTACTTCTGAAATTATCCACAGAAGTAAAGTAAATAATTAAAATATGAATTTGCATGTGTTAATACTTCCTCTCAGTTCAGTTGTATATATAGCCCTAACCTCCTTATTGATGCTAGGAAACTTTTGTCACCTTAGCATCCTTGTTGATGCTAAGAATCCTTTTTATTTCAGCAGGCTAGATTTAACCCTCATTTGTATGGCAAACATAACTCATTATTTCAACTTTTATTTTTGAATTCAGTTATACTTTTCTGTTTACTTTTATTTTAGTTAGCTATTTTACTTACTTGCTTATATATATATAGGATGCTAGATCTTTTGTACCTTACTATACATATCATTGTTGGATTGGTTATTTTAAATTTGCATAACTCATTTGATCATCAACATATTTAGGTTATATTTTCTTTCAGTATTTTCACTATGTCTATATATGTATTGTTTAGCCTTATTTTTAATTTACATTTGAGGTATGTTTTTTACCTCACTATTACTTAAGTTATAAATATTATTTTTATAGCTTTTCCTCTTTTTATTGTATGCTTACTGCTCCTACTTTACTTTCTTTTGCTTAAAGTGTAGGAAAATAATGATGTTAATAAATGTATAAAAATTTATCAGCCTAAAATGTACTTAGATAATTTGTTTAATAACATTTTTCTTTTATTGGCTGAGGCCTTGACATTGTGAAACCGACAATGTCAGAACCTGAGCAGTTTGGAGATTTGGTACCTGAGGAGGAGCCCTATTTGGAGGAAGCACAGCAGGGTGGAGCTGAAGACATTTATTTAATTTCTTAATATTATTGTGAGGATGAGTGATGCTTCTGCTTTATTTTAAACTTTAAATAAATGATGTAATAATATAGGTACCCTTATAACTGTGTTTTCATTTCTGTGCTATTATTTTTAATATTTTTCATTTTTATCTCTCATTTGAATTATGGTTAAGTGGTTATATTGTTTACTGTATTTACTTCCACACTCTACAAATTTATATTTACTTAGTGACTGATATTATGCATTCATTCTATGCACACCCTTCCCTTATTAGTGGATTATGGATCTTACCTAATCCAATGATAAGTAAGAGATTTGCTAGAGTGGCACACCACCCCTTAAGTCTAATCTTGTGGATTAGGGGGCTGGGCTCCACATAAACTCCTTGGACCAAAGAAATTTGAGGTAGGGATGCAATTTATTCTATTTAATTCAAGGCTAAAACTATTTTTTGAGAAGCTAAAATCAAGATGGTTGGGTCCTTTCACCATTGTTATAATTTGTCCTTATGGAGCAATAGAAATTGCATCAATAGAGGGGACATTTAAGGTAAATAGTCAATGTCTCAATCAAGCCTTATTTTATGGAAGAAAACTTATAGGAAAAAGAAGAATGGAGATTATAAGATCTTCATATGGAAGGTATCACATAACAAAAGTCAAAATTAGTCAGGCTGACAACAATAAAATCAAGAGCTGTGTGGGAGGCAACCTACGAATAATTAAGTTGTGATTTTTTGTTTCATTAATTTATTTAAGTTTTACTTTGAACATTTGTTTTTGTTTTTAATAAATCTTAGTGAAAATCATTTCTCCACTTTCTTATAATGCTGCATATTTGATTCACTACTCCAATTTTCTAGAATAATTTTTATGGCACAAATATCCATATACAATGGTACATTAAAATTATTCCAAAATATTAAAGTGCTTAATAAAACATGAACCCTAAAATTTATAAAGTTTGAAATGCTTTTTCTGAATGTAAAAGTATCATCTAATCACTATAAATACCCTTGACTCAAAACTTTATGCAGCTGAAATCCAAGTGTGGGGTGGGAATTTGAGGAGCTTTATTGAGAGGAGCAAGAAATAGTGAAATAAAGAATGTGCTAGGTGTGGGGGCCCTGTACTGATAATAAGGAAGTACGATGCTCCAACAGTGGCAAATCCCCAACTTAAGTAAAGTTAGGTAAACCCAACTTGCCTTAAGCCAAGGACTTGTCACCAAGTGTTAATTAAAGTGGCGGAAGCAATACAAAATAGAGTAACATACACATGCATACATAGTAGGAAAAAGAATGCAATATAGTAACTCATCACAATGCAGAAATAAAATACATCCAGAATTAATTATTACAAACTGAAGTTTAAAGAGAATAAAGATAACTCTCATTCTCACTGAAATAAAAGGGCAAAATCTAACTAAACAGCAGCAGCACGATCTTCCTCCTGAATCTGCTCCTCTTCTGCAGCACTGCCCATGAACACGTCTGAATCTAACATTTGTCGGTATCACAAATGCCAGGTCCCCAGCCAATAAAACAAAAAGGTTACAGTTAGACAATTGTCTAAGTACATTTTAGGCTATTTAAATGAACTGAATATTGAAAGATATCACATTAAACTATTTTTAACATACAAGCAATTATAGGGTGCAACAAGCTATACAAGAAGTGGAATACTATAAACTATTCATTTATAGCAAGCAACATGTATGTGAAGTAACATACAAAATACCAAATAAACAAGGCGAGGCTAAAAGCAAAAAAAAAAATCTGCAACTACTGAAATAAATATGATCCTAACATGATTATGATCGCAATAAAACATGCTGATTATAAAAGAACACAAGTACTGAATATGATAAAATTTTAGCATCCTAAACATGCCATTTATACATATATCTAAGCTATAAAAGTATACATACAACATGCAGATTAATATGAAAAAGAAAGGCCACTAAGACATGTGGCAAAAGCAAAGCAATATATGAAAATAAGGCCACTGAAGCATGTGGCAAAGCAAATCAGAAAACAATACAATCCATCTAAAGTAGAAATAATCCTAAGACATAGTACTGCCATACCAGCCAATAGGCCATACAGGGCCTCCAATATCCATCAAACAAAACAAAACTGAATGATATGCAATTTCAATACTAGCTTAGGATGTATCATCCATATATTAAGTTTTTCCTATTATGCTCAAGGAATAAGGCTCAATATCCAAGGTATGCTAAGCAATCTAATCAACATAAGCAAGAGACTCAATCTAGACTTATGTGATATCTATTATTATCTAATTTCCAAATCTAACTATTCTGAGAAGGTACAAGTTTAGGATCTCCAATATCCAGCTATTGAGTAGAATCTCAGAGTTACGTCCTTAAAGTCAAATATTAGAACTTAACATGTTCTAATCCAATAATCATGTGACAACTATATAATTTAAGTAAGCAAATCAATGACCTAATTTATGAATATTTTACTCTCTTACCCAAATCTTGACTAAATAAATCAAGATTTAAGAATTTAGAACTTAAACCCTATGTTGAGTTCAAATTCCAAATCCTAGGTAATATACTAGTAAGGATCTAGGGTTCACACTTAACACCCAAAATTAAAGGTGAAGAGTCCTATAAGCTGCAGGATTCAGGAACTAAGAACTTAGTGAAAGGCTATTCTACTGATTATAAGATAAAATAATTAATTAAGAACTTGAGAATCTAAGATCTATATTCAACCTTTAAGATAATTTCATTATCTTATTGATTGAATCATCCTATACCCACATGGAAGGTTTGAAAAGATTAAACAATCAATCATTAAAGAATTTCAATTGGAGGTGGTTTAGTTTAAATTGAAGATCTAAGTCTAAGATCTAAGATCTAAAGATCTGAAGTTTGATCACTTTAGACTTCTAATTAGAGTTTTGACTTAAGAGTTTCCATTTGTGATTTTCTTTAAAATCAAGTTCATAATTAACTATAAGGAGCTTATTAAGGTTAAAATTGACAATTCCAAGTATTAGATTAACACTAAACTCATATTGATCTTCTTAGATTACTTGAGATCTAAGGGTCTGAGTTTTTATCACTTTAGATCTTAAGCTAAGATTTTACTTAGACAATTCCAATTACTTTTCTTTTAGCACTTAATTCTTAAGTTATCTTAACTGAACTTATTTAATGAGATAATTGACCATTTCAATTATTAGATTTAAAGTTTAAATTCCATATGATCCTTATAATTAAAACTTAAGATCTTAGTATCTTAATTAAGGTTTTAATGAAGACCTCATGATTCATGATCACATTAGCACTATTATTATTCTAGGATTTCAAGAACATTTCCAATCTACTTTATAGTGGTTTATTTAAATTTTCAATCCTTAAAGAACACTAAATCACATTTTGGTCAAAATGACCAAAATGCCTCTCTTTAGGCTAAAATTGACATTTTAGGGTTTAATTACCCAAATTTGTTCTAATCTATTTTAATGTGTTTCATATTACTTAGTGTAGTGGGAAACACCCTTAATTTAGGTTTTGATGACCTAATTGATCTTAATTAGCACTAATCACTTAATTAAGCTACTTATGGTGATTAGTGAAATTAGGGCATTCTAGGGCAATCCAACCTTACACTTGGGTTGTACTAGGTCTAATATGATATTAGGAACCATCCCCACCCAAATCAGAGGCTTAATTATTGTTTAATACACTAATCCTTGATTAGGGTGATTAAGGAGTGATTAAGAAAATTAATTATCCAAAATTAATTTTTAAGGATCTAGAATTATTCCTTAGGGTACAAGGAGCAATCAGAGCCCTTAATCTAATATATTGGATAATTAGATAATTTTATATGATTTATTTAAGAACAAAGAAGATTTGACAAATATTTTTAAATCCAACTATTGGATCTGAGATTTTATTTTATATTCAGATTCCTTGAATTTTTCTGATTCAAATGGTATATTGGATCATACCATTTGGATTTATATAACTAAAATTATTTCATTAATTTATTATGTATTTTTATTTAAATGAAAATCATAGGATTTATTTTCTGTTTTTAATTTCCCTAAGGAAATTAAATCCAGAAATGAAATTATTTACTGTCGGTCCAAAATCAAAACGCGCGGGTCGGGGGTCGACCTGGCCCAAAATCGCCGTCTTATTCCTCTCCGGTCACGCCACGCCCCGATTTCGATGGCTACACGATCCCTGACCTCAGACGCGTCGATTAAACCAAGAAGCCCTAACTGGGAGGCACTGGATCGCCAGATGGTTGTTCGGCCGAAAACCTCCAGAAGGCGCACCTGTGAGGAGATAATTCTCCTCGCAAAGTCCACGAGTCTCCACAATCTCGATCCCTACACGTTCAGGGGTCGACGAGGAAGCGATAGGGCAAAATGAGGAGCTCTGGTGTGGTCTAGATCGCTGGGGTGCTACTAGGCATTTTCTGTCATTTAGACCTGCGACTGGTTCGGTCGATTCCAGTCGAATCGATCAAACTGGTCGAGTTCACCCCTCGATACCAGCTCACAATTATTGCCCAGACGATCTTAGTACCAATTAGACAATTAATTTTAACTGGAAACATCGAATTAGGTGAACCATAAATTTCATCTGGCGGTGCGTACAGACGACGTATTCACCGTCTGGTTCACTGCCAGACCACACTTGCCAACTCGATCATCCACAGAGGAGTTAAGGTAAGGTCCTACTCAGCATATAAGGCTTGCGAAGAGGCGAGTCGAGCTAAATCCAGCTCGACAAAGAGAAAGGGAAGAAAGGCTATACCTTGGGTCGAAGAATCGCAGCGATGAAGGCAATGCCGATAGCCTAGATCGCACCAGAGGCCTGAAGGAGCTTGGCAAGGGGGTCTGAACTCCAGACCACGCCCTCTATCAGCTGTACGCAGCAGTCCAGACGCCGGGTATGCCGAGAGCTCCAATTGCTTCAGCCGAGAGATGGGGAGATCACAGTGATCAAAGGAGCTCACCGTGAGGCTTGGAAGGTATTTATAGGCTCTAGGAGGGCTTAGGCGTGGAGGCCAGGGCTCAGGCTTGAAAATTGGCTCGGCCCGAGGCTCCTCCCTGGATTTCCAAAATTGGGAAGGTCCAGGCCTCCTGGCTCAGCCGACTAGGCTCGGCCACTTACGAGAAGGTGCCAACGGTCAAGCTGACCTGGCGAGGGGAGTGCCAGACAGGGATTACGTGGAGAATTTCTGCAAATTTTTCCTGTCGGGATGGGATCCTCTGGGGACGAAGATGAACAGTAGTGGGGGTCGCTAGGGCCGTCTGATGGATCGTTAGTTAAAGCAGGACGGCTCTGATCACCCGACATCTAACGGTCGTGCGTGGGATTGGATCGGCCGTCGGATCTGATCCGGGGATCAAATGGGCAATCAGGTTTACTTAAGCGGATGGATTAAGAGCCGTCGGATCAGTTCTTTGAACCACGGAACGGTCGAAATCTAATGGATCTGATCGAAGGCGCAAGCCGTTGGATCGAAACGCGCTGAGATGCGTGCTAGCGATCCTACGGGCGCAAAGTCGTGCGCCGCTGTCGGGACCCCGCAGCAGATTTGTCACGGTCCCTGACAGCGAATCCCAGGAATTAATTTATTTAATTTAAATTAATTTTAATTTAAATAAATCCAATTAAATAATATATAATTATCTTAAATTATCTAAATCCAATTTAGGACCAAATGAGCTCCAAAAATTTTCAAAAATTCACCCTTAGCTAATTAGGGTATGAAGAATTCAAAAATGAAATCAGATTTCAATTTGGAGATCAAAATAATTTAGGTATTTTTTAGGGCTTAAAAATAGCCAAAAATGCTAAATTTTCCAATTTAGCCCCGGTTGATTTCAAACTTCTAGGTTTAAGTTTAAATGACCCATTGAATCCAATGTAATCAAAATTAGAACTTAGTTTTGCTTAATTAAACCAGGTTTTGCTAGGGTAACAACCTAGGGTTGTTACAGACTCCCTCACTTAAGAACGATGTCGTCCCCGACATCACCTAAGTGAAGAAAGATTTGGTTGGAATAACACAAGTTTAAATACAGAAAAGAACAGTACCTGAGTTTGAAAAGAGTTGGGGATATTTATTATGCATATCCACCTCTTTCTCACAAGTAGATTCTTCTATTGTTCGATTCTTCCACTGAACTTTAACCATAGGTATTGAACGGTTCCTTAGCTGCTTTTGATAATGAGCTAAGATTCTGACAGGTTCTTCAACATATGAAAGATCGGGTTGAATCTCTACTGCTGGAAGTTGAACGAGGTGAGAAGGGTCTCAAAGACATCTTCTCAAAGATGATACATGAAATACGTTGTGAACAGCTGTAAAGCCATCAGGTAGGCTTAGTTGATAAGCAGATGACCCTACCTTGGCCAAGATTTTAAAAGGTCCAACATAGCGGGGACTAAGTTTCCCAGTTACACCAAATCTGAAAACACCCTTCATTGGGCTGACCTTAAGATAAGTAGAATCTCCCACATTGAATTCTAGAGGCGATGGTGAGAGTTATGATGCTTACTTTGACGATCTTGAGCTGAACGAATTCTCTGCTAAATTAACTTGATCTTACTGCTGGTTTCTTCTACCAATTCTGAACCAAATAGTTGAACACTTCCTGTTTCAGACCAGGTTAGTGGAGTACTGCATTTTCTACCATACAAAGCTTCATATGGAGCCATCTTAATACTGGCTTGAAAACAGTTGTTGTAGGCAAATTCCACTAACAGGATGTGATCTTCCTAGGAACCAGCAAAATCATGAATACAAAGCCTAAGCAAATCTTCCAGAACTTGATTTACCCTTTCAGTTTGACCATCTGTTTGATGCACAGCTTGCCAAAACTTAGAAGTAAACCTACTATCTCTATCTGATACGATTGACTTTGGAATCCCATGCAATCTAACAATTTCCTTGATGTAGAGTTTTGCTAACTTTTCTACAGAATCAGTTTGACGGATAGGAAGGAAATGTGCTGATTTAGTCAAGCGGTCTACTATAACCCAGATCACATCAGCACCTGATTTTGCACGAGGCAATCCCATGACAAAGTCCATGGATATATCAAACCATTTCCATTCAGGAATATCTAATGGATGCAAAAGACCACCAGGTCTTTGGTGTTCGGCCTTTACCAAATTATAGGCATGGCATTTGGCCACAAAGTCAGCTACATCTTTCTTCATACCTGGCCACCAAAATGATTGCTTCAAATCTTGATACATCTTAGTACTGCCTGGGTGAATATGATACCCAGAATTATGGCCTTCGACTAAAACCTCTTGATGCATGGACTTAGGAATCCACAATCGATTACCTTGATAAACTACACCATTCTGCAATTGCAAATCCTGACGATGACCACCTTCAATATCTGCTTTAAATTTCAAATACTCATCATCCTTGGTTTGCGAGATGGAGACATCTCGGTGGAAAGTAGGTTCCACATTAATATTTGCTAATAGCAAACTCAACATATCGCTATTAATGGGAGAAATCTCGAGCTTACGAATTCAGGTTCTAAGAAACTGGAGGCAATCATAGAGGTTAGAGTAGCACGACGACTAAGAGCATCGGCCACTACGTTAGCCTTTCCTGGATGATATTGAATGCTAAGATCATAATTGCTAATGAGCTCCAACCATCTTCTCTGGCGGCAATTCAATTTTCTCTGGGTGAAGATGTACTTCAAACTTTGATGATCATTGAAAATTGAACATTGCACTCCGTACAGGTAGTGACGCTATATTTTTAAGGCAAATATTACGGTTGCAAGTTCAAGATCATGAACTAGATAATTTCGCTCATGGAGTTTTAGTTGATGAGAGGTGTAAGCAATTACCTTACCCTCTTGCATTAAAACATAACCTAGACCGATTCTAGAGGCATCGATATATACCTGATAGTTCATACCTTCCTTAGGTATAACAAGAACTAGAGCGGTAGATAGAGCATCCTTTAGGGTTTGAAACGCTTCCTCGCACTCTGGGCTCCAAATGAATGGGACAGCCTTTTGAGTTAGTTTAGTCAATGGTGAAGCAATCTGAGAAAAGCCCTTAACCAACTTCTTGTAGTATCCCACTAATCTCAGGAAACTTCTAATGTCGGTGACAGACTTAGGTTGAGCCCAGTCCTGAATAACTTTTACTTTGCTCTGATCTACTCGAATTCCCTGAGCATCGACTACCTGCCCCAAAAATGCAATGGAGTTAAGCCAGAACTCGCACTTGGAGAACTTGGCATAAAGTTGATGCTCACGCAAGGTTTCCAACACTAACCTCAGATGTTCTTGATGGTCTCTCAGAGTTTTAGAATAAATGAGGATATCGTCAATAAAGACGATCACAAACTTGTCCAGATATGGTTTTAGCACGCGCTGCATTAAATCCATAAAGATTGATGGTGCATTGGTGAGTCCGAATGACATCACCAAAAACTCGAAGTGTCCATAATGAGTACGGAACGCAATGTTCCCTACATCGTCTTCCTTTACTCGTAGCTGGTGGTATCCAGATCTTAAATCGATCTTGGAAAATATCACGGCTCCGGATAATTGGTCGAACAAATCATCAATTCTCGGCAGTGGGTATTTGTTCTTTATGGTGACCTTGTTCAGTTCATGATAATCTATGCACATACGCATGGATCCATCCTTTTTTTTCACAAATAAAACTGGCGCTCCCCAAGGAGACATGCTTGGCCTAATGAGCCTTTATTCAAGAGCTCTTGCAACTGCACATTGAGTTCCTGAAGCTCCTTAGGTGCCATTCTATAAGGTGCTTTGGATATTGGCTGTGTACCCAAAATCAATTTAATAGAAAATTCCACTTCTCTGAAAGGAGGTACACCAGGCAATTCTTCTGGAAATACATCGGCAAATTCTTTAACTACTTTACAATTAGCAAGGGAGATATTTTCTTTTGTTTCACCCATCATGGTGACTAAGTAGGCACTACAACCCTTGACAATCAGTTGTTCAGCTTTAATAGCATTTATTAAAGATAACTGCGTGCTAGTTTTTCCTACAAATGTTTCAGGCTTACCCTGAGAATGGAGAGTGATTCTCTTTTTATGGTAGTTTATCACAGAATTATTGCCACTGAGCCAATTCATTCCGAGGATGATGTTAAAGTAAGCTATTGGTAGGATGATTAGCTTAGCCTGAAATTCTTGATCGTTTATCGGGACTTTGATATTGCAAAATTTATGAGCACTTAGCTGAATTCCTGATGGAAGTCCAACACTCAATTTTTGTGCTAGGTTATATGCGTGAAGTTTAAGATTATTAGTAAATTGTTCTGAGATGAATGAGTGACTGGCACCCGTATGGAACAATACATTACAAGGATGGTTATTGAAATAAAGTGTGCCTAAATTTACACAGTTTCGCATTAACAACTTGAAAATATTTAAAAGACAGAAAGGCAATGTAATAGGAGAGGTTTAAAAGTGTGTACCTGAAACCACATTGTTATCTTCGGCAGCTTTGATAGGAGTTAAGGCAAATACTAGTGCCGGTCCAACAAGACGATTGTTAGTCTGCCGTCGCTGGAAATTCTGAGAATTGGGAGTTGGTGGCAGTGTGTGAGCCACTTCAGAAACAGGGGCTGGCATTATGGCCAGATTTGGTTCCCTCTGATTCAGTGGAGTTGCTCGGAACACTTGCTTCTTATGATACGGCTTCATTTGAACTCCGTCTATTGTTTCTGTGTGGTCGCACTGATAGAACCGATGGCCTGTGCACTCACAATTAAAACATCTCTGGCCAAAGTGGTAACACTTGCCATACGGGTGTGGTTTAGTACAATTTGAGCTTGTTCGGCAGTAGGTGCTGCTTCCAGCTGATACACTTTTGCGGGGTTGGATCCGTGTCTCTTGAAATTTCCTCGCTGGTTCAGAGTGGTTTGCGCTTTTTGTTTATGATCTTCTTCGGATTGGTGATGCTCAATCACCTTAGTCGTTTCCACTAGTTTGAAGAAGCTAGTTAGACAGAGCGGCACTATTTGATTCTTCAATGAACTTCTGAGCCCACAAAGAAAGTGGTGGCACTTTGCTGACTCAGAATGGGTGACTTCTGGTGCGAAACGAATTAATCTACGGAACTCTCTTTCGTATTCCACCACTAAGCGACTTCCTTGAGTCAACCTCATGATTGTATCTGCAATCATGTTTTGTGCAGATGGAGGAACGAACTCAGTCTTGAAGGCTTCAACAAATGCATCCCAAGGAATGTCGTCTAGTTTATAATCAATGAACTGGGTATTCCTGACTTCTTCCCACCAATATTCTGCCTCGTCATGGAACAAATGGGTGGTGAGACGGATGGCTTCGGAGTTCGAAATTTTCAGACCAATCAAATCCTTCTCCACGGCCTTCAGCCAATCGGATGTATCCATCGGGGACAGGTTCCCACCAAAGGTTGGAGGTCGTAACCTCAAAAAATTATGGAGGAGATTATCTGCTGAATGGTGTGAAGATGAAGCAACTTGTGGAGCATGGACTGTCAGAGTAGCGACAGTGACTGGGGTTATACGATCATTCAATAATTTCTGCATGACTAGTGCCTGTTGAGCTTGGTTTTCTAAGAGAGTTGCCACCATGGCTCGCAGATGAGCCACCTTATCACCAGAACTACTGGAGGCTACAGTGTTCTTGATAGGAGTAACGGTGGGTGGTGATCCAGAATCCATTCTAGTTTATTTAAGAAAAGAACAAACTCAGAATTTACTCTAAGGAAGGGAAATCAAAAATCTTTCATTAATCATAGAATTTAGAAATTACAATGCCAAAACTGTAAATGAAATAACATTTAACCTAATTATCATTCAAACATTATCAATGTACTATGCACTAAAGGCTACAAAAAAAATCCTCAAAGGTGACTTCTCGACGCCTCCTATTACGTTGCTTCTCGAGCTTTGCCATAGTCTCATACCACCACACTCCAGCGTAGTCCACCATCAGGTCAGTCACAATATCTACATAAAGTGACTCGGGACACTCTATGTGTTCCAAAATGGACTCCACTCAGCTCAACCATTCTTGCGCGTATATGGGAAAGTTGAGCCCTCGGTATACAACTTGTTGTAGAAGCTTCTCCAGAACCAAAATTCCTTTTGATGAAACTCCTTCAATTTGCCCTTTGCTTTCCTGCCTCCATTTAAAGCTACAGCTCCAAACTCTCATGAAGGCACACTGATAATAATCTATATCGGACTCTTCAGATCCCATTTGACTCTAGGGACAGAATTTTATTATATTTGTTTTAGACTCCAAATGAATAAATTTATTATGATGGGAGTATTCTCCTCTTTCATTTCGCATGGAGTTACTGACACTACTATGTTATGGATGTCACATATATTGATGCGTGTATTTTAGAAGAACGATCCATTAGGTAGAAAGGAATCATAGATCCCATTCTGACATCTTATGGTGTTCTCTAATACCAACTATGGGGCCCTCGTACTAATAATAAGGAAGTACGGTGCTCCAATTGTGGCAAATCCCCAACTTAAGTAAAGTTAGGTAAACCCAACCTGCCTTAAGCCAAGGACTTGTCACCAAGTGCTATAACATTCATCAATATAAATATCAAAGTGGCGAAAGCAATACAAAATAGAGTAACATCCACAAGCATACATAGTAGGAAAAAGAATGCAATATAGTAACTCATCACAATACAGAAATAAAATACATCCATAATTAATTATTACAAACTGAAGTTTAAGGAGAATAAAGATAACTCTCATTCTCACTGAAATAAAAGGGCGAAATCTAACTAAACAACAGCAGCACTATCTTCCTCCTGAATCTGCTCCTCTTCTGCAGCACTGCCCACGAACATGTCTGAATCTAACATTTGTCAGTATCATAAATGCCAGGGCCTCAGCTAACAAAATAAAAAGGTTACAGTTATACAATTGTCTAAGTACATTTTAAGCTATTTAAATGAACTAAATATTGAAAGATATCACATTAAACTATTTTTAACATACAAGCAATTATGGGGTGCAACAAGCTATACAAGAAGTGAAATACTATAAACTATCCATTTATAGCAAGCAACATGTATGTGAAGTAATATACAAAACACCAAATAAATAAGGTGAGGCTAAAAGCAAAAAAAAAATCTGCAACTGCTGAAATAAATATGATTCTAACATGATTATGATCGCAATAAAACATGCTGAGTATAAAAGAACACAAGTATTGAACGTGATAAAATTCTAGCATCCTAAACATGCCATTTATACATATATCTAAGCCATTAAAGTATACATACAACATGCAGATTAATATGAAAAAGAAAGGCCACTGAGATATGTGGCAAAAGCAAAGTAATATATGAAATAAGGCCACTGAAGCATGTGTCAAAGCAAATCAGAAAACAATACAATCTAGCTAAAGTAGCAATAAGCCTAAGACATAGTACTGCCATACCAGCCAATAGGCCATACAGGCCTCCAATATCCATTAATCAATCCCCAGCCCAGCCATCCAAATATGCTAGGTCTAAGTCCAGTCTATACAATACTACTACTGAAGAGGTAGACTAAGCTAGGACATATTCTACTAACTATAAATAAAACAATATTGAATGATATCCAATTTCAATACTAGCTTAGGATGTATTATCGATATCCTAAGTTTTTCCTATTATGCTCAAGGAATAAGGCTCAATATCCAAGGTATGCTAAGCAATCTAATCAACGTAAGCAAGAGACTCAATCTAGACTTATGTGATATTTATTGTTATCTAATTTCCAAATCTAACTATTCTGAGGAGGTACAAGTTTAGGATCTCCAATATCCAGCTATCGAGTAGAATCTCAAAGTTACGTCCTTAAACTCAAATATTAGAACTTAACAAGTTCTAATCCAATAATCATGTGATGACTATATAATTTAAGTAAGCAAATCAACGACCTATTTTATGAATATCTTACTCTCTTACCCAAATCTTGACTAAATAAATAAAGATTTAAGAATTTAGAACTTAAACCCTATGTTGAGTTCCAATTCCAAATCCTAGGTAATATATTAGTAAGGATCTAGGGTTCACACTTAACACCCCAAATTAAAGGTGAAGAGTTCTATAAGCTGCAGGATATATGAACTAAGAACTTAGTGAAAGGCTATTCTACTGATTATAAGATAAAATAATTAATTAAGAACTTGAGAATCTAAGATCTATATTCAACCTTTAAGATAATTTCATTATCTTATTGATTGAATTATCCTATACCCACATGAAAGATTTTAAAAGATTAAACAATCAATCATTAAAGAATTTCAATTGGAGGTGGTTTAGTTCAAATTGAAGATCTAACTCTAAGATCTAAGATCTAAAGATCTGAAGTTTGATCACTTTAGACTTCTAATTAGAGTTTTGACTTAAGAGTTTCCATTTGTGATTTTCTTTGGAATCAAGTTCATAATTAACTATAAGGAGTTTATTAAGGTTAAAATTGACAATTCCAAGTATTAGATTAACAGTAAACCCATATTGATCTTCTTAGGTTACTTGAGATCTAAGGGTTTGAGTTTTGATCACTTTAGATCTTAAGCTAAGATTTTACTTAGACATTTCCAATTACTTTTCTTTTAGCACTTAATTCTTAAGTTATCTTAACTGAACTTATTAATGAGATAATTGACCATTTTTATTATTAGATTTAAAGTTTAAATGCCATATGATCCTTATAATTAAAACTTAAGATCATAGTATCTTAATTAAGGATTTAATGAAGACCTCATGGATTCATGATCACATTAGCACTATTATTATTCTAGGATTTCAAGAACATTTCCAATCTACTTTATAGTGGTTTATTGAAATTTTCAATCCTTAAAGAACACTGAATCACATTTTGGTCAAAATGACCAAAATGCCCCTCTTTAGGCTAAAATTGACATTTTAGGGTTTAATTACCCAAATTTGTTCTAATCTATTTTAATGTGTTTCATATTACTTAGTGTAGTGGGAAACATCCTTAATTTAGGATTTGATGACCTAATTGATCTTAATTAGCTCTAATCACTTAATTAAGCCACTTATAGTGATTAGTGAAATTAGGGCATTCTAGGGCAATCCAACCTTACACTTGGATTGTACTAGGTCTAATATGATATTAGGAACCATCCCCACCCAAATTAGAGGCTTAATTATGGTTTAATTCACTAATTCTTAATTAGGTTGATTAAGGAGTGATTAAGAAAATTAATTATCCAAAATTAATTTTTAAGGGTCTGGAATTGTTCCTTAGGGTATAAGGAGCAATCAGAGCCCTTAGTCTCATAAATTGGATAATTAGATGATTTTATATGATTTATTTGAGAACAGAAAAGGTTTGACAAATATTTTTAAATCCAACCATTAGATCTGAGATTTTATTTTATATTCAGATTCCTTGAATTTTTTTGATTCAACTGGTATGTTGGATCATACCATTTGGATTTATATAATTAAAGTTATTTCATTAATTTATTCTGTATTTTTATTTAAATGAAAATCATAGGATTTATTTTCTGTTTTTAATTTTCCTAAGGAAATTAAATCCAGAAATGAAATTATTTACTGTCGGCCCAAAATCAAAACGCGTGGGTCGGGGGTCGACCCGGCCCAAAATTGCCGTCTTCTTCCTCTCACTCGCGCCCGCTGCCCAAACCCTAGGGCCGACTTCCAGCGCCAAATTCTTCGCACTCCGGTCACGCCACGCCCCGATTTTGACGGCTACACGATCCCTGACCTCAGACGCGTCGATTAAACCAAGAAGCCATAACTGGGAGGCACTGGATCGCCAGATGGCTGTTCGGCCGAAAACCTCCAGAAGGCAAACATGTGAGGAGATAATTCTCCTCATAGAGTCTACGAGTCGCCACGATCTCGATCCCTACAAATTCAGGGATCGACGAGGAAGCGATAGGGCAAAACGAGGAGCTCTGGGGTGGTCTGGATCGCTGGAGTGCTACTAGGAATTTTCTACCGTTTAGACCTGCGTCTGGTTCGGTCGATTCTAGTCGAATCGATCGAACTGGTCGAGTTCACCCCTCGATACCAGCTCACAATTATTGCCCAGACAATCTTAGTACCAATTAGACAATTAATTTTAACTGGGAATGCCAAATTAGGTGAACCAGAAATTTCATCTGGCGGTGCGTACAGACGACGAATTCATCGTCTGGTTCACTGCCAGACCACACTTGCCGACTCGATCGTCCACGTAGGAGTTAAGGTAAGGTCCTACTCAGCATCTAAGGCTTGCAAAGAGACGAGTAGAGCTGAATCCAGCTCGATAGAGAGAAAGGGAAGAAAGGCTGTACCTCGGGTCGAAGAATCGCAGCTACGAAGGCGATGCCGATAGCCTAGATCGCGCCAGAGGCCTGCAGGAGCTTGGCAATGGGGTATGAACTCCAGACCATGCCCTCTATCAGCTGTACGCAGCAGTCCAGATGCTGGGTATGCTGAGAGCTCCAATTGCTTCAGCCGGGAGATGGGGGAGATCTCAGTGAGCAAAGGAGCTCACCGTGAGGCTTGGAAGGTATTTATAGGCTCTAGGAGGGCTTAGGTATGAGGCCGGGGCTCGGGCTTGGAAATTGGCTCTGCCCGAGGCTCCTCCCTGGATTCCCAAAATTGGGAAGGTTCAGGCCTCCTGGCTCAGCCGGCTAGGCTAGACCACTTACGGGAAGGTGCCAACGGTCAAGCTGACCTGGCGAGGGGAGTGGCAGACAGGGATTACATGGCAAATTTCCGCAAAATTTTTCCTATCGGGACAGGATCCTTTGGGGACGAAGATGAATAGTAGCGGGGGTCGCCAGGGCCATCTGATAGATCATTAGTTGACGCGGGACGGCAGTGATCATCCGACATCTAACGGTCTCGCGTGGGATTGGATCGGCCGTCGAATCTGATCCGGGGATTGAATGAGCGATCGGGTTTACTTAGGCAAATGGATTAATAGCCGTCGGATCAGATCTCAGAACCACGGAATGGTCGAGATCTAACGGATCTGATCGAAGGCGCAAGCCGTTGGATTGAAACGCGCTGAGATGCGTGCTAGCGATCCTACGGGCGCAAAGCCGTGCGCCCCTGTCGGGACCCCGCAGCGGATCTGCCGCGGTTCCGACAGTGATTCCCAGGAATTAATTTATTTAATTTAAATTAATTTTAATTTAAATAAATCCAATTAAATAATATATAATTATCTTAAATTATCTAAATCCATTGTAGGACCAAATGAGCTCCAAAAATTTCCAAAAATTCACCCTTAGCTAATTAGGGTATGAGGAATTCAAAAATGAAATTAGATTTCAATTTAGACATCAAAATAATTTAGGTATTTTTCAAGGCTTAAAAATAGCCAAAAATACCAAATTTTCCAATTTAGCCCTGGTTGATTTCAAACTTCTAGGTTTAGATTTAAATGACCCATTGAATCCAATGGAATCAAAATTAAAACTTAGTTTTGCTTAATTAAGCTAGGTTTAGCTTGGGTAACAACCTAGGGTTGTTACACTAGGTTTCTTGAAAACTTTATGTATGCAATGAATGATTAGAAGAAGGGATGAAAAAAAATGTCTCTCCCTTGGATTGAGAGCTAAGAGAAAATGAAGGGATGAAGTAAAATATCTCTCCAAAAAAGAAAAAGATGAGAAAACCAGGATGACAAAAAATATTGTAGCTCCCCGTCCCGTTGCCGCGTGTAGAAGAGATAATCATAATCAATTTTGGCGGCGGAACGGTGCGCCACTCGGGAGGGGATATCCCATCTCCCCGAATAGCTGAAACTAACACTAAAAAAAAACTCATCTAAAGGGATGCTAACTCAACCCCAAAGGAGGATCGAGAGCTAATACTTAAGATACAAGTACATTCTTATCCTAAGTATTAGACAAATACAAACAATGGATTTAGAATATAATATGAAGAATCCAATATATGTATAAAATATCAGTATTTCTAGTATACTGATCACATCACAATACCAAGTATAAGTAGTATATAAACAAAGTGTGGAAGCTAAAGCAAATATCCAAAAAAATTTGTCATAGAAGCTGAATGAAATATTCATCTCAGAAAAGAAAAGAAAACACATCCAGAATTATTACAAATAATTTACTGAAATAAAAGAAATGAGTCTAAGTACTGAATTGAAATAGTAACTAAGCAAAATAGTAAAACTAGAGAAGAGTTCACTAGTGCTCCACGAACTCCTCCTGAATCTCTTGAGAGTCCTTCTGACCTGGCTCAATATGCTACTCAAAATCTAGCAAATTGCCGGATCCCAAAAGTACAACGTGTTAGATAATAAGTATAACACATCGAAACTGATCTAAACAGTTTTAGTTATTCACTTAACATTTAAATAATAAAAACAAACTGTAAAAATACTAAAAATAACTGAAAGAAATAAACTGTACAAAATTAAAGTAAAGCAAATTAAAGTTGAATTATAACTGAATACTAAAAGTAAATAAAATAGCAATGATCTGAAACTGAGTAATAACATGTAAAATAATTATGTATGTCACTTAAGTCATGCTTCTGATTATGCCATAAAAATTGAATGCGACTGATATGCTATTGAAGTATCACTGAATTTTCATGGATATATAGTCTACTGTCTATATACATCTTATTAGAAACTATAATTTACTGTGATGCCTGAACATCCTGAATTTCCCATGTTGATGTATGCAACTTTTCATAATTCATATAATTAATCAATAATACACATACCCATGCTTATGCTTATGCTCATGTTTCTAAGACTACATGTATTAAAATCCAAAAAAAATCCAAAAAATGTTTTAAAATTAGGTAATGAATCAAATGTCTCCATTGTGTAGAATCCATCCAAATGGATTTTGACACCTATGTCTAATTTCTAATAACTAGCTTTGCTTAGGATTTTACTTAAATTTATTAGTTGGAAAGGTTGTATACACATGGTTGTATATTTCCAAGAAAGGTGGATTTAACACATAGCTTATTTAAAATTGCACTTATCGAAGTGAACTTTGATAGGAGGCAGAACCCAGTCGTAGTTTATATCTCAAGCTAAGTTGTTAAATAACCTAATTCCAAGCATACTTAGTGTTCTACACAAGGTGACTTCATATACTTAGTTTGTTTCAACTACTCTTATCGAAGCGCACTACAATAACAGGCAGAACCCAGTCGCAGTTTATATCTCAAACTAAGGATTTAGTTCACTAATTGTAACACTCTTAGTCTTGGAAAATTTACTCTATCAGGACTGTATTTGTCTAATCCCTCGGGATAGCACCTGATCATCAATCCACATTGGAGTGACTCAACTAATCCTGAATATTGCTGAAGTGACTCATCACCATAGGTATACATTATCATATCTAACTAATAATTTAAGTTCTATCAATTATATTTAGCAACTAAGGATTTACCAAAACTATGAATATTGACTCTAATTGGGTGAATCCTACACAAGGTTCCATGAGTGTGACCAAGAGGCCACTCAAAATAGGTTACTACCACATGGGAGAAATCTCATTCTAAGGACTTTGGGTGATCCTACCACAAGGGTTTTAAGATTATCTTCTAATGCTAAGAAGGATCATCTAAGTTCCTATCTCAAGATATAATAACAAGTTTTTCCTACCTCATGTGTGTTAACAATTATTAAGGCTATTATTATTACCATAAAAAAATATAATGTAAGATCATCAAGACCTTACATATCTAACATTTATGCTAAAATACATAAGTTTTATTCATTAAGCTTGTTTTGATCAAATTAGATGGGTAAACCCATCTAATCAATACCTATACTACAATTATGAGATATAATCAAGAGTATTATTAAGATTTGATCTTGTGACAAATCAACTTAGTTTTATAATTAGCTTTAAACTAAGAGTCTTATATAATCAAAAATTAAAGATCTAAAATTCAAGTTCATATACTTAATTACACATGTTCTTTAATTACCTTGGCACTTCTAATTTAATGAATTAATCTCAATGTCAAATCATATACATTATTGGAATCATGTTAGTTAAGTTATCTTAAAATCAACTTTAAGAGTTTAGATCTTAATCAAGCAGGTTAGGGTTTAACCCCTAACCTTACCCAATTAAGACCAATTATTGATTTATAGATTAATAGCCAATCAATGCATTATTGTGTGTATTATTGATGTCAAATTTCAGGTTTAGATTAAATATCATTTACTTAATCAAGGTCTTAAGATTCTTATGTACAATTATAGTTTAATATTAATTTAAATAAATCAAGGTGTCCAATCAATGCTAAAGTTATCTAACATACACCCTAACATTATGAAAGCATAGATATATAAAGTGACATAAAATAGAAAATAATTAAGGCTAACCAAATCCTAAATCAAACCAAAGGGATTAGCACTTGATTACAAATCAAAAAAACTTAAGTTTCAAGCAATTTGGTTATTTAGTTCTACTTGATCATACAAATAATCAAATATTTAAACATTAACATTTGGCACAACAATATTTGAGTAAAACTTTAGAGATTTTAGCACATGCTATAAAGGATAAATTTTCACATTTGAATTTCACATAAAAATTTATACAATATTTAATTTTACTAAAACTAGGTTCAAATTTGATATATTTCGGCCCCATTAGTGTCCTAGGGTCCTTAAATGCAAAAAATGTGAAGTTTTGGCCATTTCGGACTCTTCTGGGCACTTTCGGGCAATTCTGGGGGCTACGGCGCGCCGTAGGGCCTTCTGGCCGAAAGGCAGGAGCGACGGTACGCTATGGAGCACTACGGTGAATTGCAGCACTGTGGCGCGCCGCAGCGCTTTCAAGCGCTGCGGCGCGCGACGTTGCTTGATTCATCGAGGTGTGGGTGCTACGACGCGCTAGGGAATGCTTGCAGCAGGCGCTGCAGCGCACTATAGTGGATTTCATTTAATTTTATCAAAATATTTTTATGCTTCATAAATTATTACGCCGCTACAGTGCGCTACGGCGCGCTATGGTGCACTGGAGCACCTGACAATAATTTTGCTTGTGCAAAAACTGTAATGGGTCTCCTTTCGCACCCAAATACTCCTAATTTTGGGCACCTCACGAGTGGTGCCATATACCGATGGAAATGTTTTTCTGAGACCTTTCTATTGATATCAAAATTGATATGAATAGATTATTCTATCAAGCAAAAATTGATGTCCTAGCTACAGGTATACAAAAATTACACAATTTTTGACAGTTTTTTCTAATGGATAACAAGCTTCGACCTGACTCATTTGAGTCCGATTGAAGCTCAACGGTCACACATAAATCCCATACAATAGCTAATGATCATGCCAATCATAGTATTATGATAATCAAAAGACTTAAGCACAAAGAAGAGTAAGCAAAAGGGTTACCTTTGATTAGAAAGAAGAATAGAACTCTATTTTTTCTTCAAGAATTTGGAGAAAGGGAGCTTCTTCTTCGGCACAGAGCTCAGCGATGGAGAAAGGAGGAGAAGCTTCAGCTTATGGGTAAGGAAAGAAAGGAGAGGAGGGCTAAGGCTTCTTTTTAAAGAGAAGGAGGGGGGAGGCTCCATCATGAGCCCTCCAATCAAGCATGTAAAAGGTGAGGGAAGGAGAGGGGTAGCTTCAGCTTCTTATGAATGCCATGGAGGGGGTATGGGGCACCGAACTAAGGAGAGGAGACGGGTCCCATGCAACAGGAGGAAGAAGTAAAATGCATTTAAATGAATAATTAATTATTCATTTCTAACATTTAATTTATTAAAATTCAGATTTAATAAATGCGCTTCGAAAAATTCCAAAAATTTACCCCTAGCTAATTTGGGGGGTGAGAAATTTAACGGCGAAGTCGAATTTACGATTATTTAATAATTCTATTTTTCTGTGCAATTAGTTTACATTAAAATATTTACAAAATACGACTACTTCTAAATGCATCCAAAACATCATCACCCCTAGCTAATTTAGGAGTGACGATTGCAACGGCAAAGTCAGATTTTTATTTTGTGGTCAATTTAAATGCCTCAATTTTCTAATTAATTAAATATATTAAAATATTCTAATTATTCGATTGAGCTCTGAATCGCTCCAAAATTTCAAGGATTGGTTCTTATGACTAGATGAACATAACAGAATGATAATTAAGATGTGATTAAGCTAAAATTAAGTTGGGTAATAACCTTGAGTTGTTATAAATATCTATCTTGAAAAACAACATTCATTGCATTACACAAGATTTTAAAACCACTAGCAAAAATATCATTGCACCAACAAAATTCTGAAACCACTAAATCTTGTGTCCTCTCGATCAAAGAAAACCAGGAAATTTCTCCCATGCACATATGCGTCTAGCAGCCATTCATCAAGAAAGAGGGATAATTGAATAGTAAAATGAAGGGAAAGGCTGAGGCTAAGTGCAATTTAGAAGGTATTTCACTGACCACATTATTAAGTCACATTTTATAAGAAGAAAAAAATCCATTTACCATTCTAAAATTGTGCAATTAAAAGAAAATTCAAAAAATTCATTTTTTTTTACTTTCTCGAGGATGAGCAAGAAGCAAAGTGTGGGGGTTATGATAACCTAAGATTTATAGTAATTTAAGTTTATAAAAATAAACACTTTTATTAGAACCTGTATGCTTTGATGTATTTTTTATGATTTCAGGGCAAGAATAGAGCTAATTTGCAACTTTGGGTTAAAAATCTAAAATCTTGGAAGAAAAATGCTGTGGACACGCCCAGTGCACCAGAGCGTGCTATAGCGGACCAAGGACAGAGACTTTGGCGCTACCGCGCTGCTACAACAATTCGTAAGATCAAAAGCCTAATGCTACCATGAGCTACAGTGTCTCTAGACAGAGACTCTTGCGCTACTATGCGCAGCATCGGAAACCAAGAGAGACTCTAGCACTATCGTGCGTCGTAGTGGGAAACAAAAAGAGACTTTGGCGCTACTGCATGCCATAGCGAAAGATCACAAAACCTCTGGCTCTATCACGCATTGCAATGATCTCAAGACAGAACATTGACGCTACTACGCGTTACAGCGGTCTCAAGATCGAAACACTAGGGCCACCATGTGCCCCCGGCGCTACGGAATTTGAAATCTAATGCGCTATCGTGGGCCCTTAGCGCTCTCTAAACAGAGACTCAGGCACTACCGCGCGCCGTAGCGCCCGTCAAATTTTTTGCAAGGAGAGAGCATTAAAAGCAGCATAAGAAGTCCAAAATTCTTAATTCTTCCCCTTCCAACAACTGGAATTAATGGCAGAACAATTAAACCATCCCTCTAGTTTCGAAGAAACAAATGAATAAGTCTTTAATGCAAATCAATTCTAAAAAGGGGGAAATGGATGGCAGCACAAATTATGAGAGTTTTATTCAAAGACTATAAAAGCTGAGAAGAAAGGGTTCCACATTTTGACAATCAAGGGTTCAGAATATTGAAGGCTGTTGAGCATGAAGGAAGGAGAGTCCCCCTGTCCAAGAAAGAAGAAAGTTACCATTAAAGGAAAAGGTCAAGCATAAGGAAGCAGAAGAGAGAAAGAACTCTGAGATAGAGTGAAGGAGGCTGGTGAACACGACTGTAGTTCCTAGTATATATCTCAAAACTCAAATTATTTTTCATTTCTGTAAGAGACATGAAAATGCTCTCAGTTTAAATTGCTTTTTTTTGTCTTCCTTTTCAATAGAAAGCCTAAACCCTTCTTGGGGAGGGGTAGGGCATAAGTATGTAATAAGTTAAGAGAAAAGTGTTTGTACTCTAAATTTGTCAATAAATACTTTATTTAGTCAATATGTTGATTGATATGATGTGGATAATGCTTGGATGAACTATTTTGCTCATTTTAAATTTTAAGAAGATAAATATTTTAATGCTGAATAATCAAGCTAGTGCATCTATTAGAACTATGGGCTTACATATTGAGCGTCCTCACCGCGAATGTCAGTGTAGCATTTGTCGTGCGAGGATCACCAATGCAAATACTCAGATCTAAGATTATGAACATAGCGATTAAATAACAATGACTCTTTGAGCACCACATCTTACTATTAGCTTATGCGAAGAATGTGTGCAAGCTTACTTAGAGCCTAGTGACAAGCTCTATGAGCGTCATAGCATAGTTGCTCACTCCCTTAGCTAAGCCTAGAACTGACGCATGTGAGCCATCGATGGAATCAAGTACACGTGATAACTAACTAATAAACTATGAATTTAATGACTTAAAAATAAGTATGAAATTCAACCAAAAATGGTTACATGAGGGTTTATGTGCTTGAGATTGAGCCATCTCATGTTCATCTCTGAGTACTAGGCATAAACTTAGTACCAATTGGGGGACACCCTGGAGAAGATCTAAGTTTCTTGATTATAATTAAACATCTAAATTGTTTGATACTAAAAGTTGATAAAGAAGAATACTCACACAAACTTTTAATGAATTACATGCTAAACCCAACTCTCCTTACTTTCTTAACAAGCAGTTTCTAATATAAGTAAACCTTAATCATATCTATTAGCTTCAACCCTAATTATCCTTAATTAAGCTCAGTAATTAATCCAAACCTAAGTTTAATCAATGATTTTTGCACTCATTGATTTGCATAGAATAAATTAACACTTATTGATTTTTTTTGTCATTTGATCTTAGAATAGCAAATTAGAAGATTAGGCTCTTAGGGTGGGTTAGTGTGATTAACTATCTTAATCAAAACCTTAGATCTTCTTAATTTTCTTAAGCAAGAAAACTAGCATAAATTGATCCTTTAAAAAATAAATAAGACTATTATTGATTTTTTTGTAAAATAACCAATTCCCAATATTAGTATAATTTTACCCCACATTTAAGTGCTTATGGTTAGATGGAGTTTTAGATGGTTAGCATACTTTATTTTGCATCTTAACCTAATGATCGAACTATAAATCTACATGTAATTACACTACTTGATTTAGAATCAACTCAAGATAAGTTGCAGATTTTATGTAATAATTAAAAAATTTAGATCTTTAAAGTGTAAAGCTAGTCTTAGTGCTAAGTGAATACTATACCTTAAGTAAGATAACACTTTGAGGGTAAAAATATCTTAATTGTCTTATTTTTAAAGTAGGACCTTAGATGAACCTTAACAACTTTAGATGATTGATCTAATGCCTTATGGTATACGGTAACTTAAAGAGACTCTTAGACTAACGTTGTCCCTTCCTTGGAGCCTATCCGAGTAGGACCTCCTATAATGGAGAATGGATTATATCATTTTGAATTTCTTTGATTATAATTTAGTTTTTCTTCAAACAATAAGTGATGAGAATATTTGTATTATCATATGGAGATTTGTAGTGCATATCTATAGAACTGACTTGAAGAGTAGGATATGAAATTGGTTCAATTTACCCCAATTGAACTGTAGAGTTTCAGTCTTATCTTAGGATAATTATATAAGTATAGTTTAGTAGTTCAATATAAACATCCCAAGGTCTAGGTATATTATAAGTTGG
Organism: Gastrodia elata; assembly: GCA_016760335.1. Classification (NCBI taxonomy): domain Eukaryota; kingdom Viridiplantae; phylum Streptophyta; class Magnoliopsida; order Asparagales; family Orchidaceae; genus Gastrodia; species Gastrodia elata. The sequence goes on along the minus strand of CM028670.1, from coordinate 25,529,514 downwards.
GGATTTAAAATACCTAGTTTGAGAGAATAAAGTTGTAAAAAGATTATGCCCTTATATTTATGTGTATTGATAAGTGCAGTTAAAAAACTAAGCGTTTTATTTTTTTAAAGTCACCTTTCTTAGAACATACTAATTATGTATATGTACTCCTAAGCATGTGATGAATTAGGATGCTAGGAAAGTAAAGCTTTAAGTAATTGTTGACTTCAGAAGAGTTAAGCTTAAATATATAGCTCATACGGTTAATATATTCTCATTTGTATATAGCATTCAAGGTTGAATGTGTATGTTAAATAGGAAAATAGGTTCTAAACAATTAGAAAATAATAAGGGATATTTACTTTTGTTTGTCTATTTTCTGGTTTTGATTTGAAAGAACTTTGTTTATTAAATTTCTCATCATATCATGGATCACCTAAGCATATCATATCATTAGCGGAGGGGTTCTACTCACCTAGGATATGTTAGCAGAGTAGTTCTGCTCACTTAAGATCTGTAGGATATCATGTGGTATCAAAGTTCATGCATATTTGTAGTATATTTTAGTGGCATATTTAGATACATATACAGTGACATACAGCACAGTTTTATAGTTTCATTTTAGATAATTTACTCTTAGTACTTTTATTTAGTTACAATTTTTTCTGCTTTCAGTTTCAGTATTTAGAATTGAAAATCAATTTACTTCAATTTTTTGTAGTTTGATTTTTGTTTTATTAAATATTAAGTAAGATCCATTAAATATAAAAAATTGTTAAGTGAAGCCTAAAATGTACACATAATGTCTAACAAGATTTTTCTCTTTTTGGCTGGAGCCCAAGCATTGTGAAACTGACAATGTTAGAACCATATTAGTTCAAGGAGCTAGCTTTGGAGGCATCTCAGGAGATTCAAGAGAAGCAAGAAAAGCAGTAGCTAGCACAGATTTTATTTACTTGCTTAGTTTACCTTTTTGCTATGAGATGAAAGACTTTTTACTGCTCATTTTATTATAAGCTATAGTTTGTAATAATTAAACTCTGGATGTATTATTTTTTTTGAGATGAAAATTCTTTCTTAGCTGTTATGATGAATGTTATGGGTGAATGCTAAGTCTTCCACAATTATTTATTACTACTACTAGAATTTAGTATGGTGATGTGATCCATATAAAAATCATATAAAATACTCATATACATTGGGTAATTACTTATTTCCTTTCTAAACCCAATGTGTATAAGTACCTCAACTAATACTTAGGATAAGGATATTATACTTATCTTAAGAATTAGTTACTCGATAGTAGGTCAGATTAGAGGAAGTTCAGTCTTCCTGAGTAACAACGGTTCTGCCACCAAAAATGTTATCATCAATCTTACTGTTGCACACGCCGAAGGGACGGGGCGTTACAAAACCTGGCCCAAAAATCGGAATCCCAGTTAACATTAGAATTAGAGCAAACTAAAAATATCATTTGATAATATATCCTTATTATTTTAATGCCCAAGTTTAAGAGCAGTTTGGATAATATATGCTCATGAATTAATTTCTGAATTATTTAAATACAAAAAATAGGAAAATTAAATACAAGTTCAAATTTAGCAATTTTGATGTCGTTAGATTAAGAATATTATAAAATGTTGCACAAAAAGTTTCATCGAATTTTCAGCTCTGGATTAATTATAATTAATTTTGAACTTTTAAACTCTGGAAATTAATATAAAATAAAATATAGCTCCAAATTTAGAAAGTTTGGAGCGGATGTGTCGTCTCGTCAAGATCACCCCCGAGTCGAGTTTCATCAATTTTGAAGATCAAATGATAGAAAAATGCTAAAATATATATATGTAAATAATTATTTCATAATTAATTGTCCCTATTATCTCTCCAACCCCCCTCCCACGTACTGTGCAAGCCACGTGCGGCACAAGCCCGTGTACCCCAAAGCACGCAGTTGACAACCGTGCATCGTGAGGTGCACGACGCAACGTATGTCAGCGTCGGTCGGCGGCGAGCCCCACGCCTTCGACTGACCCATTATTCCCCCCCCCTCTCTCCTCCCAATTTTGTTTATAAATGGAGCAGTAACCCTCTCTCAAACCCCACACATCCCTCTCCCTCCACCTACTCCACCGCCAGCCTCCCACTACTCCACCTCCGATAACCTCCTCCCTTTTTCTCGGTCTACGTCCCTCAGCCCTTCCAACCACTTCTCCGACCTCTGACAAGCTTCCTCCATTGACTGAGAGAGACAGGAGAGAAGGAGGAGGACAAAAGGGGAGGGGGGGAGGGGGCGAGGGGCGAAGGGGGGCGGGGAGGAAGAAAGGAAGAAGAAGAAGAGGGGGCAGGGGACGCGCAGAAGAAGAAGAAGAAGAAGAAGAAGAAGAGGAGGAGGAGGAGGAGGAGGAGGAGGAGGAGGACGAAGGGGAGGAGGAGGAAGAGAGGAGCAGGGGAAGGCAGAAGAAAAAGAGGAGGAGGAGGAGAGGAGAGGAAGAGGGGCAGGAAGAAGAGAGAAGAACAGAGGGACGAGGAGGACGAATGTATTATTATTAATATTAATCTCATTTTCAAAATAATAATAATATAATAATAATAATAATAATAATAATGATACTATTATTATTAAAATTATTATTATTTTCATTAATAATAATAATAATATAGTTATTATATTTATTTTATTATTATTATTATTATTATTATTATTATTGTTACTATTATTATTATTATTATTATTATTTTCATTTCTGCATTTTACATTTCAGTATTTCAATTCAGCTATCTCAATTTCTGTTATTTCAAATTATACTATTATATTATCATTATTATTAATAATATTGATAACAATAAAAATTATTATTGTTATTGCTATAATTTTCATTTATTTTTATAGATTCTATTTCTACAATTTACATTTCAACATTTTAAATTTTGTCATTTCATTATCAATATATGTATATATATATATATATTCATTTTATTTTCTAAAATTTTAATTTTAGTCATTTTCTTCTTTTAATGTTAATATATATTATTACTATTATTATTCATATTTTATGCAAATTTAATTTTAATCATTATTTAGTCATTTTCTTTCTTTTAAAATTATTATTATTATTAAGCTATTATTATCATCATACAATATTAATGATTATTAAAATACTATTATTAATTTTGTATTATTAAGAAAAATAAAGAAGAAAGAGATAGATAATTTCATAAAATATATAAAAAGTGACAGAGAAAGAGAAAGAAAATAAAAGAGAATAATAAAAGAGAAAGAAAATAAAAAATGAATAAAATAAAGATTATTTCTCTCTTATATAATTAATATGCATATTATTTTGTCATGAAATTAAGATTGTTTTAATAAAAATATTTTAGATTATATAATTATCACTATTAAATAAATTAACTATTAAGTTTTTGAGTAATTGATTATCAAATATAAAATCATGCAGATATGATACATGTATTAGAAAAATGTACCATATATCTTTCTTTACTCTTATTTAATATATTTTTGCATTCATCATCGCACAAATTTGATAAAAGTGCTTTTTAAATTGCATAAAATGATATACGAGAAAGTTTTGATAACTGAGTAGCTCGAGTTTACTATTGATTTTAGTCTAATCAAATAACTGTTATGACGGTGCTGTCTGACATCGAGAGTGTGCGCCCCACCCTCTAATCCTCAAGATTAGTTTAAGGGGAGGTGTGCCACTCTGGCGAATTCCTCACTTATCATTTGATTAAGGTAGACCCTCAATCCACTAATAAGGGAAGGATGTGCCCGAAATATATGCAGCAGAATATTTCACTAAGTATATACAATTATAGAGTGCAAAAGCAAGAAAGGTAAATACTACATTCAATTCACCACAATACAAGCAGAGCATACATAAGTACCCATACTACTACAAATATTTAAATATGTTCTTAAGGAAAAATAAAGCTCTCATCCTCACAAGAATAAAAGAAAAGCTAAGTTAAGGATCTCCAACGGCAGCACGCTCCTCCTCCTAAATCTGATCTTCAAAAGGCTCGATTCCTTCAAATATCTCGGAATCTACCATTGCCGGTTTCACAATAATAGGGCCCCAGCCAAAGAAAAGAAAATCTAATTAGACATATTGTTTAAAATATTTTAAGCTGTTATCTCATGAGATTTATGATATCACCATTTTACTTAGGCTATAAAATACGCAACGTATATCGGTGCAACAAGAATACAAAAAGAAATAAGCTATAAATAAAGGCATTTATAACTATGAAACATGTAAGGCAAGAGAATATACCTCAACACCAAAGCTGTGACAAGGCTAAGTATATAAGTATAAGTAACGTAACAGAAAATACTGAAAGAAAAGACTCATCCAAACTGCTTATGATCATATGAATTATGCAGATTTAAGAGGAAAGTGATCTAATTATGGTACATATAAGTAAGTAGAATGAAATTTAGCATCCTATAAGTTATACAAGTAAGCAGGTAAAGTAAAAGATGTTTTGAAGCAAAAGTAACAGCAAAACAAAAAGTAAGATTGTAAAGACTACCCGCATCAGAAGGGTGGCCAATCGGGCCACATAACTTTCCATAGCTTTTCTAGGATAGGGCAGAATTTCTATAGCCTTATGGGCTAGGGCAGAAATAGAAATAGAACTGAGGAGGTAGAAAATACACATCCAATAAGTTTTAGTTATTTACTTTAGTTTTGTGGGACACGTGTAGAAGTGGCTGAGGAAGTCAAGCACATCTACAAGACCATTTGGGTTCCAACCTTAACAGAATACTCCTAAATGTGTAATATGAAGTAATCCCTTATTCTCCTTACCCCCTGTCCAGTGGAGGTAAAAAGTGCACAAGAACTTGACCAGGAAAACTTGAACCACAATGCAAATATTATCCTAATTATCTATATTTTCATTTCATGCAACAATATTATTTTGTATGGCATGTTCAAGGTAATGGCACAAAGTACAAGCAATGCAAAGCATCAAATAAATTATAGTAAGCAAGGGACTCTACTACACATGGGTGCTATCCATATCTATTTCTTAATCCATTTAACTATTCTAAGTATACAAGTTCAGGATCTCCACTTCCTACTATCAAGTATAACTTAGAAATACGCCTTAGGAGTTAAATCAATTAGAAATGATCAAGTTCTAATTTAATTCAATCAATATCGCTTACAAGTTAAATAAGTAATCAATACACATATTTGATAAAATTTAGACATTCTCTAAGCTAGTATATGATCAAGATCTACTAAAGCTAGGGATCATGAGTGTTAAACACTATGAATTAAGTTTAAACACATAATCAAAAGGTAGTTAAAACTCTAAGGACTAGGGATTAAGTCTAATTATGAACTAATAATCAACTAAATCTAATTAAGCATAATCAAGCTTAATAGGATGATCTCTAGTTTTAATCTAAGTTAAAAATAAATAATCATAATTAAGGCATGAAAATCTAGGAAACCTAATAAAGCCAAGCCTTCATTCATTGAATAACCCATTTACTCAATAAATGAATCTAACCTCGTTACCTATTCATAATCTTAAGGAAAAGATCCTAAGGTGAAGTGTAAATCCTAAAAGCTCCTAATAAATGATTTAGGGAATTTTTGGAGTTGATGATAGTTATTACAATTATCTAATTATGCGTTGTCCTAATTTACTCAATGAGGTTAGAAGGTTGTGATTAGGACAAGTTAGAAGGCTATTAGTTTTTTTTACTAAGGATTTTTCAAGACTTGAAATAAGATTTTATCAAATTACTTTATTATGAGGGTTTATAAGAGTCTTAATTGATTCTAAATTAGTTTATTACTGATTTTAATGATTTTAAATGATATTTAGAGGTTTTAAGACACTTAACCTAAAATTTGGGCAAATGACCATTTGCCCCTACATAGGGTCTAAAATACTACTTTTTGATTAAATGGCTTCCAAATTGGATTTTATTAATGTCAAATGATTTCTTACTATCCAACATGAAGATAGACAGTATGTACACAAAATTTGGACAAGTATTAAGTCATATGGGTCCAAATTAATAATTTCAACTGAAAAGAGCAATTTGGTAATTTTACTTAGTGAAGTCTAAACTGCCAGTCAGTTTACTGTTGTTACTATATAAGTATTTCATAGAGTCGAAGAATAGTGAATTCTGATTGTATAATGGTTAAGTTATGATCATTCCAATATTAGGGTTCAATTATCTAATTGAGGGTTTTAAAAAGGGGTCAAAAACCTCACTTTTTTTATTGGTGTCCAAATTCAGAGAACTTAGTGGCCTATAGCTTCCATATATCACATTGAGTACTTTAACTGGGAGTAGACTCTATTTGGACTTCAATTGGTCAAGTTTATGACCTAATCAAGTCTTTAGGGTGTGATTAGGACAAATTAGAGTTTCTAGTGGTCAAGCCCTAATTTTATTTTAGTTTACTATTAATTAGGTTTTTTTGATCTAAATGGTATCCTAATTTAGAGTCAAATTGACTAAGTTAAGGCAAAAACCTATTCTTAGGTCATTAAGGGTAATTAAGGAATGGTCATAAAAGTGATTAGTCAAAATAATGACCTAATAACAAAATGAATACAATCAAATTAATTTAGACATTCTTCTGATTACAATTAGACACATATTGGCTAGGTTTGGATCACTAGGTACAAAGTTCTGGCCATATGAAGAACTTTAGGGTTTAGGTTCAAGTGTGGAGCTCCTAAAATATCACTATATTAAATAAGTGTCCTATAAGAAATTAACACTATCATAATATTTCTCATTTTTCTCAGTAAAATGAGGAGAAATATTTATAATATTTGAATTTATGGATTAATAGTTATGAGTGTTTAAAGTTCTGTATTTAATTTATGCAATTTAAATAATCTAACTTCACTGTTATTATATTAATTTGACCGTTTAAATTAATTAAACTATCATATTAAATTAAATCATTTAATTACCTGGTCGGCACCCATAAATCCAATTATGCGCAGTTAAACCTGACACATGGCACAGGCGGGGACCCACTGATCTAATGGATAACCGATGGTAGGCCCGCAGGAGCACGCGGCGGCAGTGCGTGATTTGTCAAACAAACTGGTGTGGCCCCACCCATCAGGTCTAGCAGTCGACAGCGGGGGCCCACTGGCCATGCGGCATTCGTGAGGCAGGCACAACCAACCACTAGTGGGGCCCATCTTGCGCCAGCAGCCTGATCGCGGAACCCATGTTGTCGAGTTCAGTGAACACACGCGACCCAACACGTGCGAAACACGGGCGGATCTGACCGACCTGACCTGAGAGTTGCCCATCCAAACCCCGATAGACCTCGTGTGGGACCCCAGATACCAACTGTGGGTACCCCGGAGATACCAACTGTGGCAAATCCTTAACCTTAAGTAAATTCAGGCAAAACCCCAACTCTACTTAATCAAGGACTTGTCACCTGAAAACTGAGAGTCATACATCAATATACATAATAGAACAGAGGTGCGGAAGCAAAGTATAAAACAATCATCCAATATACAACATAGTAAGGAAAAAAACTCAAGAAGGCAGTAACTCGGAAATATGCAGAAAAGTAAAGTACACTCCAGAAAGTTAATTATTACAAACTGAAATAAATAACTGAAAATGAAAGACTCTCATCCTCACTGAATAAAATATGCGAGTCTATCTAAACAACAGCGGGGAGGATCCTCCTCCTGGATTGGCTCCTCTCCAGCAGCACTGGCAACGAACAACTCCGGATCTGACATTGTCGGTATCACAAGTGCTAGGGCCCCCAGCCAAAAAGAGAAAAAGGTTACAGTTAGACAATTGTCTAAGCACATTTTAGGCTAATTTAATGATCAGAATATTTAAGATATCACATTTAAATTATTTTAACACGCAAACATTATAAGGTGCAACAGGCTGTACAAGAAAGGAATATTATAAACTATCCATCTATAGCAATCAATAGGTATGTAACAGGACATACAAAGCATCAAATAACCAAGGTAAAGCTCAAAGCAAAAGTGACTGTAACTATAATGTAATCTGATCCTATCATGATTATGATCACCATAACATGCTGATTATAAAAGCACACAAGTACTGAATAAATCCAGAAAATCTAACATCCTAAACATGCCATTTATGCTTATATAATCCATAAGAACTTACATACAATCATGTAGATTAATACATAAAAGAAAGGTCACTGAGACATGTGACAAAAGAAATTAAAAATCTGAAGCAAGGGAACCACTAAAACATGTGGTAAAGCTAACTGAACTACAAGCAAAGCCACTGAAACATGTGGCAAAATGATACAAGCTGTACTAAACTGAACTAAAGTAGAAATAGGCCTAAGCTATAGCACTGCCATCCCAGCCCGAAAATCATCAAATACCCAGCCTATAGGCCATCCTCATTCCTCTCAGAGGCCTGGGTAACTTCCATACTACACTGAATACTAGAGGTGGCAATACTATACTCAGAACCTATTCTACTAACTGAAAGCATTGCAAAAACTTGAATGAAATGATATATGCTTTACAAATTCTAACTTAGGATGTACCGTCCATATCCTAAGTGTTCCTATTATGCTCAAGGAATAAGCTCAAATACAAGGTATGCGAAGCAATCTAATCAAAGTAAGCAAGAGACTCAATCTAGTACTTATGTGATATCCATTGTTATCTAATTTATCCAACTAGCTATTCTGAGACATTTACTAGCTTAGGATCTCTAATATCCAGCTCTAAAATAAATTCTCAGATGTACGACCTTATGATTAACATTTAGAACTTAACAAGTTCTAATCCAAAATCACAAGATGACTATATAGATTAAGAAAACAAATCAATGTTCTAATAACTATTAATTTTACTCTCTTACCCCAAATCTTGATTTAAGAAATCAAGATTTAAGAATCTTAAGTTTGAACTCCATGTGAGTTCAAGACTTGGGATTCTTGATGGTTTTCTAAAAGGGGATCTAAGGTTCAAACACAAACCCAAGTATTAAAGATACAGAATTCTAGAAGCTGAAAGAGTTAAGAACTAAGACCTTAATGAAAGGTTATTCTAATGATTTTAAGATAAAATAATCAATTAAGAACTTTGAGAATCTGAGATCTATATTAATCTTTAAGATAATCTCATTATCTTTAGAGATTGAATCATCCTATACCCACATGGAAGGTTTCAAAGGATATAAACAATCAATCATTAAAAGAATTTCAATTGGAGATGGTTTGATTCAAATTGAAGATCTAAGTCTAAGATCTAAGATCTAAAGATTTGAAGTTTGATCACTTAGACTTTAAATTAGATGCTAACTTAGGAGCTTTAATTTATGCTTCTTTTAGAATCTAAGCTTATAATTAAATTATATTGAACTCATTAAGATGATATTTTAACAATTCAAGGATTAGATTAACATTAAACTCATAATGATCTTTTTAGGGCTACGTAAGATCTAAGGGTCTGAGATTTGATCACTTTAGATCTTAAGCTAAAATTTTACTTAGACATTTCCAATTACTTTTCTTTTAAAACTCAATTCTTAAGTTATCTTAAACTGAACTAATTAATGTGATAATTTAACCATTTCAATTATTAGATATAAGGTTTAAGGCCAAATGACTTCCTTAGGATCACTTAAGATTTAAGTGCCTTAATTAGGGATTTTGTGATGATTTATGAATTAATGATCACATTAGCACTATTATTATTCTAAGAATTCAGAGAACATTTCCAGATCTACCTTAGAGTAGTTTACTGAAATTGCCAATCTTTAAAGAACACTTAGTCACATTTTGGTCAAAATGACCAAAATACCCCCTCTTAGGGCTAAAATTAGGATTTTAGGATTCAATTACCCAATTAATTCTAATCTATTTTAATGTGTTTCATATTACTTAATAAAGGGGGAAACACCCCTATCTTAGGTTTTGATGACCTAATTAAACTTAATTAGCACTAATCACTTAATTTAGCCACTTAGGGTGATTAGTGGAATTAGGGCATTCTAAGAAATCCAACCTTACCTTTAGGTTCTAATAGATTTAATATGAGGTTAGGAACAATCCCCACCTAAATCAGAGGCTTAAATAGGGTTAAATTCACTAATCCTTGATTAGGGTGCTTAATGAATGATTAAAAAATTAATTATCCAAAATTACTTTTAAGGGTCTAAATTTGTTCCTTAGGGTACAAGGAGCAATCAGAGCCCTTAATCTCATTAATTGGACAATTAAATAACTTTATATGATTGTTTAAGAACAAAGAAGGTTTGGCAAATATTTTTAAATCCAACCATTAGATCAAAGATTTTATTTTATATTCAGATTCCTTGAATTTTTCTGATTCAAATGGTATATTGGATCATACTATTTGGATCTGTATAACTAAAGTTATTCAATTAATTTAATCTGTATTTTTATTTAAATTAGAATCATAGGATTTAATTAATTAAATTTGTAACCATTAAAAATACAATCCAATAATTATTTAATTAACCGCGGCCAAAAATTAGGACCGCACGGGTCAGAGACCGACCCGACCCAGACCCGTGACTTCGTTTTCTTCCTCTCGATGGGTCCCAGAGCCCGTCGAATTTCGAAAGTTGAAATTCTCGGCGCTCTGGCGATGGCAGGGACTCAAATCGATCCCTACACGTTCCTTGAGTCAAGACGTGTCGATTGGACCAAGAACCCACATCTGGATCCCTCTGGATCAATGGGGTGCTGCTCACCCGAGACGTCCTTCCTTAGGCGTCTCAGGCTGACTGTGAGGAAGAAATTCTCCTCACAGAGGCCTCGATTCGACTGGGGTTCGATCCCTACACGTTCAGGGAGCCAAGACGCATCGAACCCCCAACCTATCTTAACCTGGGGTGCAGCCAATCGCTGGGTCCTTGGTCGGACTCAGCCATTGGCTCGGCCGCTAGCTCAATCGATCGATATGATCGATTCGAGCTAGCTTAGCCCCAAGTGACAATCACATTAGGTTTCCTAGGTGGCTAAGGTTGATTAGACAACAATCAGAGCTCATTCAGCAGACAGGAATGGAAAGGAGCTTCAGAAAATTTCAATGGAAGAAGCTGTACCTCAAGTAGGGGTTGCAGGCTAAGTCGAGGGAAATTGAGGCGCTCCAAAGCTTCCTGTAGGTTAGACGATCGTGCACAGGGGATCTGAACACCAGACGGGCCCTCTATCAGCGGTTCTAAGTACTGGAAATGCCGGGAGATCGCCGAGGGGATGGGAGCTCCAGCAGGCCTTCAGCTGGGGAATTGGGGGCTCACAGAGAGCAAAGGGACTCACTGTGAAGTCCCGAGGGTATTTATAGGCTGCTGGGAGGTCCAGGGTGGCTGTCGAGGTCTGGAGCCATGGCTTTCCATTTTTCGGAAATTGGGAGGGTCCAAGCCTCCTGGGTCGCTCTACTATGCTCGGCCACTTACATAAAGGTTCTAACGGCCTAGCTGACCTGGCGAGGGGAGTGGCAGACCGAATCCTCGCGAGAACAAAGATGAACAGTGCGGGGCTCACCGCAACCATCTGATGGTGAAACCGTTGCAGATCGACGGCTTGATCTAGGGTCCAAGTAACGGAACCGCGGATTAAATCCCTCGCATCTGATCTGAGATGCCGATCGGGCGGGTAGGATTAGATCACAGCGCGCGAGATAAGAGCCGTTGGATTAAGCGCGCTGAGATGCGTGCTTAAACATCAAGTGGCCGAAACGCGCGCGCCGCTGTCGGGACCCCCGCAGCGGATCTGCCGCAGTCCCGACAGCAAATCCTGGCTTTTTAATTTTAATTAAAATTAATTCTAAAAATAAATAAAAATTAATTAATTAAAACATAATTATTCTTAATTTATTTAAATCCAATTTAGGATTACATGAGCTCCAAAAATTCTCAAAATTTACCCTTAGCTAATTTGGGATTGAGGAACTCAAAAATGAATTCAGATTTTGGTTTGGAGACTGAATTATTTTAGGTATTTTTCAGAGCTTGAAAATAGCCAAAAATACAAGATTTTCCAATTTAGCCCCGGTTGATTCCAAACTTCTAGGGTTAGATTTAAATGACCCATTGAGTTTAATGGAATCAAAATTAATGCCTAGTTTAGCTTAAATAATCTAGATCTAACTAGGGTAACAGCTTAGGGTTGTTACACCTCGACCCTACCTTACTAGGGTACACGAAAAGGCTAGCCTCCCAGTGATGATTAGTGATGACCTACACGGATTCGGGTAGAGCAAAACCAAGGCTTCCTCCCAAGTGTCAAATCAAGTGCGGGGGGTGGACTAGGGGAATTGCAGCACCTAACCCTAATTACTCCTGGCAGAACGAGGAAGACAAACTATAGGTGACTATAGTGCCGGGGTTGGATTAGGTGCAATCGAGTTCGATCAGGTTGATCGAACCTAATGGATGATTAATCGGATACATGGAACAAGCTTACAAAAAGAGTATGCAATGGTTGAAGGAATGTAGAGGGAGATCAGTACCTTATGGATCGATGGTCGAAGTGGTTCCGGGGCATGTAGAGCTGCGGCAGGGTCCAGATCACGCAAAGTGGCTACTCACGTACGCTGATGAGGGCTTAAGGGAAGCCTGGCGGAGCACCCGAGGCTTGGGGTGCGGTGGATTGGGCAACCGCGGTGGCACCCAGACACTGCACGCCACGCGGTGGGTCCTTCACGGACCGCGGGATGATGGAAGGGAGTGGTTCGATCAATCAATCGAACAGCTCATAACTACCATCTGATGAGATGGTAGCGATGACGGAAGGAGCGAGATTTAAAGGCGCGGCAAATGAGTCGTTAATAGGAGGAATAAAATTTTAATATTAATAATTTTTAATATCTATTTTTTTAATAAATTTTAATAATTAAATGGCCTTATAAAATTTCCAAATATTCACCCCTAGCTAATTGCGGGATGAGGAACGCAACGACGAAGTCTAATTTTAATTTTGATGCGTATTTAATTTTCCTAATTTTTGGGGTATTTTTAAATATATTAAAATATTCGACAAATTTTCGATGGCTTCCGATTTCCACCAAAACATCACTGCTAGCTAATTTGGGGGCAATGAGCGCAATGGAAAATTTGAATTTTTTATTGGAGATCAAAATAACAACGTCAATTTCCATTATTTTCTGAAATTCCCAAAATCAAGATTTGATCCATTAAACTCCTGATTTGGACTAGGTCATTGAGGTTAGCTACTAATGACTTAATTAGAGTATTATAATCAAAATCAAGACTTGGATTAGTCCTAATTGATTGGGATAACATTTGGGATCATTCGTACCTCATTAGGTCAAATTGGCAATTTTGCCAAATTAGCAACCCTAATTAATAGCTAAAAAATTTCAATCTTCAATCTAAATCTAATTGCATTTTTGTATTCTTCACCTCCAAATTAGCTAGGGGTACAAGTTTGGGAATTTTTGAATGCTATTTAGGCAATAATTGAATTTAATTTAAATTGGGGAAAATGCACATAAGGGTTTGGAACTTTCCATAAGTGCAAATATACCTCCAACAGATTTACCCATCCAGGATCCGTAGTGCGGACCACGGGCGATCTGATGCGGAGCCTGAGTCGCGCGACAGCAGAGTCCCGCTTCATCTCACCATTGCTCCCGATATCCCAACGGCCTAAATGCTGATCTATTGTTGGATCCACCTCGCGTATCCCACAACCTAAATCATTCAGAATCTGGCCATTAGGATCCCAAATATCAGAACCATTCTGCGGTTCTGATCAATCAATCAAACGACTGCCAAGGGTCCCGACACTGCTCACCATCATTCCCACTCTCTCGGGCTTTCGATAGGGAAGATATTCATACTACCGACCGCAGGGATTGTCACCCACTCTTCTGTCCACCTAAGCAGGACCGTTAGGCCATTTTCATTCCAAGCAAGGCACTCCATTTTGGGCCCTGAAGCCGGAGCCATCCCCATTGGGAGTATTAAGAGCTCAATTTCAGCCCAAGCTCTTAGGCTAAGCTAGCCCCTTGGACTCACCTTAGCCCACTACTAAGGCTATAAATAGCCTTTAGTGTGGTTCCTTAAGCATTTTGATGGTCAATTGGTTCCAATTGAAGCTTTCCCCAATTCACCTCCTCCCGACTATTCCAAGCTCTCCCAGCGCCTCCAGCTTTTGCCAACAACAATCTGAGGGTGAGTCCTGGTGTTCAAACCCCCTAGCCTCTACCTACAGCTCAGCCAACCTCTAGGAATGCCCCTACATCGATAGCCAGTCTTCTCGAGAATTCACCAGGTACCCTCCTTCTCCTAGTAAACTGTGCAAGCTCACGGCTTCAATTCTCACCACTACCTGTGAACGTCGCCTAGATTCCTGTGAATTAAGGTCACATAGAATAGCATTGGTCTTGTCAGTGATCGACAAAGGCTCGGCAATGTGGAGCATAGCTGAGTCGAGCAGTCATTTGGGATGGCGATCTAGTCCCTGTCCGTGGCGATTGGCACACAATTGGGATAAAATTGCCAAATGATTACATACCGCATCAATCACTGATCAATCGAATTGTTGAGTGCAGCCAAGACCATCGAATGTGGCTAATCTGTGATCGAGCCAGTCCAGCTATGGCTGGAGTAAGAACCCATTGATTGGGCCACTCCTGAGCCCAGCTAATGGAGGGATTAGACTCTGCATCATCTGGGAATGGTGTAGGGTCTGAATTGGGTTTGAATGGTAGCCTGAGGGGGGAGAATTGCCCTTTCACAGTGAGCTCCATAGGTAAGTAAAATTGATTTGAGGTCCCCTCAGATACGGTTTTAGGTGTTAGTTGATGCGCCTTGTCATGGCGATGGAGCGGCGATCATCTGGAGACAATGATGTGGTCAGGAAGTAAAGTTATTGGTCGATTATGGTTTACCCTAATCGGTCATCATCGGGGAAGAGCACAAGGAAGACGACAACTGGTCAGGTCGGGCCGACCCACGACCGACGCAGTTCGACAGTAACGAGTCACCAGGTCAGGCTGACCTGCGCCATTTTGAACGAGCCGATCCCCTTTTAAATAATAAGGGATTTAGGAATTATTTTCTTTAAGGAAAATAATTCAATTAATGGAAAATTGTTTTAAAATATTCAGAAAGTATTATATGAATAACTTTTAATTTACTTATCCAAATCATATAAAATTTTAGAACATTTTAATCAGAAAAGTGTAAGGAATAAGAATATACAAAAATATTTCTATTTCTTTAAATGCATTTTCTAATTTTGCCTAGTTACTTTAATAGCTTAATTAAGGAAAATTAGCACCTATACTTAGCCAAATCATGTGATTTTGGTTTCTTTTGGCTCCTTATGTCTTATAGATAGCATGTGCTAAATAGGAAACTTTTTTTATTTATATTTGGTCAATTATGCCCAAATCCTTGTATTGTATGAATAGTGAATATTAGAGTTTGTAATTAGCTAAATTTTCATTTTATAGTTTTTGATGATTCATATGATCACTTAGAGCATAATCAATAGGTTGCATGGAATTTAGATTATTATTCTTGCATTTATATGCTAATACTTTTAAGATTTTTTTTATGATGAATTAGCATTAATCATTCTTTGATTTGGTTAAGTAGACTCTTATGCACTCCTTACTCAGTAGTATGCATATTAAAAAATATAAATTTTTTTATTTGGATACTTAGACTGTTAATTTGCCCTAAATAAAAATTAAACCTTAATTAACCTAATTATGTGAGTAAGCTAACTAAGAATTGAATAAATTCTGATTTGAACATAACTTGCACAAATTCAACAAACTTGCTGATTTGACAATGATCTTAGAGTAGTAAACTAAAAGATTTAAGAGGATATAACAAGTCATGTGATTGATCATCTGAACTCTAGCTTAAGATCCCTGATTTTCTCCTAAGTAAGATCATTAGCATAAATTGATCTATAAAATTAGATTAATTTGTGCAACAACCCATTCTCAATAACTCATATGATTGAATCCCATGATTGATGTATTGGATTGAGTTGCAAATGTTAGAATTGCATATTTAATCTAGGTATCTATATTATGAGATTGAATGGTAGTTCTACGTAAAGTTCATCACTTAGAACTTAATTTTATATGAATATTTTAGTACTTGAAATTTTTAAAGTGTAAGGATAGTTTTTATTCAATTAAAAGCTAGACTCTTAAGTAGGCTAACTATTGAGGTAGGAGACACCTTATTGTTTGATTTTGAGGTAGAAGCTTAGATGAACACTAAATACCTTAGATGTTTAATCTTAAGACCTTGTGATGGGATGACCTAAAGATTCAAGATTGAGATCATTCCTTGTGGTAGTATCCTAAGTTGAGTGGCTTTTATGTCACATCCTCAGAGCCTATGCGTCGGACTCACTACAGTCGAGTAAGGATTTGTTAGCTTGTTACTCCTTAATTATTAAATAAATTTGCTATAACGAGAATCATTAATATTATCAGATGGAGATGATGGTGCAAATCCATAGAACTAATTTATTTAGAAAGAGATAAAATTGGTGGATTCACTCAATGTGATAATTTAGAATATTGTTCAGGAATGAATATTGAATTCAGTGGAATTAGAATAAAAGTTTCATCGAATTCTGAGCTCTAGATTGACCGTTATTAATTTTTGAAAATTTAGACTCCGAAAATTAATATAAAATAAAATATAGCTCCAAATTTAGAAAGCATTTGGAGTGGGTGGGTTCGTCTCATCAAGATAAACCTCAGGTTACGTTTCGTCAATTTTAAAGATCAAACGACACAAAAATGCAAGAATATATATTTGGAAATAATTATTTCATAATTATTTTTCATTATTCTCTCTCCTACCCACACCTCCCACGTACAGCGCAAGCTGCGTGCGGCATAGGCTTGCGTTCCCCCATGGCACGCAATTGTCATCATATGTTAGTGGTGGGCTCCACGCCATCGGCCAACCCAGCATTCCCCCCTCTCCTTCCAATTTCATTTATAAATGGAGCCATAACCCCTCTGAAACCACACACACATCCCTCTCCCTCCACCTACTCCACCACCGGCCTCCCCGTGCTCCACCTCTGACAACCTCCACCCTTTCTCGATTGACCTCCCCCGGCCCTTCCAGCCCCTTCTCTGACAGCTGGCGAGCTTCCTCTAGTGAGTGAGAGAGAGAAGAGGAAAGGAGGAGGACAAAAACTTTTATTTTTTTTATTATTCTATTTTTTGATTATTTTATTAATAATAATAATATTAATAAACATATTACTATTATTATTATTATTATTATTATATCTTTCATTTTACTTTCATAATAATAATAATAATAATAATAATAATATTATTATTATTATTATTATTAGTATTATTAACTTAATTATTATTATTACTAATGTTATTATTATTAATATTATGTTGATTTTATTTTCATAATAATCATATTTTTATTATTATTAATTTTATTAATATTTTTATTAATAAGAATAATAATAACATGGTTATTATTATTACTAATGTTATTATTATTAGTATTAATCTCATTTTTCGTATAATAATAATAATAATATTATTATTATTATTATTATTATTTATTACTTTAATAATAATTATTATGTAGTTATTATTATTATTATTATTACTATTACTATTATTATTATTATTATTTTCATTTTTACATTTTACATTTCAATATTTCAATTGAGTTATTTCAATTTTTATCATTTCAATTTATACTATTATTATAATCATTATTATTATTATTAATGATAACAATACAATTATTATTATTGTATTACTAATATTTTCTTAACTTTTATTATTATAATTTCTATTTTTACAATTTGCATTTCAACATTTCAAATTCCAACATTTTATTATATATATATATATATATTAAATTTATTTTCTGCAATTTTAATTTTAGTCATTTTCTATTTTTAATATTAGTATATATATTATTACAATTATTATCCTTAGTTATTGCAAATTTAATTTTAGTCATTTTATTTAGTCATTTTGTTTCTTTTACAATTATTATTATTATTAAGTTATTATTATCATCATACAATAATAATGATTATTTAAATATTATTATTAATTTTGTATTTATTAAGAAAAATAAAGAAACAGAGAGAGAAAGGGAAGATGATAATTTTATAAAATATAGAGAAAGTGATTCAGAGAGAGAGAGAGAAAGAAAGAAAAAGAGAGATAATAAAAGAGAAAGAAAAGAGAGTGAATAAAAGAAAGATTATTTCTCTCTTATATAATTATTATAAATATTTCTTTGTCATGAAATTAAGATTATTTTAATAAAAATATTTTATATTATAAAATTATCACTATCAAATAAATTAACTATATAGATATAATTGACTTTTGACTTTCTGATACATATATTATGAAAATGTACCATATATCTTTCTTTACTCTTATTGAATATATTTTTGCATTCATCATTGCACAAATTTGATAAAAATGCTTTTAAAATTGCATAAAAATGATATGTGAAAAAGTTTGGATAACTGAGTAGCTCGGGTTCACTGTTGATCTATTTTTAGTCTGATCAAATAACTGTTAAGACAGTGTTGTCCGACATCGAAAGGCATAAGGAGCTTATACTGATAAGCCTTTGAGATGATATGTATAAAGGGGAAGCTGAGATTTATAATATGAAATAGAACCCCATTTTTCTTGATTTTGTATTTGCACAACAAAAGCATATTTTTGTGCCAAATATCAAACATTAAAATTTTATATTTATTTTTGTGATAGTAATTATTTTTATGCTAAAGTTTCAATGCAATTGAAATAGATTTGTAGGGATAAATTTGTACATCTTTTCATTTCTTATCAATCTATTGATTATTTTGC